>JARHVA010000071.1:3827500-4220000 GCA_037957365.1 Torreya grandis
CTTATGCTACTTCTATCTACTAAGGAGAGAAGCATAGTTAGAGATACTTACCTAGAAGATGAACCCATCGAGACTCAATCTCTCCCTTGGATAAAGGTTCTTCACAATAAGTTATTATGGTTTGTAAGGATCACTAAGAAAGGCCAAATCATCCAAGACTTCTACACAAGACTAGATTCTTCTCTAAGTAGAAACCCTAAGATAAGACTCCTCAAGTAGAATGGTGGAAGAATAAATTGTAAAGAAGTGTAAATGAATAATAACTCTTGCCTAATCTCTAAGAATATCTAAATGGATGTGTTTATATAGGTGGATCTAACCCTAAACCCTTATAAAACTTTTGGTTGACAAGGTCGACCCAGTATTATAATTTACAAAAACTAACTAGGTTATAGACTAGGTCTACAAGGGGCCAACCTAGACCCTAATAAGTTTTATCAATAATAATATAAGGTCGATGTGGCTAACATAGTCATGTAAATAGTTAAAAAGGGGTTTAAGTTAGAGAAAGGGCTAATGAAGATAGAAAATGAATAGAGGAGGGTGCAAAAGAGGAGGCAAATCTTAGGGGAATGGTTTTTAGGAGATGGTTAGATTGATAACAAGTGGAAATAAGGGACAATGATCCTACGAAGTACCAATGGTCTATCCACCCTTTTTTTGATGCATATTTTAAGGCATGCACTTAGAGATATTGAGACTCAATAGGTTCCTGCAAGATAGAAAACATCATTAATTGATAAAGTGTGAAAATATTATGTGTATACACATGCCCCACTTGAATCTCATCATGTGTCACTTAGGTGCAATAGGGGATGGTGCTTTGAGAAAGAACATAATAACACACAAAACTGAGGTAAAAAATAAGCTATAGTATTTTAAATAAAAAATAACTAATAGTAGATGACTAAAATGGAAAGAAATGAAAAGTAAATGTGATGCATACCTTAACTTACCTTCAATCATTGGATGGCTATTTTTTATGTTTGTATTTTTTCTTTTGGAGGGTGCAAAGACTGATTTTGATAAATGCAATAATACAAAACTAAAGAGAAAAAATAAACAAACATGGGAAAGACAAGATAATTAGTGTTATGTAGATAGGATCTACTTGGAAATTTGGCACGCTAAGGTGAAAAGTGTTATGTTAGACCAAAGGACCAATTCAAAAAAAATTAGAGTAAATTGGGTAACCAAAAAGTGAAGGTTACTAAAGACCAAAAAACTCAAACAAGTAAACCTTAAGTAAGAAAGTCAAACTCACCAAGTCAAACCAAGGATACATGTCAAAAAAGATGGTAATCAAACATCAATGTGAAATCAGTAACAATCCTTACTTAAACAAATATGGGAAAGAAAAAAAATGGCAAAACAAATTGATGAGTGAGAAGTAACAATCCTTACTCAATCATCAATGGAGAAAGGTGCATAAAAGGGAAAAAAAACATTGGGGAGTGAGAAGCAACAAGCCAACCTCATTCAACAATAGAAAAAGAACATGAAATTAGAATCAAACTCAAGTGTTTGCAAAAAGGGGCAGTACAATAATGAAAAATGGAAAATAAAATCAAGGAAAGTCTATAAATGTGGATCTGTGGTGTAAATAAAATAATCCATAGTCACTCAAACATGTTGTTTTGTTCTAAGGGATAGATAAAAATGAAACAAAGTAGTGCTAGCATGTTCTTAAGATGTGAATAATAAGTATATAATAAGGGAAAATAGATTTAGAATCACAATTTACCTATCAAAGGGGGGAAATGAAATGGGTGGAGGGGATAATGAAGGAAAAATCAAGGTAGAAGAACTCCTTATCAAATTCAAGACACTCAAATTAGGTTTTTAAAAACAAGACAACTTTTGACCTTAAGGACTTTGAAGAACTTCTCTTAGCCACACAATTCTTAAGTCAACAAATGAAGTATGTAGATCATCCCATGAAATCTATATACATGAAAACTAAATTGGACCTACCTTCTCATAATGTGTTCACCATTCCTCAGGACCCCTTATAGAGCCATCAGTCTACTGTGAAGATTGGATACTTGCATGAGAAAATAGGTAGCACCATAGAGTTTATTGAATTCTCCTATTCTAATCTACTAGCCTACCATACCCCAATGGACCTTGGCTCTATTATGAGGCCAACTTTAGAGTTTGAACTTTGATTGTAGCTAGGATATGTGCTTGTAATCATGTCTTTTGGTGTGATTTTGACTTTTAAGATTTATATGTTGCCTTTTGTATATCATTGCCTTTTACTTTAAATGATTTGAATTTTCACTTTCATGATGTATTTTTCTATTCCTTATTCATAAGGATTTGGAAAAACAAACATGGGTGCTAAAGATGACTTTGATTTGAATACTTGGGACTTGGTTTCTAAGAGAGAGAATTTAGAGATCATAATGTCCAAGAGTCTCATTAAAGATAGGTGAAATAAAAGTGATATCTTGACTTTGACCTTTTTTTATCCAATGTGGATTGAAAGGAAAGGAAATCAAGAGGAATGAAACATGAAATAATTTGATTTACTTCAAATCACAAAAAATGTGATAAAGGGAAAAAAAGGGATACAATGACAGAAAAGTGTGATTCCTTATCATAAGAATGAGAGAAATGTAAGAAAACATGCTAACATAGACTATTATGAAAATTTCATCTATCAAAATAAGAAAAAGCTAAATCTAAGATAAAATATTAAGAACTTCTAACCAATGCTAAACACATTCTAGAAAAGGAATGATACAATGATGATTTTATAAGGAAGGCTAGATCCTATCCATGGTCTTACACTATAACTTATAAAATATAAACCCACGAGGGTGCCAAAAAGTGTGTAAAAAGTATGAAAATAAAGATAATAAAATTAAATCATGAGGACTATCGGGTCCTATCCATAGTTTTACAATCCAACTCATGAGAAAAAGGGAAAACCAAAAGACCAAAAGAAAAGAATAAGGTTTATGAAAAGAGAGAACTGTTGTAGAGGGTCAGACCTGTGTAAGTACCCTACAAAAAAAAATTATATAGATAACATATATATAGTATGAAAATAAGGGGAAGATTAGCCAAAATACTTCTTTAGGAATTACATGTTGGTGGGATCTTTGAAAATATGGACTTCATTAGTTTGAAGATGATAGGTGCTTAGACCAAGAATATCTTTGACTAAATAGGGGCCTCATCATTTTTGGCTTATTTACCTTATTTGTCATTAGTGTAGTCTAATTTAAGGACAAGATCAACAACATTAAACATGCAAACTTTGACTTGTTTGTTATGTTGTCTAGCAATATAGGGTTTGTATTGACAATTGTGTTGTAAAGCAGAAAGATGATGTTCATCAAGGAGATCGAGAGAATGAAGGTAAGCTTCCCATAATTATTCATCAAGTATGATATCATGAAGATATATACGGAGATAGAAAAGTTTAACTTTTAATAGAAGGACTAATTCAAAACCACAGACTAGAGATAATGGTGTTTCCCTAGTGGTAGTCTGTATGCTAGTGTGATAGGCCCAAAGAGTAAGATAGAGATGAAGGTGTTGATATGTACGTGATGATTTATTTTTGGAGAATTTTATTAATAATTTTATTGGTGGCCTTAGCTTGGCATTTACATTGTGGATGATAGGGTGTAGAGAATTTGTGATTGATTTTAAATTTAGCAAATAGTTGTTTGACATATTTGTTTTTTATAGTACTACCATTATCTGAAATTTTAGTATAAGGAACACAAAAATAGTAAATGATTTGATTAAGGATGAATTTGGAGATGGTGGTACCAGTGACATTAACAAGGGGCATAACATTGACCCACTTGGTAAAATATTCAGTGGTTGTGATTATAAATACATGTTTATCTTGAGATCAAGGTAATTTGTCTATGAGATCTAATCCTTGCATGGAGAATGGCCAGGGAGATTCTATGGTTTGAAGATCGACAAGATGTGAATGAATTAAATTATCATGAAGCTAGCAAGGATTACACTTTTTATTAAATTTGATGGCATCATTTTCAAGAGTGGGCCAAAAGTATCCCATACATAATAATTTGCAAGTTATAGCATGTATGTTATAGTGACCATCATAAATGTCCCCATGTGCTTTCTTAAGAAGAGGAGGAACCTCATCTTACATAACACAATAGACCAAGGTACCTTCAGCATTTTGATCATATAGGATGTTATGTTGAAATACATACTTAAAATCTTGTTTGTGAATGCAAGTCTTTTCACAAGAATCAAGGTCAGGAAGATAAGTATGGTGTTCCATAAATTAAATTATGTCTTTATACCATGGGTTTTGCCTAATGGTAATGGCCTCAATGTGGTATATATGTGAATCATGTGGTTGAGTATAAGATGGATATTTTCTTATTTGGATAAGAAAAGTGGGATCAGTAAGAACTTGATACAAATGAAAAAGATATGCTAAAGAAGTACGGGAATTAGCAATAGAAGTTTGATCTTAGGGAATAGGCTCAATGGTGAAAGAAATGAAATATTTGGCAAGATTATTTATAATTTTATGATAATAAATGATATTCTTAATTTTACATTGGTAATCACCATTGACTTGGTATAAAATGAGATGGGAATCACCTAAAGCATGCAACTATTCGATATCTAAATCAAGGGTAGCTCTCATGCCTAAGATTAAAGCTTCATACTCTATCATGTTGTTAGTGATGTCAAATTTTAAAAAAAATCTAAAGGGATGATTTCCCAAGAGGGATTGTAATAATACAACCTACCCCAACTCTTTGAAGGAATTTAGTGCCATTAAAATGGAGGGTCCAAGTATCTTCATGTAAATCAACATTAATTTTAGGAAGTTATTCAATAAATACTTTTGGTTTAGTAGTATCAGGGAGGATAGTAGATTCATTGATATTAATTACTTCAAGATCAACAATGAATTTATGGAATTAATATTTAAAGTATATGGCTTGGTTGAGACCTTTAATATAGATAATATTATCATTGAGAAGGCTATCTTGAAGGTGGTCAGTAGCAGGCATAGGAGCTAAGGCAAGTTTATCAGCGATGATTTATCCTTTGATAACTTTTTGATTAATAATTTGGAGATAAAATTCCATGAGAAGGACCATCAATTTACCAATTCTATCTCCAATAATAAAGGTTTTGGAAAATAAGTGATGAAGGGGATCAAAATAGATGATAACATAAGTGGTCTAGTAAAGCATATAATGTTAAAAAAAATCAACTATAAAATATATGGTAAGGCAATCACGTTTGACTTTTATGTAACATTTTTCATAATCGATGAGGCCTCAATTGATATAGTATATGGAATATTCTCTTCTAGTATCATCTTTTTGGGTAAACATTACCCCAATGGATATGAGTGTGGAAGAAGTGTATAATATCAAAGGTAGATCATTTGAAGGGGGATGAAGAGTAGGTGGGTGAAGCCATGATTCTTTCATATTATCAAATATTTTTTGATAGGGATCCATCCATTCTAATGCATTACCATTCTTAATAAGATAATTGATGAAGTAAAAAATGGTAAACCATTTTAGGGATGAATCGTCTAATTACCCTAATTCTATCGAGATAAGTGTGAATGGCTAGAATGGATTGAGGGATGGGCATATTGATGGTAGTGTTAATATTGGTAGAGTCAACATCAATGAAGTAGAGAGAAACTAAGAATCCTAATAATTTACTAGATGTGACACCGAAAACATAGTTGTAAGGATTTAGTCTAACTTTTTATTTAAGAAGGTGGTCAAAGATGATGGCAAGCTTATAAATATGATTCTTATGACATTTAGACTTAGAAATGAGGTCATCCACATAGGTTTTTATAATTTTGTGAATAAGATCATGAAATATATGGGTCATTTCTCTTTTATAAGTAAATCAAACACTTTTGAGTTTGAAAGGCATAAAACATAACAATAGGTGCCCCATTCTATGGTGAAAGTTGTCTTATGTGGGTCTTTGGGGGCAATGTGAATTTGGTTATAGCCTGAGAAACCATCCATAAGAGATAAAATTTCATAACCAGCTATGTAATCTATTGAATATAGAAGGAAATTGTCCTTGGTACAAGTAAGATTAAGATTACAAAAATCAATGCAAATACGAATGACCATAGTGACCTTTTTCCGAACAGGAACTATGTTAGAAACCCATTCTAAATGATCCACTGGTTTGATAAATTAGCATTGAAAAGTTTGATAATTTATTTGTGACATAAGGTGGAAACTTCATGTGTAAATTTCCATTACTTTTGGTGCAAAGGTTTGCCATTGGGATAAGTGATGATATTATGCACCAAAATGTTAGGGTCAATACCAGGCATGTCAAAAAAATAACTAAATTTATCACGTTCAGTGGGTGTGATTTCACAATAAACTATAATAGGTCGATAATAGTTCGATAATCATAACATTTCCATCTGGGAAATGATATGGTACATTTTGTTACGAAGAAATTGGATTATCTTTAGGTTTGATACTAGTGAAGAATTTGTTGAAAAGAGGGGCTTTGTTTTTACAATTCTTGAGTTTGTGATGTTTCCAAAGAAGTTGAGGTTCTCAGGCATGAAGTAATTCAAGAAGATCTTCACCGCTAGGCAAAGTGGGAAGAGGGCCATAATACTCAACATCTACTTTGAGATCATTAATTTTAGTACCATGGATATCATATTCAAAATGTATCTGATGGACATCTATGGCCTTGGAATCTAATGTAATCTCAGGAGTAGGAAGAGTAGATTGATTAGATGAGATTGGAGTGTCATTAGTATCTTTGATGGGGGGAAAATTAGATGTAATGATGGGATCTTTAGGTGGCAAAGAAGATGCAATAATTTTTAGAGGTTCAGAAGGTAGGATTTGTTCTACCACCTAAGGAGTATCAAGAAGTGGATAATTAAAAAGAGATACATAACCTTCAGGAGCTATTTCAAAATTTGTGGAAGTGGTGTGAACATCCCAATTGAAATCATATATTTGAGCTAAAGTTTTCTAATAATGTTGAACATCCAAGTCTCAAGATTGAGCTTGGGCCATGCTGTAATTATCATCATAGGTTAGAGAGATGATACATGCTTGAGATTCGAGGGGAGTTTCAGAAGGTGAAATTCAAAGGTTACTAAAATTTCAAGGAGACATTATTAGAGGATCTTATAATAATTTGGCCACTCCATAATCACTGAAGGTGAAGGAATCTTATGGGTAAGAAGAATCTTGATCATTGCATGGAGCTGGAAATTAGTGATATCATCAATGAGAGGAATAGTATGATTACAAATTAATAAAGGGGGAATCCATTCTGATATGTAAGGAGGTATCTTAGTCATGTTGCAAGTATGTTTTAAATCATTAGGTTTATCATCACATAAATCAACAAGAGTGACCTGTAAGTCTGGATTAATGTTGATGAATTTAGGCAAGGGAACACTATTGATGGTAAGCATGGTAAGAATGTGAGATTGAGATTTTGGATTCGGAAGTTAGATACTCCAAGGGTCGGTATTGGCTTCATGATTATACTATTTGTTGTTATGTATGAATTTGATGCATTAGCTATCAAAATAAGTGATTTCCCTTATTCTATGATTCCAAGGGTGACCAAGGAGTATGTTATAAGATAAGGGAAAATTAAGGACCATAAGTTTAGTTTAAACGGTCTTAGTTCCGATTGTTAGAGGAATCCAAATACAACCAAGTAGCTTTTGATTATTTTTATCAAATCCATGGTAGGTAAGTTAGGTTTACTTAAGATTATCCTTATTATAGCCAAGTTATTGGATGAGCCACAAATATGTCACATTAATACTAGACCCTTCATCAAATAAAACTTTATGAATAAGGGTAGTGTTAATGGTGATTTTAATGAATAGTGGTGGATAATCAGTGTAAAAAAATATCTCATCATTAATCATGTCCTCTTTTAGAAATTCAAAAGAATGCTTGGAAAAACAAATGGATTTAATGGTATGCACATTTGTAGGTTGAGGCTCAATAGAGGGTGGTTCTTCATATATGGGATATGGATTTTAAATTTATTGTAATTATTGTACAATGAATTTGTGATGATAAAGAAAACTATGAACTAACTCCATAAGTGGAATCTTGAAATACATGGAGTTAGGTTCTTTAAAAAATCTCTAATAGGATTTAGAAGAAGCACCAATGTGAGGTTTAGAAGGCAAGGTATATTTTGAAGGAATTGAAGTTGTTGGGGGTTCAGAAGAAGGAGGTGGTTCCTCATTAGTTTCTGAAGCTAAATGATTGGTTGTAGTATCTTTGAGAAGTTGTTCCTGCAAATATAGTTTCTTAGGTTTTGTGATAGGATCTTTGTGAGCTGACTTGTGATGATAGTTGACCTTAACAACATTAACATATTGAGAATTTTTATAATATTGTTCATAGTCAGCATCAATAGCATAAACATCCTTGGTATTTTGTTGAGGATTAGATGTGGAAAAATACTTTTGGTTATTATAATAAGAAGCTTTGGGAGCTTGTCATTTTTGAGAAGTGGTGTTATACTCTTGACGATGAAGTTGGATCATGGCTTCATGATTGAAGGAATCATCAAGAATTTAGGAGACATACTGATCCAAAACTCAGAACTTCTAGTTGATGAATATTTCAATAGCATAGAAATAACACAATAATAATGACTTCTCTGAGAAGAGACACCGTATTACTTAAATATCACAATACAAATATAGGTTTATCTCTGGGAAGAGATGTTTGCCTTCCCTTGTTAGGTTACAATGCATTTATACATATTTTGAAAACATCAGGGGATTGAGTGGCTCGAGGAATTAACGGTGACCATTTAAGAATGAGTGGATCGAGAGAAATAATAGAATTAAAACAATAAAATGCTCGAGGACATAATGGCTTGAGGAAATAACTATCACTGACAATGTGACTTCTGAGAATGAAAATAATACAAAATTTGAGGAATTAACTATCACCCAAATTGTTTCCCAAATCATTTCTGTCACCCAAGTGGTCACCCAAGTGTTGCCTTGTTCATTCCTCCCTCCTTGAAAATTAATGGTCCCCATTGCATCAATATTCCCCGTCAGGTGGGGTAGTTGTGTCTTGATTTGATTCTCTGTGAGCCACTCACCTTGGTGGCTAAGCTATCCTCTTTTGACCACTCGATACAGTGGAATAGAGCATCCTCTTGTTGTCTTCATCTAAGTATCCACAATTTGATCCTCTTCTACTGGATCAAAAATCTATGGATCAAGCTCATCAATGTCTAGTTGTTCTGCCATAACTGAAGTGTCCAATAGAGGTGGGTGATATGGTTTGAGGAGATCCACATTGAATATTGGATGCAGGCCAAGGTAGGCTGGTAGGTTCAACTCAAAAGCATTTTTTGCAACTTTTTTGGTGATGGTGTATGGACCATATCACAGAGGCCGAATCTTTCTGTGTGGGCCTGCAAGCTCTTCCTTCTAAAGTTGTAACCAAACCTTATCACCCATAGCAAAATGGTGTGCAATCATATGTTTGTCATGGCATAGATTATACTTTTGATTCATCTTCTCTAGGATGTCATGAACTTGTTGGATATATTGCATTTGTTCAATAAACTTTATCACTTTTGTTACCTCAGATCTTCCATGAGGTGTGTATTCCATGGTGGAAAATGGAATAGCTATATCAATTGGTTCCATGGGTTGGAACCCAAAACATACTTGGAATGGAATATGCTTGGTCGAGTTGTGTAGCACTCGATTGTATCCATGTTGTATGAAAGGAAGTCCCTCATCCCATGTGCATGGATGTTTGGAGTGATACATCTGAATCATGTGAACAATCAAGTGGTTTACCACCTCAATCTGACCATCAGTGTGTGGATGGAAGGTTGTGGACTTCATCAGCTTAGTATCCATCATCTTCCATAGAGTGGATGAGAAGATGCTCAGGAACCTGCTATCTCGATCTGAGACAATGGACTTGGGGAGACCAAAATGGAGCCATACATCACCAAAATATAGTTGAGTAATCTCCTCAGTAGACATATTTTTCTTACAAGCAAGCATTATAGCCATTTTTGAAAAATGATCAACTACCACAAAAATACAGTCCTTGCCATGTTTGGAAGTGGGCAAACCTAAGAGAAAATCCATTGAGATGGATTCCTAAGGCCTGGTTAGTTCTGGCAATGACATGTAAAATCCTTGCTTCTTATTTGTTGGCTTGGCTATTGCACATGGGGTGCAAGATTTTAGATATCTTTACACATATGGGGCCAATACAAGTGTTTTTGAAGAATTGCCAATGTTTTTTCGATACCAAAGTGGCCAGCTGTCCTACTGAAGTGTGCTTCACATATCATCTTTTGTTGCTTTGCAACAGGAACATAGATGTGCCCCATATGGTAGAGGACATTATCTTGAAAATAGAAGTCATAAACATGTTCACCTTTTTGGAGTGCTTGATATGTGTTAGCAAAAGTAGGATCTGCTTCATATAGAGCACCCCAAGTGGCAGTCTCATGTCTGCATAGGTCAAGAACTATTGTGAGTGTAGTAATTGGTGGGTGGCTCAAATAATCCATAGCTATATTTGAGCTCCCCTTTTTGTTTTTAATTATCAGGTGGAATTGCTAAATATATGTGGCCCACTTTTGGTGCCTCTCATTTCATAGTTTGCTTTGCATCTGGATGAATTCCAATGGTCTGTGGTCAGTGTGGATGACCGTCCCTTTCCCCAAGATGTAGTGTTTCCAGTGTTTGTAGGCTTGTATAATGGCATAGAGCTCCTTATCATATGTTGGATATTTCCTAACTGTATCAGTGAAATTTTCACTATGGTATGCAACAAGATGGCCATGTTGCATGATGACAGATCCCATGGCATATTCAGATGCATTTGTCATCAACTCAAATGGTTGATGCAAATCTAGCAAGGAAAGAATAGGGGCTGAGCAGAGTCTATTCTTCAAATTCTGAAATGACCTTTGATGTATTTCACCCCATTGAAATGTAGCTTTAGCTCCTCCTTTAGTCACTTGGGCTAGTGACCAAACAACGTGTGAAAATCTAAGAACAAACCTGCGGTAGAAATTTGCAAGGCCCAAAAAGCTGTGAAGCTCTGTGAGGGTCTTTGGTGTGGGCCATTCTCGAATAACCCAAATCTTTTTTGGATCGACATGGACCCCTTCTTCATTCACAACGTACCCAAGGTACTGAATTGTTGTCATTCTGAATGTGCACTTGTCAAGATTTGCGTACAACTTGTGTTCCCAAAGAGTTTGAAGCACCTTACGGACATGTTGAAAATTTTCTTCCCATGTTTATCTATAGATGAGTATTTCATCTAAGTAGACAACCATGAATGATTTGGTGAAGGGTCGTAGGATGGCATCCATCATCCTCATGAAGGTTGCAGGTGTGTTAGTTAGGCTAAAAGGCAAATCAACCATTCAAAGAGCCCCTCCTTAGATTTGAATGTAGTTTTCTAGACATTAGTGGGATCAATGGGAATTTGGTGATAACCAAACTTGAGATCAATTTTAGTGAAGAAATTCGCACCACGGAGCTGGTCCAGCAAGTCATCGATTATGGGGAGAGGGTAGCGATTCCTCACAGAGATTTTATTCAGGGCTTGGTAGTCAATGCAAAGCCTCCATGTTTCATCTTTCTTTGGTGCCAAGACAATTAGGCTACCACAAGGTGAAGAGCTTGGCCTGATGTGACCCCTTTGGATCAATTCTTGAATCTATCTTTTTATCTCATCATTCTCCAAAACTGATATGTGATACACAGGACTGTTAGGCAAAGGTGATCCTAGGATTAAATCGATAGAATGTTTTACCTAGAAATGCAGTGGAATTCCTGTGGGTGACTTGAATAAGTCATCATATTCACTTGTGATTCATCCTATCTACTTTTTTTGTTGTGTTGATTTTGTATTTAGGACTGTAACATCGGCCTCCTTGGATTTCTATGGTTTGACCACCATGAGAACAAATTGTTTTGTCTTCTCCACCAATCTCTTACATTGTTTAATACTAATTAGGGAGACAGATGTGGGAGGTGGTACCTCTAGTACCCTTTAGTATCATGTTCCAAGAGTGAGGGTGATCCTTTAGTTTCAAGATTCATAGATGCCATGTCACTCATACATGAACGACTGACCAAGGAGTACATCACAAACATCTAGATTGACCACATCACACAAGACTTCATCTTGGAATGGTTTTATAGCATATGAAAGAAGACACCGATGGGTGAGACGAAGGTCTCTCCCTGGGCTCAACCACCCAATACTATAGGGCTTTAGATGAGGCTTCATGGATAGACCTAGACTTTTCACAACTTTAGCCGAGATCAAATTCTTTTGACTCCCACTATCAAGAATGAAATGTAGAGGCTTACCTTTTACCCATAATTTGGAGTGAAACAATATTTCTTTGTCATCTAGTCTTTCCTCATGGGTCTATGATGAAGTGACGATGGTGTCAGGCTCAGCATCTACAATTTCTTCTTTGTCCTCGTCGATTGTAGGTTGTGTATGAGGCAGAGTAGTAGACGTCGAGTATTGTGACTCAAAGAGCAGTGACTTGATGGCTCGACATTCTTCTTTGGAGTGAGTTCTAGTTTTGTGGTAATCACACCATTTTCCAACCTTCCCCTTTTGGGATTTCTTATCCTAAAACTCCTTCTACTTCCAATTTTGGCCTCATGTTTGACCTTCTTTGTCACTTTTCCATTTTGAAGGTTGACTCTTCATATTCTTCCTGCTATGCTTCTGTTCAATCTTCACTACAAATTTATATGCCTCACTGAGGGTTTCCAAATTAAAGAGTTCCATTTACCCCCAGATGTACCATTGTAATCCACCATGATATTTGAGAGTTTTATGTTTCTCACTTTCTTGAATGCCCAGTCTTGCAGATCACCATACACTCTGATGGGATAGTATTCTTCTTTTACTGCTTCCATAAAATCATCCTCGGTAGGTTCCACCCCAAGGCCAATGATATCCATACTAAACCTCTTTTTGTACACTTCCCACCATTTTTTCATGGGAAATGATGATTTCAAAAGAGCAAAAGTGATCTTTTCTCCATCGGTGAACTTATTTACAGAGAAGTAGGAAGACAGTTGATCCAACCAATTTTCCACTTCATCAGCATTGATTTTGCCTTCAAATGTGGGAATATCAAAATTTACCTAAACCTTGAAGGGTTTTGGGGCACTGAAAGGAAGCTCCCTCGATGAGGAGCCAAGATGTGTAGCCATGGAGCCAAAATTTCCCATCAGAAGTGTTTGAAGAATTTGAGCAAATTGTTGGAGCATCTGTGCTTATTGCCACTGGAGGGCTTCATTCACCATTTCCTTGAAAGGATCGGATGTCTTAATGTCGTCCACCATTTAAGGTCATTTGGGGCACATGGGTGGAATGTTTGGAAGATATGTCACTTCCCACCCAAGTTTCATGTATCCTAACCTCATCCTCGAGATCATACACTCTCAAGACAAACCGCTCTGATACCACTGATCCAAAACTCAAAAGTTCTAATTGAATATTTCAATAGCATAGAAATAACACAATAACAATGAATTCTCTGAGAAGAGACATCATATTACTTAAAGATTTCAATACAAATATAGGTTTATCTCTAGGAAGAGATGTTTGCCTTCCCTTGTCGGGTTACAATGCATTTATACATATTTTGAAAACATCAGGGGATTGAGTGGCTCGAGGAATTAATAGTGATCATTTAAGAATGAGTGGCTTGAGAGAAATAATAGAATTAAAACAATATAGCGCTTGATGACATAATGGCTCGAGAAAATAACTGTCATCGACAATGTGACTTCTAAGAATGAAAACAATACAAAATTTGAGGAATTAACTATCACCCAAATGGTCACCCAAATTGTTGCCTGGATCATTTCTGTCACCCGAGTGGTCACCTAAAGTGTTGCTCGGATCACATACATTTTAGTAAGCCCTCGACATGTTTCATGGTAATGACCAATGTTGGCATGAAATCAACATAATTGATTAGGGTCATACCATTTAGGACGATTGTTAAGATAAGTAGTAAAGGGTTTAGAGGGTGGTAAAAATTGTTTCATTTTTTGCACAGTTAGTGGTATGTGAGAATATGGGGGATTGTCATCATTGGCAACTCCTAGTTTGGTTTGAGGAGTATTGTTAGTGATAGAATTGGTATAAGTTTTAAAATATACTTTAATGAATTTAGTATTAGGTCTGAATTGCTTCATGAGGAAGTCTTGACATTTGGATTGGTCAAGAGCTTCATTAAGTGTTTAAGGAGCAAAAGTTTGAACCTTATATTGAAGTAAAGGAGTTAAATTAGTTATAAATATTTAAACAAATTATCATCAGTCATGTTATGGTCGGCCTTATGGGCCACATATTTTCATCATTTGACAAAATCATGAGCTAATTTGGTGGGAGATTGCTTAGCATTAATGAAATGGCTAAGGCAATTTTTTAGGAAGATCATTATGTTGAAACTCTTTAACTAGAGGATTAAATAAATATTCAATTTGCCAATTGGAATTTAGGAAAGTTGGTTATACCATTCCAATACATGAATATTAAAGGTTTTAACTAGAAGTTTAGTTATATCAAAAGTATTAGTTGGGATCCCCTCTTTATAAAGATTACTAAATGCTTTGAGAAAGGATGCAGGGTCTTTAGTCCCATCATACTTGATATTTGGATATATATTACCAATATCAATGGACATGATGAAAGGAGATAAAGGATCATTTTGGATATTTTGAAGCATTTTGTTATTCATGATGGGTTGAGGAATAACATTTCCTAAAGCATATCTAAGAGGTAGGGGAATAAAATTGGTATTGGATTGAGGATTGAGAGGTCTAGTTTGATTAGCCAGATTGATCAAATGACATTATAATTTCATCATTTGAGAGGTGTTATAAGTTTTCATTATGTTAATTTTTTGTATGACTTGTGAAATAATTTTATTCATATCAATTGGTTGGTTGGTGTTTTTAGGAGAACTCTTTGAATTAGTATTAGAGGGAGGGTTGATGGAAAGTGGATTACCAATGGGATTATTAGATGGACTTATGTTAATTACTCCTACATTATGTTGAAAATCTTGAAGATTATAATTTTCTTGATAGGTAAAAAAAAAATCGGATCTACTTACTTCATCTTGAGATGTGATTTGAACCATGTTACATTCTACATATGCAGGAGGGGAAGAGGTACTCCAAGAGTGAGGGTTCTCTTAGGAGGTGAAGAAAGGAAGAAATGAATATCCCATATAGTGCATAAATGTATTTAAGTTGTCCAAGAAGATTATAATAGGGTACTTCATGATGTTTTGAAGAAATGAACAAAATTCCAAGGAAAGATAAATAGAGAACTAAGTCATACAGATAGGGAGCTAAGAAATAATAAGAGTACAGAGTCAACTAGATGGACTTAGTACTACTAGACAGGAGGTAGAAAAGAGTACAGAGTCAACCAAGTCAACTTAGCACTATAAACGGGGAAACATATAGCTAGATAAGGATAAAGAGTCGACCAGTTTGATTGAGTACTATAACCTTATTGGAATAAAGGAGTACAAGGTCGACCAGGTTGACTTAGTATGATAGGCAGGGAAAAATAATTTATAAAAGACTATGTCAAATAGGATGATAGTGTGCTAAAAATAGGGAAAGATTTTCTAATTTAATTGAAGCAATAAATGGAAGCAAACACATAAATAATTGAATCAATGAGAATGATCTAATTCACACATAGCACAAAACCTTACACCAATGTTGGCCAATGCATGTTATTACAATACAACATACAACGAGTAGAGAGCAAGCAACCAACTAAAAATTAAATGCTAACTAAATGGTCATCTTGAGTGTTGTTAGATTATTATAAAGTTTTATTTTTAGTGTGATAGAGAAGGATAAAACTAAGGAACTACAAAGCAATATATGGATGGTTTTAGGATGTTTATGCTAAAAGGGATCTGTGTTGGCAATGGTACTGGTTTGGTATTGGGGCCTACCCCCTCACTTCATAATCCTATAGTGATAAGGGTGTCAGATGTTTTTCCAATATATACCATTAACCATGTGTTTATACTTATCTATAAAACCAATTTGACCTCCCCCTTGGTGATGAAATCTAAGTAGGTAGGTCTTAGGAAGACAAATGTTAAATGTGTTTTGAATATTTGTGTGATTTGGTAGTGTGTCCAAAAGAGAAAAATAGTGAAAATAAATGGTAATTTTTAAAAACCACCTAATGAGACTAAGTGATCTACTCTAAGCATGTAAACTTCTAAAAATAAACTTTTAAATTAATTACTAGCATATAGTTGTTAATTCCCAAATTTAAGAATGGTACAGAGTCTGTTTAGATGGCATTATATGTAAGCATTACAGATAGAGTTGACTGGGACACTAATTTTCTATATAAGAAAGATTCCTTGAGGACTAAGTCAACCAATTCAACTTAACCTTTTAGATAAAATATAGGATACATAACTAAGTCGACCAGGTCGACTTCGTTTATTATAGGATTGTAGTTTTGAAGACTACAAATTTGCATAAAATAGAACTGTAATGAAATACTAAATTGAAAAAGAGAAAGAAAATAACTTTGGTGGGTTTTAAAATGCTAAGGATTGTAAATTTTATATTTAATCGCCTTTAATTCTAGTTGCAAGTTCTATCAACTATGTCGACTAGGTTGAACTAGTTCTATAAAACCTTATTCGATGAAGCCTTTTAAGATGATTGAGTTGACCCAGTTGACTTAGTTTGTTATCTAGATGCTAACTGTAAGACTAAGTCAAATTTTTTGAAATATTTTGTTATTATAAGACCAAATAAGAGTACTATGTCGACCTTCTTGATCTAATAACTTGTATTTTATGAAGACCTACATAGAAAGAATAGAGTCATTTTGATGTGATTGTGTGTTAAAACTATGCACAAAAGTTAAAAGTATATCAGCCTGGTCAACCTAGTATCGTAAATATAAAAAAATTATAAAATTATAGAAATTAAAGTCATGAAAGAAAAATTTCAAGCTTTAGATTCACGTTGGGTTCACCATAATGTATGTAATGAAAAATGCATCAAATCTACAAATCAATCCTAGTTCGAAGAAGATAGATCCTACTTACACTTTCAATATGGGATACATTATATAATTAGGGTCATGACCAATATGGATCTATTAGACCTATCCAAGGGATATATTACCATAATAATATCACTAAGGAGGGTTCCAAAGCCTCCAATCAAGAAAAACTATGTAATAACCCTAACTAGGCCTATGTTTTTATAGTCACTAAACTAATAATAAGTAAAGAAAAAGTTTAATCTAGTGCTCACCAAAGCTTTTGGCACAAAGTGGGGATTAGTAAACATAGAATTAAATAAGCATAATATAATCCTAATTAAACTATGTATAGGTAAAACCTTAATATATGGAGAGAGAGAGAGAGAGAGAGAGAGAGAGTTATTTAAAATCCATTATTTATGCTACTTCTACCTATTAAAGAGAGGAGCAAAGTTAGAGATACTTACTTGGAAGATGAACCTATCGAGACTCAATCTCTCCCTTGGCCAAAGGTGATTTTTAAGAGGTTGTTCTAGTTTGTAAGTATCACTAAGAAAGGCCAAAACATCTAAGACTTCTCTACAAGACTAGATTCTTCTCCAAGTACAAACCTTAAGATAAGACTCTTCAAGTAGAATGGTGGATGAGCAAATTGTAAAGAATTGAAAATTAATAATAACTCTTGCCTACTCTCTAATAATGGTGAAATAGATGTGTTTTTATAGGCATATCTAACCCTAAACCCTTCCAAAAAATTTGGCTGACAAGGTCGACCCATTCGACCTAGTATTATAATTGATAATAACTAACTAGCTCACAAACTAGGTCAGTCAAGGGTTGACCTAAACCCTAATAAGTTTTGTTAATAAGAATACAAGGTCGATGTGGCTGACGTAATCATGCAAACTATCAAAAAGGGGTTTAGGTTAGAGAAAGGGCTAATCAAGGTGTAAAATGACTGGGGGAGGGTGCAAAAGAAGAGGGAAAATGTAAGGGAATAGTTTTTAGGAGAAGATTAGATTGATAAAAAGTGGTAGTACCTATGAAGCACCAATGGTCTTCCCACCCCTTTCCTAATGCATATTTTAATGCATGTACTTAGAGAGATTGAGATTCAACGAGTTCATGCAAGATACAAATCATCAGTAATTGATAAAGTGTGAAAATATTATGTGTATACAGTGTGAATGAATTTGACTAATCCTAAATATCAATATCTATTTGAAAATTTTGGCCAAAGTAATGTTTAGATAGACATTGTCATTTCATATGTATGATTTTCATGTTTGTGCAATGTCATGTTAAAACATATTTTATTTATAGTACACATCTTGTAGCAGAATCTTACAATAAAAGGGTACTAGCATGTCTCTCTAGATTCCCACACTATCACTATCTACTCATCTATGAAGGGAGGGACATTCCTATGTGTCTTTACTAAGCTCTAGAGTCTAATAAATGGCACTCGAGTCATCTCGAAGATCAAAATAAATAACGTACAAATCCCTTAACTTTTGCATACAACCTTGAAAACAAGTGTTTTTTTTAAACTTGTCTATTTTTTATAGAGTATTTAAAATATATAATTTTGGTACAAATAAAATTATTTTTTAACCCATGCAATAGACAATAGTCTTTTCCCAAGAGCATGCAACTTACCAACTCATCACCATGAAGATGTCCAAATCACTCTCATATAGATTTACCTCAAATTCATGTCTGATATTGATATTTTGAGTGCATTAAATGACTTTAAACAATGTCATAAGAACATAACTTACATATAATTGGGCATAGTGGAAACTTAGTACACAAGACTAGTATATTAAGATCTAAATTTAGATCAATAAAAGGCATTCAATCAAGCACTCAAATGATCAATGCTTCCATATGCTCTCCTATTTTTATATCACTCATAGGGACAACACATACATAGGTTTAAATTACTAAAGGAGTATCCCAAGAACTATATTTTTTGAGTTACAAGATAGGTCACTATTGTACTTACTTTCCACATATTACATGATTCACACACAATATAACACATAAGAGAGAACTACATCAGTCTGAGGAAATCTTTAGAGTATTGGATATGTAGATATATTTCATTGACATAATGTTTTTTGGGGTTAACTCGACACCATGTGCTCACTAATCCATTTTCCCCCAAGTTCATTATGAAGATGAAGAACTAGGATTTTACATTTTCATGAGGAGAGATAATCCATGATCCATACCTGAATGTACCAAAGCGAAGGCAAAGACAAACCCAAAATAATCTAGGTGGTCACATCCTTTTACACTAGGTATTTTATATAGGACTCCTACATCATTTTTAGATAGTAGATTCAATGTAACCATCCAAGGCTAATGTTAGTGTATGAGGCTCCAGAGGCACTTAATCTATAATTTGACAACTATTCTAGAATATTCTTCTAGTTTGCTTCCTGCCTATTTTAGATATATAATAGTATTAACATTAGAACCAACTAAGCACATTTTTTTGTTATTTATATATCTAGTATTGTTGTACTTACTATTTTTATCCTATCTCAATTTAGTGAACTCAGTATATGTTATATTTGATTTTAGCATCTAATCGGCTTGTTATAGATATAGTTTATCACCCTTGTACCTTAGGCTATCTCCACCCCCTTTAACCTTATATAACCCCAATCTATATTTTTAGAGTTAAATATTTTGTGAACCCAGTTCATATGAATGCAAACATTTCTAATTCCTAGGGTTTTTAATCTACTAGGGTTTCAAATTGATGTACTTTTTTATTTCTTTATTATATTATTTTGCATGCAACCTAGGTGCAGCCCTAGATTGGGAGGTATTTCTATTGAACACATTAATCATTCCCTCCCACAACCTAAGATGTCTCAAACCAATTAGGGACCTAATCATATGGATCATGATGACACCAATATTGAAAATGAAAAACATATTGATGAGCTTATCATATAAGAAGATCATGATAATGAAAATCTTGAGTCTAATAAAATTAATGAACATGAGAAAATAAATCATGAGTAAGTGCAATTAATTGCATTGTTTCATGAGCATTTTCATCAAAACCTTGAAGATCTTGATGAAACCCTAAAACCATTTTAGAAACTAAGAATTCAAAAAGCATAGATGACCAAAAATGTCCATGTATTGATCATGTTATTATAACTATGGATCATCCTCATATACCAAAAACCTTCCCCCTGAACATGTTACAACATAATAATTACAATGGGGTCATGGGATATGTATTTCAACCTTTGTTTCCTGAAACTACTATTGCTACATCTACCATGGGCTTAACAAATGTTTTAACTCAAGTACCAATTTCTATGCATATTCAAACCATGATTACATTCTATTTGTTGACTACTCAGCATGCTAATATAAATCTTAATGGGTCCACAGTTCAAAAACTCATTAAATTTATAAATACCTTGGAGGATAAGTTTAAAAACATTGAACAAAATGCTTTAAAGTATCCTCATGTTATTGATTCCAAATATGTGTTACATAACCCTCTTGCACTTGAGATATCTTTTCACCTTTTCCAACTAATTTTCTTGCACCTAAGTTCATATTTTATGATGTCAAGAGTGATCTTAAATAACATATTATATCCTTTTATGTGGCATGGCTTAATTATGCCTCCAATGATAAACGTTTGACCAAATTATTCTAAAGAAAAATCAAAGACTATGTTTTGAGTTGGTTTATGATTTACCTCTCCAATCTATGAAAGCATTCAAACCTCTTGCAAATCAATTTTTGGCACATTTTTCCATTAATATTTCCCAAAAGATTTCCTATGCTCAAATTTCCAAAATCAAACAAGGAACAAATGAACCTAGCAATGAATATATCTTGAGGTACAAGACAATGTTGGCTAAAATAATTAATATTATGGTAGATAAAGAGTTAAAATACATATTTAAGCAAAGTTTACTTGCTCATTTACATGAATCTATTGTTTTCAAAAAGTTTAAATATTTTAATGGCTTATGCCATGTTGTACAAGACTATGAAATGAAGCTTATTTCATTAAATAAGCTCAATTATGTAGTAAACACATCAATTACATTTACATTCAGTACCAATTTTACAATCAAACCAAGTTATAAGGTAAAACCTCTTGAGCCTAAAAAGGAATCAACAACCATTGTTAACATAGTTTCATAATAGCCTAATCAACTTGTCTTATTTAATGCATCAAGGATATAATTCACATGCTTCCCTGATTTTCCTACTTCATTACTCCCATGGCTAGTAGAGTGCCATATTATATATCTCCCTCATCCTATAGAGGTTGATATGAATATACCTCTACCCAAAGGATATGATGTGAATGCTTATTGTGATTATCATTAGGGACTAATATATTCTATGATCGGATGTTTTACCTTGAAGAATAAGATCCAAGACCTTATCAATGACCAAAATATTACATTTGATAATCCTCCTAAGAAATCAGGTTCACAACCCAGTGATCAATAGAAATAGAAAACATTCAAAAAATAATTTAGAATTACAACAGACACATACTACACACCAAGATATTTAGAGTAAATAAATCAAACATCATCCACAAAAATAAGATTAGATAGTCACCTTATTCATGGGTGGTGTTTATTTTTGGCATAACCATATTGATCCTACATAAATAAAAACTACTTGCCATATAAGGCATTTTCAGCAACTTGGTTTTGATCTATCTATAAAACTCGCAAAGAAAGGTCAATTTGAAAGATTAATTGGACAACATAATAATAACAATTGATTGTGGTTATAAATTAATTAAAACACATGTTTAGGTTATGTATACCAAAACTCCATATGTATTTACTATAAGAACTCTTTGGTTATACCAAATGGAAGCAAGAATTGATCAAAATCAGTAAGGTATTTCATTTTTTCATGAAGGTAAATTGATCCATATTCCAAATGATATCATTAATTCTTCTACTACACATGTAACGCATTAGGAGGAACATTCTATGTACCCTTTTAACTTATCCAATCCCTTTTAACTTATCCAATCATGATGAAAACAATGTCAAAGATCCAACTTAAGTTTAAAAATCTTCAAATATTCCAAAAATACCAAAAAAAATTTAAAAAAAACTTCAAAAACTCTAAACACATTTTTGGCACCTACATCTAGATCCTTGGCATCTATGTGTTAGTTCCATGTTGATGGATAGCATATAAATTACTTATACATATACATGTGTGTCACACTTCTATTTGAGTTTGATATAGGCATGCATAGATACATGATCTATTCCTATTTCACATGTTGGGGCTTCCTCTACTCATGTCATGTGGACATTAGAGGGATCCACCTCTATGATCATGATACATCTAGGTTATATCATTCTATGGTCATTTCACATTATCATGTTTGAGATAATACGTACTTACACATGTCCTTATCCATGATTATAAATTTCATAAGGTATTTGATATGTTATGCACTTGATGTTTTTGTCTAACACATTTGATCCATGGGATACTATGATACATTTATGTTATTTTCTTATGATTTCCTTTATGAACTTCCTTGAGTGTCTTAACTTGTTATTTTATGGATTGTTCAAGCATTTGAATATTTACATTTATTTGCATCCCCCATGCCTGTGTGTGATTTATTTGACATTTGAATATGTCATTATTTATTATATGAACAATTGAATATGTCAAATTGTCTTTTGTCGACATGTGATTAAGTCATGTCCCTTTGATTGTGTGACATTTATACATGCCCCTTGTTTGCAGTCTCCTAGGACCATTGTATGTTGACTTGATTTTGAGTGATCTTGTGTATGTACTTGTTTTCTTATTGAGATTGTACTATTACTATCTAGATATTGTCATGATCTTTATATTGCATCTTAGACCTTCATGTGATCACATTTTTATATGCACTTCAAAGCTATATTTACATAGATATGTCCTTTTATGTGTTGCATGGTTCCATTCACTGATAATTCAATTGTCTTATCCTTTTGAGTTGACGCAAATACCAGTTTATATTCTTCCCTCACCTCAAAGGGGGGGAATATTATTGGAGGCATATCATAGAGGCATGTTCTCTACATTTGACATAATTTTTATATTAAGCTGGGGCATGCTTTAGAAACATGTTCTCCACACACTTATTCAGTATTTGGCACCTATATTAATTTTTAGATTTAGTGAGGGCATGTCTTATAGGCATAGCTTCCACAAATTTATAATTTTCAAACTTAGTGGGAGCATGTTTTGGAATCATATTATCCATACTTATATTGATGCAAAAAAAAATTGGCCAACCTTCTGAAGGCCATAACTTTTGACCCATAACTCTGTTTGAGCTCTTCCACGGGTCAAAATAACCATATAAAAAAATTTGTTGATGTCCTAGGTCATTATATCAGCTTAACAATGTTTTTGATATTTTTTGGAGGCCGTACGTGATCATATGATGGTCCAAAATTATGATTTAATTATTTTTTTGAGTTTTTTTCTATTTTTAGAAATTGTATATTTTTAGAATCGGACATCAACTTCAGTTGAATTTCATCCCATAGTCTAATTATAGTGTTTAGGATATTTTGGAAGATTTTTGGGATATTTCAAGAGTTTTTAAAAATAGACATTTTTTTAAGATTTTAGTTTTTTTGAATTTTGCATGTAAACTCTAATTTTTGAGTTGAGGCTTATTTAAGCATGGTTTGGGTTTGTTATTATTTTATTCAATAAATATGAATCAATTTTGAGTATTTTTTCAATATCTTGGCCTATTGGTAATTTTCTTGTTCTTGGTAGTTTTTGGTTTCATTATATTCATTACTCAGCACACTCAAATTCAATGGGGGCATACTTTGGAAGCATGTTCTCCACACTTATTTAGTATTTGATACACCCAAATTAAGTGGAGGCATGTTTTGAAAACATGTCTTCCACATTGGCACTTATTTTAATTTTTTAGATTTCTCCATATATAGTGGAAGCATACTTTGGAAGCATGTTTTCCACATTTACATAGTTTCTAAATTGGCCAAAGGACACACTTATATAATTTAGATTCATAGTTGTGGAAGAATTCTATACATTGGTACCATTAATATACATAGTTTCAACATGAGACATTTATAAGGTTCATATGATATACTATGTGCACCTCATATTTCAAAATTCAAATCAATTTCATATTTCAAAACACTCTCAGGGACTATCACCACCCACCAGGTTAGACTTTTATACTATGTTGAGCCAATCTATTATAATAGTTAGTTCACTTTTGGTATGTTTGAGGTGATTAAATCACTTGATCTTGCCAATTTTTAAGGTTGGACTTGATTGTGTTATCCAAACTCACCATTTAATAATATGATTTGGATTTATTCACTCATGCTCACTAGGTTATAATTATTATTAGGTTGAGTGATTGAGCTAATATCAACTTATTGGGTGGAAACTCACCTTTTTCCCAAGGTTAGGGGGGCATGTGCCTTCAAATCTATCTTTTTCTCTATCTCCTTAGATATATGCACTTTCCATATTTATATATTTGTCATAATCTTAGTTTTAAATCCTTACAATGATATATCTTTTCAAATCAAGTTGTCAATAGACAAGGCAATCACATTGATACACAATTGTACTCCTAAACCTTATTATTTCAATTTTAATACTTTCAATTTCAGATTATATGCACTAATTATGTACTATAACATGCTCTTGTTTTTAGGTCAATCACCAATAAAGCACTCAAATTTGGACTCAAGCAAAGGAAAGTTATGTTATACACACCCAGGTACACATTTATTCTCCTTTAAATCAACAATTTCATTACTAGATTAAGGTGGGGAGGGGTGGGGGGAATGTAGATAATATTTATCGATTATAAATCACCTTAGTCTTGTACACTTGGAAAACTTAGACCTTGGATCCACATTAGTTAATGTATATTATATGTATTGTGTGTATTTTTTGAGTTAGTATGTGTTTAATGTTTTTTGCTTTAGATATTGGATTTTGCATGTTAGTAAGTGTTAATTCAGTTTTAGTACTTATAAATGGAATAAATCTTGGGTATGATTACATTGTGTATATTTTATGTAGACTTAGTGAATAATGTTATAATATAATTGTATTATGTTACTATATTCATGTTGTTTATGATTACAAGAATATGAATCTATGAGGATGATATATAGTTATTATTATATATAGACTAACAAAAATATCTTTGCAATGTTGGAACATTAGTTTGTTATCATTGATATTCAAAAATATCAATATACACCTAAAGGTAAGAAGACAACAAAAGATGTATATATTTTATATTAAATAGTAATAAAGTGAAAATTATATTACTATAACACTATTATGGATAGGATATAAATTATCCAATTTTCATTTTGGATAAAAGAATATCATTGATTTTATTGTTAGTTATAATATTATTTAAAAATCATGATATTGTTTACCTTTAAAGGATTTTTTCAAATATTATATTATAACCTAAGAATATCCTAAGATTTAAGCCTAATCTTGTTACCGTGCATAGACTACTTTGAAATAGAAGTAATAGTTATCATTGCTAATAATATTTGAACTGGACTTTTAGAGTGATTTACTCGCACATTTAACATAGTTTTGAACATGCAAGGTTTTTGAAATTAATAAAATGATAATTTAAGAATTAGGGGAGACTCAAGGTAGAAATTTAGGGCTTTTCTAGTATGGTTAACAAAGGTTAACTGTGAGATTAGTGGAGGTTGAAATGTAATGAGGATTTACATGGACTGTGAGCTCATTCTATTTCAATATTGGAAGTGACTTAAGAGGTTGGTGAAGTAATTACTTTCATTTTCTTATAGAATTATATTTATGGTTTAGATTATTAGGGTTTTGAAAATGTATTAATATTGAGTAAAGAATAATGGCTTAGCCCTATGGACATCTTGACCATCCACATAACTAAGCCGTATAGTTTACAAAAACCCTAAGACTGTAAACAAATATGATTTGGTGTTAAGACATTAGGGTGAAGTAATTTTTTTAATTTGATAATACAACACCCTAGCTTAAGATAGAACCCTAATCAGCTAATAGTGCCAGATAAACATATCTAGACTGAATTTTGGAACTTCGAGTGTGTGTGTGTGTGTGTGTGTGTGTGTGTGTGTGTGTGTGTGTGTGTGTGTGTGTGTGTGTGTGTGTGTGTGTGTGTGTGTGTGTGTGTGTGTGTGTGTGTGTGTGTGATACATTAAAAATGAATATATTCATATATATTTATATACTCATATAGAGGGAATCATTCTAATGATTATATACTTATATATTTTTATATAATTATATTCATTTTGTATAAAAATAACATACATGTTATAAGTTTTGATATAGATAAAACTGATTCAAAAGGACTTCGAAAGGGTTAAAGGGGATTCTAGTTTTTAGTTGATTCTTTTGTTTGATTTACTTACAGACACATGGGAACTATGTGTGTATTAAGTCATTTGAAAATCATGAAGGTATATATATATATATATATATATATATATATATTTGTCGACTATGTTTTAAAGTTATCTTTGAATAATGTGTGTGTGTGTGTGTGTGTGTGTGTGTGTGTGTGTGTGTGTGTGTGTGTGTGTGTGTGTGTGTGTGTGTGTGTGTGTGTGTGTGTGTGTGTGTGTGTGTGTGTGTGTGTGTGTGTGTGTGTCAATTATGTGTATTTAAGTTAATTATGAATAATGAATGTGTGTGTGTGTGTGTGTGTGTGTGTGTCTATGTCAGCTATGTCTTGTCATTTGAAATCTAGTATGCTAGAGACTGTGTACATATACATACACAAAATTGTGATTATAAACTAGAATGAGTTAGTGATATAGACTGTAGTTGAACAAGGTATATACATATATACTTATGACTATGTATTTTTACTCAAAAAAGATTGATATGTATATATACATAGCTAGTATATAATAAATACAATAAAACATGATTTTTGTGAATATATGTCTTTAGTTATATGTTTGGAAAAATTACGAGCATTTACTTTAAACAGACTATGCAAAATTGTTATAAATTATGAGTATGAAATAGAGATATATATAGACTGTGTGGTGAAAAAGAAATATTTAGTGTATTCAGCTTTTAAATAGTAAACACATGAATCCAAATGAGCCAAAGTGGATCAATAAATTTTGAGCATTGAGATTTAATTAGAAAACATACAAAACTGTATTAAGGCTTGTAGATTTTATACTAAATATAGTTTGGTTTTTTGATAGATGGTAAAAGAACTTAAATTGAGAAAAATGCTGGGAAATTGATTAGTAATGATTATGAGTCTAAAATGGAATTATATCTCTGATGTTAAGTAGTGAAATAGTGAGACCCTTTTTTATTCTCGAAACCTTTCTCATGAAAATTTATTAGTTGATGAAACATTAAAGTTTTAAAGGAACAATGAAAAACATTGTTTGTGGGTTAGAACAGTATTTGGGTTTTCAATTTTATATATATATATATATATATATATATATATATATATATATATATATATATATTATGGGGTATATATAATACTAATATAAAAATATACAAAATATACCTATAAGAGAACTTAGGTTCTCATATATGTGTATAGCCTATATTTATATAATAGGAAGCATGCCTATAATTATAACTGTGACTAGTTTAAGTCACAAAAATCCCAAAGAATTGGGAACTATAATTATATGTATAAATCCTAAGTTTCATAAATGAAAGAATAGGTGTTTGTTTATGAGTTAATTAATCTTTAAATTAATTGTGACTGCTAGTTTATAATGAGTAATATGAACAACATATCAATATTTTGATAGTTATAATGATTGAATTTACTCAAATATTTTTGGGAATGCAATCCAAGTTTATATTGTAATCATTTGAAAAATAAACGTATTTGTATGCTAATTATTATTGTGTTAAATAAATTAATAGATATTTATTTATACGTTTGATGGACTAAATATATGTATTGTGATTATTTTAGTATTTAGCATGTTTTACAATTACTAGTAGAAATAATTTACATGAATTTGTTGCTTATATTAATGTTAACCAAATCTCACATTGATGGTACTAACTATGTAGTGAGATGGACTTCACTAGCTTAATTAGTATCACCAATGCCAAATGAAGGTAATCCGATCAAGTGGTGTGTATTAATTTGACTGATCCTTGAGATCAATAGTTTTTTAAAACTTTAGACAAAGTAATGATTAGATAGACATTATCATTTCATATGTATGATTTACATATTTATGTGATATCATATTAAAATGTACTTTTTTATGGTACATATCATGTAGTAGAAATCTTATAGCACATAAATACTAGCATGTCTCTGTAGATTACCACACCATCACTATCTACTCATCCATAAAGGGAGGGCCATTCCATGATTGGGGGATTTGTAAGGGATTGATGGTTCATGGTTAATGTGAAAAAGTGTTCAGATGATGATCTCCCTCCCCACTATAATACTTATTGGAGACTTCACTTGCGATTATTAAAAATACTAGATTTTGAGTGACTCATGTTCAATGGAGCATGGTATCTATTGTTATATTTATGTTGAGACATAATGCCAATTGAAAATGCTATTGATTACTTATTGTACATTGATAGTAGTGGTTGTATTATTGTACCAGTCATGGTTGGATTTATGTAATTATTTCCTTGTGTAGTTATGTTTTGTTTCATGTGATACTAGTAATCAGTAATTGTTAAATGGTTACATAGTTAGATTTATTAGATCACTAATTAGATGCTCGTGGTGTAATCTAATGAAAGAATAAGTGTTATGTAAATATTTTTTTTTTAAATATTATATTATTCTAGTAAATCCTTGTTGGGATGTTACAATAGCAACATTTACTAAGGTCACTAACATAATAAGTCATATTATTTAGATCCTTGTCTATTCACAAAAACACAACTAAACGTCCTTACTCCAATATAGATGTCAATGTGACAACATTTTTTGGAATCATTTTGTCAAACACATTATGTGTGTTGTATGCATTACCACATTTTACATACATGTCTATTAAAGTGTTTATAACTACAAATTATGAAAAATATTTGTTTTATATTAAACTTTGACGAATATACATACCCTTATGTAATAACCTTGAAATATGTAATATACAATTTTGTTATGTAATCTTAGTTACAAAATGTGGTAACATAGAAAAGCCACATGAATTATTTGACAAAAAATAATATTTGTGTGTTGCAATATCAAATGCAATGACTACATGATATAAAAGGCATAGCTATCGCAAGGCTTCGAACTATTATTATAGCATTGCCTTATTTTTTGTGATCCCAATATAATTTTTTCTCTTGTTTTAATATGTCTTGATGTCAAGATTTTGGCATACATATATTTTTTATTGGTTGTCAAAGTAAAAGACAATATGCCAAAATTGACAATGGTGTCAAATTTTTAACATGATTTATATCTCAAAATGAAAGATAACACTTTGAAATTGTTGCCCAACAGACAAAACAATGTGGTAAAAAATTCATTATCATCCATTGACATTTTTATGTGAGTATAGAAGTTGAAATTTTGATGTGGAATTTTAGAACAAAGAGTTTTGACATGGATTTATACAATTTTCATCCCATCAAAGCCCTATTTATTAATGTCTATATGGCTAAATTTAAGTCAAAATTTGTATCAAATGTTTTAGTGATTATCTATGAAGAAAATGGTTACATTCTTCATGTATATATGATGTACCTATCCTTTTGGTTTTAGAAGATATGGGTACCTTGGAAAATATGAGGATTTAACAAGATTATCAGGCCTCTTTTCACAATTGGAGGGGGTATCCATGCAAGCTACAACATATACATCATTTTTGTCATTCTCATGTTAGCACGAACACCAATGCCACTAGTACAACGATGAAGCATGATTCTTTTCCTCTTTGCTTCTTGGGTTTGTGGATTATATTTGGTATGATGTGTCATTTAGAGTTTTTTGTGGATGTTCTCTTTCAGTTGCTGACCATTTTCAACATTTCGCTGATTAGTCTCCCTTTCTCTTCTTGTTAGGTGTTTTTCTCTTTGATTCTCTCTAGTTAGGCTTTCTAGTCACCTTTGAGTTTGAATGGCTCTTTGTTGATATTATATTATTTATAGACTAAGCCCCCTATTGTGTCCTAGCACCAATTTAGATCTTCAATTTTTATAAAAGTTTCCCCCTTGTGGTTCATAGTACAACTTACAAGCATTTAAACTTATCAAAAAAAAATCAAAATCCCTTAGATCTAAATCTAATTTCAGAAATTCTCATAAATTTAAACTTTATTGATAGGATTATACCTTCAAACATTTCTCTCATACTTTTAAATTGACTACATTTTTTAAATTTTACATTTGCATCTAGTAATAGATGCTCTATTTTGAGTTTCAAATGCACAATATAGCCTCTTCAATTGAATAGATTTGACAATTGTAATTGATATTAATATTCTTGCATTCAAATTATTTATAAAAATAGGATTTTCCTCCACTATTTATATGTATGTTATCTATAATGATTGGAGCTATTCATGTTATCTCTACATTAGTGGTAGCTCTTTCACTGCACTTCTTTGGTGAGACTCATTTTGTTGGTTTTTATTACCTCTCATATTAAATATTTTAGATTGTATACAACCAAATTATGTTATATTTCATACTAAGCTATGTTTATGCTTGTAGGATCTATTTGCATCGTGGTTCTTGTGATCTTTCCATTTTATATATTCTTCATGTATTACATTTTTAAAAATGTAGCTTTATTACAAGTTGAAATACGCACAATCCCTTATGATTCTCAATTAAGAAATGCCATTGAAATAGATTAATAAATACAAGGAAATTTAAAAAGATAAAAAAATTAAAAATTAAAAATTGAGTTTATTCCAACTTAATTTGTATTGATTGACATTCACTACGCTTTTTTTCTAGTATTTCTTCTTTTATATATTATAGACCCTACTTTTAACTCTACAATATAATAAACATGCACAGTGATTGTTTTTAACACATTTCAAAAAATAAATACATTAATTTAAAATATGACTTTTCCAATAATAATAATAATAATAATAATAATAATAATAATATAAAACCCTAAACTTAAAGGGTGTGCTAATAAGACATCTCCCTATACATGCATGGGTAAACTAAATTTGTTTTTAATCGTCTATTATTATTCTTATTGTAAGGATGACTATATCATGGATATGTAGATTGAATTATAGAATGGAAGTTTTGTATCTCGTAAATATGGTTGCAATAAAATTTTACCAAGTTTTAGGACATGATAGAATAGATTACATGAGAAGCTTGTTTAGCTACATTGAGTTTTGAATGACTAGTTTTGCAGGTTAATGTTGTTGAAAAGTGATGTTGAAGTGCAATTTACTCAGTTCTATTTTTAGATTATTAGTGTAAATTTTGTTTGCATGAACAGTTTGTTGTGGAAGCAAATTTATACAGTTAGTTAATTTTTAGTTAATATATGTTTTAGAAAAAATAAAACCTTAGAAAGGCTAGAGATAGTTTTAGTTGCTATTACATGCAAATAATTATTATTTAGATATATTTAAAATATTTTATTCAATAATTAGAAAAATATATTAACATGCAATTCTATTAATACATTGTAATTGATCTATATTTTCAAGAAGAAGAAGAAAAAAAAGAGAATGATTCCAAATTTTTGAAGAAAAAGTAATTTTTATTTTTACAACTCTTATCTTTTCTATATTATAAATATTGCATATATTTAGCTGTGATTTAATTTTATTTAAAATTCTGCAAATGTTTTCCATGCATATCAAATTCCCCAAAAAGGGGCGCTGACAGAGGAAATTATTATGGTGAAAATACTAAATTGTATCACAAAACGGGGATGAAGGTGGCCAAGTAAATTGCATGTTTGTTTGCCACTTCTGTATGTTTAAAGTGTAAATAGCCGTCTAGGGTTGGAATTTGATGGTGTACAAACCTATTATATTTTGTGTTTTTTAATTTATTTTATAATTAAAATAATAAATTTGGATAGGTTAAATTTTATATTAATTTTGATAATTTGTATTATTAATAAATTTTAAATTTTACTTTCATTCAAATATGATATTATAAATTTTTTTTGTTTTTTTTCAAATTAGATATTTTTTTTCAAATATATAATATTATAAAATATTTTTAATTAGATTTAGAAGCTATGAGTGAAAAAAATTAAAAATAAAATTTTAAATGATAAATTTAGTAATTGATATTTTAAATTCAATTATAAAATTTTTGTAATATATTTTTACTCTTTAAATAAATTATAAAAAAATAAAATTTACAATATTTATTTATATCAAATAGGTTATCATTCAATCATCTACCAAAATATAAATTTCAGATAATACATTCTGTATACTTAATTCTCTAAAACCAAATTTTCAATTTGAAAAATAAATAAATAAATAATTGTAAAAAAAAAATTTAAAACATTTATCAAAAAAATTGGAAGGTGTATGCTCGCTGAAACATAATGAGACAGATTTCTCTCTGATCTGAGAGGTTGCATGTTCACTGAGACTTAGATAAATTGGTTGGAATTTGATGGGATATATATCTCTAATCTGAGAAGTTGCATGCTCGCCTATGTTCTTATAAAACAATCATTTCCATATGGAAGCTGTTGCACTGTGATACAAAGCCCCCGCCTCTGTTGGGAACAAATTACAGAGATATGCCTACCAACAGTTGGGTGGATGGATGGATGGTAGTTGGGGATTATGTCTGCTTTCTAAGCCAAAGAATCGGGGAGGAAGACTTAGAGCAGGCATCAGAAGTAAAGTTAATCGTTTTATAAAATGAAAGAGGTTCTGTAATATAATCCTTTATAAAATTTCTAAATTCTTCACTATATAGGGTTATGATTTTGAAGAAATTTGGATGGATGATGAATTTAATAATTTTATGGACTACAATCACTATAATATATTGATCATTTAAAATTATGTTTAAGTTTTATTATTTTTCTTACTAAATTTAGAATAGTAAATTCAGATTAAAAATTGCATTTCCGAGGTAATTTTAGGGGATAACATTAGGCTATCTTGAATAAGTAACATTGTGGTGTCCTTAAGGATGATATCAAGGTGTTGTTGGATAGTGATGTTAGGGTGTTTTAGAGTAGTGATGTATGTCACTAAAGGTGATTATTTTCATGACAATTTGATTTAGGGTGAATTGAAATCTTGCTATAATAAATTGAGAGTGAATTATATTTTTTTAAATTAAATTGAAATAAAATTGGGTATAGTGAATTGCAAAATTTAATTATAAAAATCTTATCTTTTATAGGTACATATTATCATCTCAATGATTTTATTACATGTTATGTAGTTATTCTTTGTTGAATTGGATAAATATAGATATACATTTCATTTTAGGCCAGCTCATTCTAGAAAGTGTAGATAAAATTATTGATACTTGACATTATTCAACATTTTCATAAGTATTGCCTTTGATCCTTACCGATATTTTTTTTTATTATTTAATATACTTGAGATTTGTTCTTGGGGACAAGAAAACTACCATTGGTACTAGATATTATCTAATATTCAATTTGTCTTGCACACTCTAGCCAAGTGCTCTAAAGCAAAACCCTATTTCGAGGCCTTGAGTAACTGTGAGCATGTAGAATAGACTTAAAGGTGGATGTTAACTATTTATCTTAATTACCTGATACTTGTCATAGATGACATAAACATGCATGCTCTAATAAGTATTTGATGATCCCCTCACCCAATTCAATCCCCTAAGTCTCATATGAAGCCTAAACAAACACATTCATATTGAAACATAAATGTATGATCATACACGTTGATAAATGTTAATAACATTTTTGAAATAGATATTTTAAATGATTTGAATGACAGTGTCCATTCCTTACATTCTATATGAAATTTCGCTTCAGATTTTCCTCCAGATCTTCACCCGAGCTTTTTTACATATAACCCTCTTATGACTACTGATAATAGTGACTCTCTATCCCATCATGTATAACTTTGTTTTTAAATTCATGTGATATATTATAGTGTGTGTGTGGTTGGGGGGAGAAAGATGGAGGGGGAGTGTAGGGTGTCCATTTAAGGACAACCTCTACTTCTGTGATGTTTAAATATTCACTCAGACCAAGACATAACTTAAAACCATACATGCAGACAACATCAATACTTCAAACCTTTGAATTCTCATTCATTCAAGCATTTAAATGGTTGGAACATCTTCAATATATCACACTACCATACATGTCTATTTTCCAAGACAAAACATGAAAAACAAAACTATTATTATGCTGTACTCTACTTTCCCCTCCTTCCCACTAAAAAAAATTGCTTACTTCTTTAAACTAAATTTTCTAACCAAATCATAATATTCATTTGACACACATAACTTCATGGGGTGTCTCTTCAAATTATATGATCTTTCACAAAATGTACAAGAGTTAGGTGGCCTTCAGTTTTCAAGATCAATGCCAAACTATCTGTAATAGCTCCTCCTCATGTCATAGAAAAAATACAATCACACAACAAGGTTTTATGGTTTTGTGTAATGATTTATGTTATATTGTGATCCACAAGCTAGATTATTGTCCCTTTCTAATCCATAAGCTATAAGATATTATGATTTGTAGCCTCTAATATTTTGAGTTGAGGATTTTTTAGGCTTTGTCAATGAGTTGTGACCCTAAGTTTCCTCCTCAGTTATTTACAATAAATTCATCAATTCTAATTGCACTTAATACTAATGAAACAATCATTTCCATATGGAAGTTGTTGCATTAGGATAAAAATCCCCCAAAACGGATTTTGGGAACAAATTATAGAGATATGCCTACCAACAGTTGGGTGGAAGGATGATAGTGAGGCTTGTGAGTTGTATCATTAGCATTCATTCATGGTAGTTTGGGATTATGTTTGATTTCTAAGCCAAGGTAATAGGATATAATCTTTGAAATAAGTCTTACTACAAGATTTTAAAATTCCAAATTCATTCAAATGACCATTATTTCATAACATATTTTGATATGAGGCCTTCCTTTGGATTGTAAGGAATTATACATAATTGATGGAGTAAGATGATAAAAAAAACTTTTATTTTTCAAATTATTTTCTGCACAGATTCATTGATCTTCTCTCTTCTATTTGTCTTGATAAACATTGGCCAAGTCACATTTCATAATCGAAACTGCCAAACCAAAATAGATCCTTCAGTACATTTTTTTTAGCATTGGTAATAATGTTAATATTGTTATAAAATAAAAAGGTTCTTTAGCTTAAAAAATAAACCTTTATAAAATTTATAAATCCTTCATTATTTATGGGCTATGATTTTGAAGAAATCTAGATGAATGATAAATTTAAAAATTTTGTGGACTGCTTACATTATAATATTTAAAATTTAATGATAGAGAAGAGAGAGGTGCTCTTGGAGGTCCTCTCTCCTTAGCGTAAAACCTAAGATTTAGGGTTTGACCTAGTTAAGAAAGGCTTTGAGGGTTGAGTGAGGCTTAGAGGGTGTCGATGGCCAGGGGAGGAGATGATGGATCCCAAGATGCATTTAGCAAATTGCATGGTTTTTTTGTTTTTTTCATTTTACTATATAGATCGTGGTAAGAGTGACTCTATTTTACTTTGGTTTGTTTTACATCCTTGTGGTTAGGGATGACCCATTATTACTATGGGTTTTAGTGATCAACTTGCCTATTAAGTTTTAGAGGTCATAGCTAGTGGCAACACACTTTGGCCTCTACTCCTAAAGTAGTAGATACCTTGGTCAATGTTGGTTCTCTAATCTTGTATTGGCAATGGCCTTGGTTAGCATTAGTTACACAGTGTGTGTTGGTCTTGGTCTTACTCTTTATTTTTTATCTACTATTGGTCTATGGTTTGTTATCTTAGAGATTTAATGACATTGGATGGTGGCAACATTTTATATTGATTCCTTCTATTATATGATCCTAACTAGGGTTTTGGTATGCTCTTTGTCATTTCACCTATTTAGTTTTGCTTGGATAATAGGTGTGTTATGAGGGTCATCTTTATTTCACTTTCTTGATTTTTTCCCCAACAAGGTGGTTTTACGAGTTGTGTCTATTTATCATGCTTTACTGGTGACTTCTATTTTGAGTAAATTTTTTCATCTAGAATGAATTATGGGTCATTTAAACATGCCAACTACCTTTCCATGTAACCTTCACTATTTTTTATTAAATACATAGTCTAAAGTGTTCTTGTTGACCAAATGTGACCCTACGGGTCAAATTTGGACCCCTATAGGTAAAAACTTGATTTTTAATTGTTTTAAGAGGTCTAGATTTTTTTCATGGGGTATATTATAAGTTATTTGATGTCATTTAATGTCATATTATCCTAGGTTTTAGTTTAATTAGTCAATATATCATTTTGAGTCATTTTGAAGGTCATTAATAAATCATTAAATGAGTTGTACGGCCTCTTTAGGAAATTTAAAGGTTTCAAAATATTATGTCATGTTCCATGTGTCATATTATGTCTTAGGTAACTGTTTCTAACTAAAAAGTGATAGGTTTCTCAGAAAAAAGGCAGTTTTCTTGGAGAAAATAGGAGTTTTAATGAGGTGTACAAAATTGTATGACCTCCTATAGTTGATGACATTTAAAGAGTGTTCCTTGGTATTCCACACACTCATTTTAGTGATCATTTTTATCAAAAACTCAAAGAAGTGAATAAAACTACTTCTCTCTCCTTCCACTAGGCTTGGTAAGCAAAAATGGTCTTCAAGTTCATACTTGGTACAGTCATCAAGAGAGGTTTTAAGAAAAATTATGTTGGGGGTGTCTTCTACACTCATTCATCTTCCATTTTAATTTTGGTTGTAGAGGAATTATGTCCTATGCTTTATGAACCATTCTTAATAAGTTAGACTATCTAGTTCGCTTGATAATCTATGCACCCTATAAGTTTTATCTTATTTTGGATAAATCCATATAATTCACTTGTTTTTGTTATTTCCATATGATTTTTACCCTAATCAAATGATAACCATTATTTTTTTCACATTTCAAGGTGTTTGGATGAGCCAAGTATCTTAAGTTGCAGGAGAATTTACCATTTTATCTTGTAGGTAGTTTCCACTATTTATAGAACCTTCATGATTTTATGGTGACTTTAGGGCATTGTGTTAGGTTAATTTACATGTTTTTAATGCTCTCTTAATTCCCTTTACCTTTAAACTTAATTTTTCAAAGTAATTTCCATGATTTTATAGTCATATTCAATATATATAGTCTTCTACCATTAATGAACGTGCACATGTGCCATGAAGGAAGAAAATTATGTTAAAATAGATGTTTTGAAGTTGGTTTCAAGACCATCATAATTATAAGAAACCAATTGGTCCATTGGTAAATATTCTTGGTTTGTTCATGAGGTCTAAACAATACACATTGTCCATATTATGCTCACTACATGCAAGCAACTTAATATGCACCTGCAGGTGATCTCATGGAGGATTTCTTGTTAATAAGGATAATTTGAGCTAAGAAGGGTCATTTAAAATTAAAAGAGACTATTTTTTATCTTTTAATTAGGTATAATAGTTAATTTAAGATCTATATCTCTTGTTCACTACCTATAATTTTGTTTACTGCCTAAATGCAACTCAAAATGCACTTATAGGAGCCTCTTAGGATGACATCATGTTGTAAGGGGAGCTTTTATAGTTGTTTCAGTCCTTTTGAGTGCTAAAAAAACAATTGGAAACCTTTTTAAAAGTATAGAGTGATTCATAAACACATATCTCTTGCTCACTACCTGTTATTCCACATATACTGCTTGTACATTGGGATGTCCACCTATAGGTGGCACTAGTAGAGGTATGAAGTTACTTGTGCAGAGGGAATTAAACATGTTGATAACCTTATTTATATCTTAACATATAGTGAGAACATCACAGACCTATTTGAGGTGTGAGATTGACAAAATAGAGTTGGAAACCATGTTGAAGGATTCAAGGATTGAGTTCAGGGACCTTTTCCCTAAAACAAGAAAATAGAGGTTCAAGCCATTTTGTGGATATATTATAAAGGTGTTGTCAAGAGTTTTGAAGCTTATAAATGCATTTTCCTTATTCAATATCATAGGATCACAACTTGAAAAATAAATTAGGTGATTTTATCATTTGGTTTTCATGTTAAAGGAGCCCAAAGATGCAACTTAAATCATGAAATTCAAGCAGTATTATCTATAGGCTTGATCCTAAAAGAGACCTTTTTCACCTAAAGTTGAGAATTTTTAAATTGACATTAATGATCTAAAATATCATCAATATAAGATGATAGGTGGTTTTTTGTTCCTCATACACACCTATAGGTGTTTCACCATTTGAGAATGCACACCTACAGTTGACTGTAGGAACATACAGTATAAGATACAAGCTTAAGTATGAAAACACCTACAATGGTATCTAAATGATTATTATAATTTTCTCAAAGGACTCCTAAATAACATGTGGCATAAATTTCAAAATATAATTCCAATCTACAAGCCTTTTCCTTCAAGGAGGTCAAGCATTATTGACTATAGGTAACAGTGGGCTAGGAAGTGAAGTATGAGTGTTGGTATAGCACAAGGATGATGAAAATGGGTCTAAAAAAGTGTAAAATGATCCTAAAAGTCTCTAAGGATATATTTAATCACTTTATCTAAGTTTCATGCACTAATTATAGGTATAAACAGCTATAGACCATTCACCTACAATAAGGGTTAAACTCTTACACAGTCTTGTGAGTTCAAGTGTATGGAATGATACATGAGAGGTTGGAGGGATAAATGAGGACTATAATACCTTAATTATGGTCATTAACTCCTTTTTATACCCTAAATATATGGAAAAAAATCAAAGAAATAGTTCTTATGATGTATCACACAGTACATATTGAGAACCCTATACATAGTCTACACCTTAAACAGTGAACTCGAGGGTATGACTTGAAGAGTTTAACATGGGTAAAAAATAATGGTAATAATCTATGAAATGGAAACAAATCCCTAATAATACACCAATATCATGAAAACATATGAAAAGGGACCTGTAATCAAGCAAGACATAGTCTACATCTTACACCTTGCACAATTTGCCTTCAAATAGTTTTCCATGGAGATCTAAGGAGTGTTGAGCTCAAATGGACTGATAAAAGGATAAAAATTGGTGCATATGGTCTCCATAAATTTTATAAAACTCTAAAATATTCAAATTTTTTGAGTAAATTGGGTAAGTGCCCTTTATTTTGTCTTAGACAGAGGTCAGTCCCCTTAAGTGTAAATTGGTAGATTTTGGAGAAAGGGTGACAAATGGATGGACCAGGAGCTGTTTTGACCATGAAAAGAGTTTTGTAAATTTTAATTGCATCTAGGATAATATTAGTAAACATGCATATAAGGATTGAAGTAAATAGGGTGCTCTAAACCCTTAAGGTTGCAATCAAGTCTAGTTGGGCAGGGTTTTGACCTAAATCCCAAATGGTAGACCAATGACGTTTCCAACTTTTGGAGTGAATTCCAATGAGCCTAGACATTTTTTTATGATCATAATAGATATTTTAAAGCTTTTACCTTGTATAGGAATCACAAATAAGGCCACTTTTGTCTCAAGACAATTTCAACCCTGCAGGGAATGGAGAAGCAAGCTTAATAAGCTAGTTTTGAATGCTCACATCTTCTTGGGGGTTATGCGTGAGGATATATGGAGTTTAGGGAGGTTGATATGGTCCTTGAACACCATTTTTATGAGATTTATTATCATTTCTAATGTCAAGGTTTTATGAACAAATCTTAAGAGTAGAAGTAACTCGAAACCCTTACAAACCCTAGATAGTGACCTGACTGGGAAGATGAGGTTAGATGGATATTAAAGTGAGGTGGAATGAATATTAAAGTTCTGGAACCTTTTATAATACTCTCTCATTCTCTCTACCATCAATATTAGTTGTATGGAATTGTATGGATGGAATACAAAATAGGGTTTTCTTAATCTTTTTTTATGTTTTACAGGTTCTAAAAGGATTCTGAAGATGTCAATCATATGTATGGGAACATTAGTACTTAAAAAAAATCCCCATGAAAATTTATTTCTTCATAAAAAATCCTAGGTTCCTCAACAATTAGCTTCTTCTCAGCCAATCAAAACTGACATAGTGAGCATGATGGTGAGAAGTGTGAAAAATTCAAGTGGATGGCATTTTAAGGTGTGCCTAAGAACTCTAAGTCTATGGATTGACTTGACACATGTTATCCACTACCTTTTATGGATTTACATGAAAAAATAAATCCAATTTTGAGTCCAAGTGTGGAAGGTGTGAGAAAGATGTGTTTATTAGACAAGCAGTGATGGTTCACTTCGAGGAGATTCCAGATGATTAGGACTGAAACCAATGCATGGAGAGGCATATATAAAATTATTACCTATAACTCCAATCATTATATATATATATATATATATATATATATATCTATAGTTATTTTTTTGACGTTATAATATGGCTAGATCATGAAGGTAGTTTTTTGAGCTAGTAAAGGGAATTTTATGCCACTTTTCATGAGTTTCATGACTTGGGAAGCCACTTGTCTCTTCTGAACTTACATGGTTTATTTCACATAATATTTCCATTCACATGTAACTCATTTTATTATCTTTAAAATTGTCCTTGTGACCTTTGGACTTATCTCTTCTTCTCTCTCTCTCTCAAGTTCTATAAGAACTAGCCATTTTGGCCTTTGTGAACTATGCTCCACCTAAGTATGGTGAAGCCCTGCTCATTTGCATACCATGGATCACTAATTACTACTGATTTTTACCTCTTCCATGACTATTCATAGTGTTCTCACTTGGATGATTGATTTTTCTTAGTGATGACTTGTTATTTCCTAAGCATTGTTGTTTCATTCTCTCACCTATTTGTAGTTAGAAAGTTTTTTTTGCAGGTCGTGTGAAATGTTCTAGGAAGCGTCAAGGTTGAGTGAGTTAGACTATTAAATAGTGTCATTATAGACCTCTTTTCTAGTCTTCCTATCATAAGCATTCATCCATAACCTCATAATGAGACATTGATGTGAGAAGATGCAGATTGAAGAAGTGTATGTTTGGTTAGTCCCTTGTTCACATGTGTAACATGTAACTGGTTGGTAGTCATCAAATATTTTGGTGTATCACCTCCTTTAAGATAGTTTTATTTTATTTTTATCTCTCCATTTTACCTCAAAAATTTTATGTGTAGTAGTGAATTACAAGTGGCCATCAAGGGAGCTATTCCTATCTAGAGATTCACCTCATTCTTAGGCTACCCACAACCTAGAGGTGTTTTAACTGTGCCACTTGGATGAGGAGAGTTGATACATCTCCTCAAAGGATGAAAATACAAATGACAATATTTTCCATAATAAAATAACTTTTAATTTTTTTAATTTTCTTCTCAAATTCAAAACATTAAATTTAACTTTAAAGTCGCATTTCGGAGGCAATGTTAGGGGCTAATTTCTGCTATCTCAAATAATTGGCATTGGGGTGTCCTTAAAGATGATATCAAGGTGTCTTTGGATAGTGACATTATGGTGTCTTTGAATAGTGATGTTATGTTTCCTCTAACGGTGACAAATGTTTTGGTGTCACTAAATATGACTTTATTTTTTTCACTAATTGACTTTAGGATATTAGAAAGGTGACTATTGACATTGAGAGTTTATTGAGGGTGAAATATAATCTTGTTATAATAAATTGAGGGTGAATTGGATTTTTTTTTATGAAATAAATATTAAGTTGGGCACGGTGAATTGCAAAAGTTAACTTTAGAAACACCATTTTTCCTAGGTACATATTGTAATCTCAGTAATTTCATTACATATTATGTAATTATTCATTGTTGAATCAAATAAAAAGATATACACAATTCATTTTAGGCCAACTCATTCCAAAAAGGGTAGATGAAATTATTGAAACTTGACATTCCCATTTAAGATGCACTTTTATGAATGAAAGGACAAAGGAATTGATGAACCATCCCCCTTTGATGGCACCTTCCTTCACTCCTAAAATTTTCCTGAGTTGAACAAATTGGGCCTCAAGCAAGATTTTTGTGAAGATTTATAAAACTTGATCATTTTCTCAATAAAACTCAAGATCAATGACCTTATCATATATTAATTATTAAATATAATGCATGTGAATCTCAATGTTCTTTGTGCATTGGTGTTCCACTAGGTTATGAGAAATGTAGATAACACTTTGATTATCATGCTAAAGTGGAGTGGGTTTATTTTGTGTAGATCCAAATTAAAAAATTAAACATTGAATCTAAAGTGACTCATGACTAACAATGATATCTTCACTATACTAATATTCCATAGTAGATCATTCAAAAGTAGTTTATTTCTTGCAAGACCAAGTCATGGAACCTATCACAAGATGATAATATAGACACTAGAATTTTGTACACTATATATGATTAATTAGGTGTTGTAGGCCCTTATTTTTATTTAAACCTCCTAAATAATCCTTATCCTAAGGTTTAATATATTTATCATTGATAACTTGGTGATTTGCCTTTACTATTACCTTTTTACCCCCCCCCTCCCCCAACCTCCTAAATCCATTAATAATCTAAGGAATCTCCCTCTTAACCACTTTACCCTCATATAATTTCATTACCAACAACCTCATGCTCACCAAAGACTAATTTTACCCCACAGTTAGAACAAAACTACTAATTTGAGTGAATCAGTGTCGATTCACCCGTAATCGACGTCGATTCTTTAGATCAACATCAATCCACAAATACCCAGCCAACCTCTAGATTTTTGACCCAAAAACTTTGAACCTAAAATTCTTTCTAGATTTCTTGGAGAATTACGTATGTCCTTAACGACACTCTACTAGATTTTTGTTGCATTTAATTTGTATCCATTTGTCACGAGCCTAAAGACTGCCTACATTCATGAGGAAGATTTTATTTTATTTGTAATTAGATCCAAGGTAAGTTATCATGTTTATTTATTTCATTTCATATCAATATTTATGCTTTTATATACTTATATAATCTTTAGAATATCATCCATATCCCTTAGTAATCATTAATCAGCCTCTGTTATCTCATTTATTCTATGTTTTAATTAAGCTCAGTTATAGAGAGAATCAATGTTGATTCATTTTGAATTGGTACTAATTATATAGATTAGCATCGATCCTATCAGGATCAACATCAATCCACTATGTTTAATTTTTATAATTTGAGACCTTAATCTTAGATCCTTATCATTAATCTTTACTGATTTTCTATCATTTTTAATATGGCCTTGTTATGTAGATGACTCTACTAGGGATAGCTAATGACATAACCAATATCACTGATCTTATCATAATATCCCAACCCATGTTTACTGATCAAAGTGACATAGCTTTCGAGCTAGCTATCTATGCTATTATTTATTATCCCTCTTTTGAAACCACTACCGACCAATTAGATGTCATATAGGATGATGTAAATATTGTCATAGCTTATTGGGATGAATATTTTGCTTATATAGATAGCTTAAACAAGGATTGAATCTTAATAATTTATTATCATACCTTTATCTATTGTAATTTCATATGTTGTTTATCCACTTGAGTATGTAAACAAGTGAGCTGACATCCATTTGAGGAAGCTCAAAACTTCTTGAGACTGGTTTTTAACTAAACACCTCACCCAATTATCTATTAATATATTTTGTCCAAGTTATTTACATGTGTGAAGGTTATTCTTCCTAACAAAAAATAAGCTCCCACAATTGTTGGATTTCAAAGCGGTACGCAACATCTCCTAATCTCTAGGTATTCATCATAAACCCTAATTTTCATTTGAGTTTTTAGTAATAAATTAAAATTTAAATAAAAATGAAAAACTACTATAACATTTTGGCACGCCCAATGGGACCCCTAAGGTTTCATTTTTTATTATTAAAATTCATAGTGAATTTGTCTATCTTTCTCTCCCTTTCTCTTGTTTGTTATTTTCATTCAAATAAAATTCAAAATTATTTTTTCCTTTCTAAAGGTTAAAAATAACTGCATCCATTTTTCTTGCTTAGGTAATTCATATAGAATAATATGGGTGGGTTAAATTTATCATAGCTATCACTTATCTCACACATAGACCAAACCACTTGCATAAGAAACTCATCAAACATTGACATAAGGGAACTGACTGGGATTTCATCACCAAATGATACCCTTTTTCTTAGCTATCCCACTTAGATTTCACCACCAAGGGGAGAACCAACTCAGTATGTTGACTAAGTATAAACCCTATTTTTTAGATATATACTAGCTAAGCACTCGACACCTTTATGATATGGTGTGTGAAGTGAGGGGTAGGCCCCAATACCAAGCCAAATATTGATTCCAGTACAGCGATTGCTTAAAGCCTAAATAACCCTGAAACCATCCTTAGATTACCACTTTTTAGGACCCTTAATAGCCCTTTCTTTTATTTTAATACACTTTAAAATTAAAAAGTAAAATATTTTTAGGTACGTCTTTAGCATGTGTGTTTTTTCCTCTTTCACTAAATATGAGATAATCAAAAAAAGACTTTTGTGTGATTTTTTATTTTATTTCTTATTTTTTCCTTTATTGATATATGGTTTTGATGTGGCAATAGTCATAAAAGAAAACCAAACCCATAAATTTATCCTCATCCATGGAGAATTTTCCTAGTCCTCCTACTTCCCCTGAGTCCACAGAGGAAGGTATTCCTTAGTATTATACCTAGGGCAATCCTAAATTCACCACTATATTGGATAGCAACCCAATTGTGCTTAACCATTACCTTAGCTCCCAAGCTATTTGCATCCTACTTTCATCCCATACGTAGTTTTCTAGTTATATTTATGGTATGCCTTTAGAATAAGATAAAGGGTTTACCACTACTATGGTGTCTTCTCACAAAAATCCTCCTTTGACTAGTTTTGACACTACTACTATGCAACCCTTAGGCAATTTTCCTTCGATAACATCTAGTGTTCCATCCCCAACTAGTACCCAAACTTATAATGTCATTATGACTCAACCTACATCTACCCTACCTATTACTATGGTGCTTCAGAACTAGTTATCTAAATCCCAGCAACCCTTCTACTGATCCAAGTTAGTGTACCTTTAAATACCCAAACTCATCCTTTACAACAAGCCCCTGTAAGTCAATCACCTCAACAATATATCCCCTTGACTACCCAATACATAGCACCTACATAAGCTATTGGGTCTAATTATATCCATTTACAAGTCCCATAGTATGTGTTGGCATCTCAACCCATCATAACCACCTCGGTTGGTTATCCTTTATCCCAATCCTTTTCTACTCAGCTTCCTATGTATCAACTCCCATAACAAAATGTTTTTGGAGGAATCCCTCAATACAACACCTAACCAGACCTTATGAGCATCTTTATGAATAAGATGGCCAATTTAGAAGCCTCTGCCTCTAGGCATAAAAACATGCTCACTTATGATCAAATCTATAATGAACCTATTAATCTAGTAGTCCCTATTACACCTTATCCTTTGTAGTGGGAGCATGTGAAGTTTATGAGTTTCAAAATAAGGAGGATCCATAGCAACACCTTCAAGCATTCATGCATGCTTGCGACCTTATAGTTCACGATGACACACTATTTCTCAAGACCTTTCCTATGTCATTTGATGGACCTACCCAAGATTAGTACAATTTAATTCCTTAGCATTCCCTGTTCTCTTTTGGACAGCTAACCCAAATTTTCTTAGAGTAATTTTCCATCAATATCACAATTAAATTCACTATCATCGAACTATATGCCATCCAACAATTTGATGATGAATTTATCATTGATTTCGTGGCTAGATGGAAGTTTCATAAATCAAATCACCTTTTCCTTTCCCCAACCCTAGTTAATTAAATTATTCACAAGATAATGTGCTAAACATATCTCATCGATGTTATGGGTGAAATCATTTAAAATCTTTGATGAGGTCTTTTTGATGGCCCACAAACTAGAAATTAGAGCCTTATAAGAAGGCAAATTTAAATTATGGAATAAAAACTTCAAACCTAATATTTCTAAAGGGACTAATAACAATAATAAAACCAAAGGAGTTGTTAATGTAATAGTTGTAAAAGTAGCAACACCACAAGCAAAAAGTAAATATAAGACCCCCACCTCTCAGGAATAATATCAAAAACCATTAATATACTTTACCCTATGATAATATACACATTTAGGAGAGTCTTATGCACATATCTTAGATAATCTCTTAAATGCATCTGTCATTGAGCTTCCTCTAATTTAACCTCTTGATTATTCTCACTTTAAGCATAGCTAGTTTAGGGAAAATGATTTTTGTAACATTCACCATGTAGTAGGTCATAACATTAGTTGGTGTCACTATTTTAAGCGTCTAGTATAGAACCTTATTGATCAAGGGGAGTTGCAACTAGATAATCCTAACACACCCCATAATTAGTCTATATACATCTTTACAACAGCCATTCCCTAATCACACTTCCACATCAAATTCCATGCAGGCTAATTTGGGATCCACCTTAGACCATGAAACTCATGTAATTAATACAATCCATGACCTACTTGTGCCTAAAGAATTTGATAGTGCCTCTATCCCAGATCTCCTTATAGGAAACACCTTCGAACCATCTGAACTAAATGAAGACATCCCAAAAACTTCCTCAAGTTTTTTGGATCTCATTGTTTTGGATCCACTTGAAGAAACCATATCTGAAAGCATTCAATATGATCAACTAGAAATAAAAGAGGAAAAGACTATTGAAGACTTGTTTAGACATTCCACAATATACACATACCATTCCTTGCATCATTTCAATACCTAGATCTAGCATACCCATTCCCTCTAGCTTATTAACCCCTGAGGAAACCATCATGTTACCTCAAACTAGCTCAAGACTAGTTTCTCCATTGCTCAAGAGGCGCTAAATATTAAATAAATCAAGGGAAAAGCTATAGATATCAAAAAAAAAAAAACCTTGGGGCCCCAAGAGGAAAAACTTTACAGCATCCTCTCATTAATATTGAATTCCCTAAAGAGGATATCCCCACTACCCCTAAGTAGATTTGAAAAGGGAAGGTGCCACTACCACCTATTCAAATAATTCACAAGGTTTAGGTGTAAAGGCTTATCCTACACACAAAATACCATTTGTAAGGAATATTCAAACAACTTGTTTAAAAGGACAAGGTTCAAAGTCACATGCCTCTTCCATATTACCTCAAAGGATTAAAAATCCTAGTTAATATCCATTGAAGGGGACTTATTCTAAGATCCTTGATCAACTTCTCTAGACCTCCTTTATCATTCTACCACTTGTAAAATCCATTAATCCTCATATTTGGAAACCATTATGGTATGGAGTGATCTAGAGATCAATTCAAAAAAGGTCCCAAATCAGACAAAAACTTACACCATCGCATAGATCCTATTGATACCTTTCTAATGGTATTTAGAATGCAAAAAATGGAGTTCATATGCTCCTTATGCAGCTAGTCAAAGTTCTAGTCAAGTTGGTAAAAATTAGTCAAAGTTGGTCAAGCTGTATAAATTGACCATTATGAAACAATTATAAATTATTTCCATGGCAAAGATATCATCACAAGATTTCTATCATAATTTATGGTTTGTGAAACAGAGTCCGTCTGTGTAAGATATGGCCGATCAAAGTTATGGTCAAACCTAGTCAATAGAATGACGTGGTAAAAATGTGGACCAATAGGAATTTGACACGTGGCAATCAGTTCATATGATAAAATAGTGGGTTTCAATCATTTGTCTTTAACAAGTAAATGTAGTCATCTTCAACAGGTATAATGTCATAAGGCAAAAAAAATGGGGTTCGGATGGAACATCCAGTTGGACGTCAACAAGTGGAGAGTGGTCAATAAATGGCGCGTGGACAAGTGGAGAAAGGAGATTGGACCACATGGTGGGTCCTCAATCCACCACATGACTTTCCACCAATTATTTTTCATGGTTCAATTTTTATTTCTTGAATGTTCCAAACCAACCATATATGTCACCACACACCTTCCACGTTCCATCCACCAACATACCACTTAATATCCATGTGAAACCCAAACACCACCACATACCACATGCCATCACAATACTCAACATACCCACTAAAAACAATGCCCATGCCAAATATTTAGCATTATAAGCCATGAACTACATGGTTAATATATATTCCATGCCCTTACCCACTTTCCAATGTGGGAATAAAGATAAGCATAAGCCACCGTAAATATTGAGGAGGGAATTGAACCTATGCCTTACGGGATTAAAAAAAATACCTAGCCATTACACCTAGGCATTGAAACACTATATAAATTACACAATATTGTATTTGAATAATAAGTCTCAACCGAGTAGCTAAGAGCTTAAGGAGCAACTAGCACTCTTCCTTAGTTTTGAGGTATCGAGAGGCATTTTCAGACTTTGGAGTAAACTAGAGATTTATTATAGACAGTTCCAACCATATGTGGAGTGTTTGGATTTTAGTTCATTTGATGCACTTTTTAATGCCTCGAAGTGAATAATTGTAGATTGTGTAATTTCCAATATAGAGACAAGTCTGCATAAATTCCAAGTTTTGAGAGACTTAGAGAGGGTTTCACATCTTAGTGTAAACTAGGGGTTTATCCTAGACTCTGATAAAATTTTAAAGGTGTGTTGAGATACTTGAGATGATTTTTTTAAGACCATATTATAATTCCATATTCAATAATTTTGGTAGAAAATCCACAAGATTGTGAGATTGTACTGTCAGTAAAAGATTGGAAGATCTGTTCATGATTTGGAGCTTTCAAGATTTCAGATATGTTGCCAAAATTATAAGCATTCTAAAAGAATTCAATTGAAAATCATGAGGGAAGGCCATGTACCACTTTTCATAGAAATAGATCAGTTTGTACTATAAGCAAACCCAGAGATGTAAGTATTGTCGAACTCTGTAATCAACTCTTGTGCAGTGTGGAGATATGCTTGTCATGAGTTGATTTTTGTTTGTGCATTCTTTTTTACATTTTGATAAAAATTTAGATTAATAATTATTGAATTCATAATTAAATTTAACAAGAAATTAAGATCTATTGTAAACTTTTTGCATGGGAATAAGTGAGAGTTTGTGAATTAGATTTGATATCAGAGTAGTTAGTATGCTGGGTTAGCTTCTGATTATGTGTATTCGACATCAGTTGAGTTTAGTTTTATTTTTAATATTATTTTAGACTATTTGGGCCTATTAATATTCCATTTGTAGCGTGCATTTTATGGAATTAGGTTGTTTGTAGGGAACAAGAAGCCATGGACAGCCTTGAAAAGAGAGAGGCTTAATGAGATTAAAGAAATTAATCAGCAAATCTACGAAGAGAACACTTTCCTGAGAGCTCATTTTTTCTCCTTGGAAGAGGATATTTCCCACTTAAAATTAGAGATGCAAACCAAGGATGAACTCTTGGCACAGATGTAGGATGAAGAAAGACATTATCTTCATCAATTACCTTTCACTATAGATGTAGGCACTATGATAGATGATTGCATAGTAAGTTATTCATCTGGTAATTCCTTTCATTCCATTTTAGATGTTTCAGATATTGTTTTTGGTAGTTTTGAGAAACACACTAATGGCATTGGATCTAAATTGTTATTAAAAATGGGATTTGATGGAAGAGGCCTTAGAAAGAATGGCCAAGGTATTGCTAATCCAATATAGGTAGAGCATAGACCTCACCATGCAAGATTGGGTTATGCTAGTGATAAAGTGGATATTGGAGAGAGTTCCTCCATTTTTGAAAGGGGACAAGTTTCTGATAGCTAAGATTTGAGGTCACTAGCAGAGCAGAATTCCTCCTTGCAAAGGAATGATGAGCGGTGTAAGAAATCAGGTAAAAGAGGTATTGAAATTCCACCTCCTCATTCTTACACTAGAAAAAACACCAATAGGAGTGTGAATTCCAAGACTTTTGATTCCTCTTTTCCATTTAATCAATTTGGTTTCAATATTCAAAAGATTTTGCATTCTTTTCCTTGTACATTTTATAGATTGAATAACGATTGTGCCACATATTGTTGGAAAAAACAAGCTTTGTTGAAGTAGCTTGTAGGTGATAAAGACCATTCGCATACTAGAAAAAAAAGAAATGGTAAACGAGTGACCTCACCTAATAAGAGGGTTGTTTTCACTCATTATCACGTAAGTGGACATTGGATTGAGCAGTGTTGGAAACTCTGACCATCCCACCATCCTGGTAATGGTAAGAAGAATATGGTCTATAAAACCTGTTGATAAGGTAATTAATGAAGTTTTTGTTCAATCAATCTATTCAAATGTCAATAAATCCACTAAAGAAATTGAACACCCTAAATAGGAGAGTTTGATTAAGAGGGTTAGTAAATAGTTTCTAAATTTCATGATGTCATGATTAGTGGATTGATATATGCATTTTTGGAGCTACTATGGTGGGAACATTTTGAGATAGGTTTATCATGTGAAGTTTTTAATTCTCACACTTGTATTAGAAAATATCTATTTTTGGAATCTCTAGTATTAGCTTTATGTGTTTATTTTTGAATTATCTAACTCATTGATGAGCTTGGGGAATTGATATCAATATACAAGTTTTTGAAAATGATTCAATTCTCCTATAGTATTTGTTTCAGAATAACTACGATTTTGGGATGCATCTATTTTTGTCATGTGTATAATTAGATGCATTTGTAAGAACCTATTGGGAATGTTTGAAATGCTAGACATTATACACTATTTGTTTTTTCCATAGTAGTTTATCATATTAAGACCCATGTCTAGGTAGTGTATTGTGACATGGTCACAATAATTAATGTATTTTATTTACATTAACAAATTTGTCTTGTAGTTACATTGGTGATTATTACAGGGTTTCATAGTTCACCACTTATAGGATGTGATAGTGAGAAGATAGTTTAATATATTGTGACCTTATTGGCAGTTGCAGGATTCAGTATAATTCATGTCTTTTTTTACGCTTATTACATTTTTGAGTTATGGATCATATTTTGCCACTATTATCTCTATGCTATGATTTGGGTTTTGTACTTGATATGTTGATAAGGGCCATTTAGCAGTAGGAGAGGAGATCACTAGGCTTATTTATGTAGAGGCTCTTTTGAAACTGTGTACCAGAGAAATCTATCACATCCTATTTCTGTGTAAAGGCTATTGATGACTGTGCAACAGTAGCAAAATTGTGGAAGATGTGATCAATCAGTTGTTCTAAGCAGATGTAGTTATGGACCTTGAGTAAACTGATAAAGACCCATCAGAATTCTTCAAAACTAACTATAATTTTAGAGGATCAGTATAGCTTCCACTTGTGAATAAGCAATTTTGGAGACCATAGAGTCCACTGCAAAAAAATTCATGAGACAATATGAAGTATCAAATCTAGTACCAACTTTTGGTGGACCAAAAGCCTTCTCAGTGGGGAGGATTGATATGGAGGTCAATTCATAAAAGGTCTCATATCAAACCTAAACCTGCACCATCGCTTAGGGCCTATTGAGACCTTTCCACTGGTATTTAGAATGCAGAAAATGGATCTTGTATGCTCCTTATGCAGCTGGTCAAAGTTCTAATCAAGCTGATCAACGTTGGTCAAAGTTGGTCAAACTATAGAAATTGACAAAAGTGTAAAAATTTTAAATTAGTTCCATGGTGAAGATATCATTGTAATATTTTTGGCATAATTTATGGTTCTTGAAATAGAGTTTGTATGTGCAAGATATGGCTGGTCAAAGTTATGGTCAAACTTGGTCAACAAGATGATGTGGCAAAAATGTGGACTAATAATAACATGATATGTGGCAGTCATTTCATACAAGAAAATAGTGGGTTTCAATCATTTTTCTTTGACAGATGAATGTATTCATCTTCAACAGGTATAATGTCACAAGGCAAAAAAAATTGGGGTTTGGATGGAACATCCAGTTAGACGTCGACAAGTGTGGTGAAAGGAGATTGGATCACATGGTGGGTCCTCAAGCTACCACATGGCTTGCCACCAATTATTTTCCATGATCTAATTTTTATTTCCCAAATGTTCCAAACCAACCATATATGTCACCACACACCTTCCACATTCCATCCACCAACATGCCACTTAATATCCACGTGAAACCTAAACACAACCACATACTTACCACTTGCCATCACAATCCTCAACATACCCACCGAAAACAATCCCCATGACAAATACTTGGCATTATAAACCATGAACTACGTGTTTAATATAGATTCCATGCCCTTACCCACTTTCCAATGTGGGAATAAAGATAAGCATAAGCCACTGTAAATGTTGAGGGAATTAAACATGTGACCTATGGGATAAAAAGATAAGTGCCTAGCCATTGTACCCAAGCATTGAAACACTATATAAAGTGCACAATATTGTATTTGAATAGTAAGTCTCAGTCGAGTAGCTAAGAACTTAAGGAGCAACTAGCACTCTTCCTCAGTTTTGAGGAATCAAAAGGCATTTTCAAACTTTGGAGCAAACTAGAGATTTTTTATAGACTCTGAACAAGTTCTAATCATATGTGGAGTGTTGGGATTCAATTCCATTTAATGAAATTTTTAATGCCTCAAATTGAAGCATTACAAATTGTGTAATGTCCAATATAGAGATGAGTCTGCATATATTCCAAGTTTTGAGAGACTTGGAGAGGGTTTCACATCTCAGTGTAAACTAGAGGTTTATCCTAGACTCTAAGATGATTCCAACAGTGAATTGAAATATCTGTGATGATTTTTTAAGACCATATTATAATTCCATATTCAATACTATAAAATCCATAGGATTATGAGATTATATCGTCAGTAAAGGGTTGGAAGATCTGTTCATGGTCCAAAGCTTTCAAGATTATAGATCTATTGCCAAAATTATAAGCAAACTTAGAGTATCCATTTGAAAATTGTGATGGAATTCCATGTACTCACTTTTCATATAAATTTATTGGTTCATACTATAAGCGAACCCTGTTAAGGTGTGGAGCTAAAAGCTTCACCTATGAGTGAGTTTTGCAAAATTGCAGGTTTACACAGTCACCAGCATCGGTCAGGAGCGACCGATGTTGGTCAGGGGCAGACCAGGAGATGTCAGCATCGACAGAGATCTGCTGACGTTGGTCACAGGCAAGTAGGCAAGAACTGACGTCGGTTACCTGTGCATTCGGAAAGCTATTTCCGTAGACAGAACAGAGTGTTTGCATGTTAGGATTAAGTGATAGTCTTAAGTCCGCATCTCTATTATTAGTAAGACTATTTAGAGCCCTTGATTAGGAGGTGCATCTGATGGCTGTAGTTGTATGCTCATGTTTCCTAATTATTATATAATAGGATAGATCTTCTTATCTTATTGTATGTGTTGAAAGAACAGTACATAATTGTATATGTGAATCATTCCAGGTTGTTGGAGTTGATTGTAATTGTGAGAGAGAGCTCTTGAGGGAAAGAGATCTAGAGAGAGATCTGTACATCTGAGAGAGGTGTGGAAGAAAAGAAGTTTCTTCAATTGTATTCCTTCTGTAAAGAGTTTAATACAAGTTTTCAGGGTGGTTTCTTGTATCTCTTGTTCTTTGCTATTTATCATTCTAGTTACTTATCATTTTGATTTAATTTTGCATTTATTGCTTTCAAAAGTGTAATCAACATTGTTGGTTGATCCCCAACAAGTGGTATCAGAGCTCAGGTTGACTAACAGGTGTTTCAGATCTGGTTAGTGTGTATTGATTACAGGGTACTCACAGGGGTTTCTGCAAGAATTTTTGTTTGAGTGGGAGAAGCAATGGCAGAAGAAAGTAAACTGAGAATGGAGAAGTTTAATGGCAAAAATTATCAACATTGGAGAATGCAGATAGAGGATTATTTGTATCAAAAAGATCTATACTTACCGTTAGGTGGGATTGCAAAGAAGCCCACAGACATGGATGATGAAGAATGGGAAGTTCTTGATAGAAAGGCTCTGGGGTCTATAAGACTGAGTCTGACATCTACTATGATATCTAATTTATCACAAGCAAAGTCTACAGTAGAGTTAATGACTACTTTAGCAAATTTGTATGAAAAACCCTTAGCTTCTAATAAGGTATATCTTATGAAGCAGTTATTTAATTTACGTATGCAGGAAGGTGGATCTGTGTCTAATCATCTGAATGATTTCCATGGAATTGTAAATCAATTAAGTTCAGTCAAAATAGTGTTTGATGATGAAATTAAAGCTCTTTTAATATTATGTTCTTTGCCTGAAAGCTGGCATAGCTTAGTAATGGCAGTTAGTAATATTGCATCTACTTCAAATATTTTAAAAGTAGAGGATGTTGTTAGTGTAATCTTGAATGAAGAAATTCACTGGAAAAGCACAGAGGAAACATCAGGGAACGTTTTAAGTTTTGAGAGCAGGGGAAGGCAAAAAGAGAAGATCAAGAGGAGATCAAGGTTGAAGTCAAAGGTGAGAGGTAGATCCAAATCCAGAAATGGCAGGAAGCCACAATGCTGGAATTATGGAAAGATAGGGCACATAAGTAGAGATTACTGGTCAAAGCCTAAGGAGGACAATCAGCATGAAGGAAAAGAAGAAGCAAAGGTTGCAGGTATTGCACAAGATGCTCTTATATTCTCTTTGCATAATAATATAGAATCTTGGGTTTTAGATTTTGGTACATCTTTTCATGATACCCCTAATAGAGAATATTTTTAGTGACTATGTCCATGGAGATTTTGGAATAGTGTATTTAGGGGATGATGAGCCTTGTAAAATTATTGGCAAAGGAAAAGTGCAGCTGAAAATGCAGAATGGCAACACATGGGTGTTGAGAGATGTAATGCATGTTCCCAGCTTGAAGAGGAATTTGATTTTTGCAAGAAAGTTAGGGGATGAGGGTTGTACAGTAACTCTCATAGATGAGTCTTGGAAGGTGACCAAGGGTGCACTTGTAATGCCTAGAGGTAAGAGAGTAGGTACTCTCTATTTATGTAATTGTGTTACTAACAATTATCCTTCTGTATTATCTACTTCAGATGTGGATGCAAAGTTGTGGCACTCAAGGCTTGGCCACATGAGTGAGAAGGGAATGTCCATTCTTAAGTCAAAAGGTAAGCTTTCAGATTTGAAAAGCATAGATCTGGATTTTTGTGAGCACTGTGTTTTTGGGAAATAGAAGAGAGTGAGTTTTCTCAAGACTGGGTCAACAAAGAAGAAGCATAAGTTGTAGCTTGTTCACACAGACGTGTGGGGACCGGCTCAAGTTGCTTCTATTGGAGGATCACAGTACTATGTTTCATTCATAGATGATGCTACAAGAAAGGTATGGGTCTATTGTATTAAGAAGAAATCTGATGTATTTGAGACCTTTAAGATTTGGAAAGCTATGGTTGAGAATGAAATAGGTAGAAGATTGAAGTGCCTGAGATCTGACAATGGTAGTGAGTTCTACAGCTACAAGTTCAACTGGTATTGTTATATGCATGGAATCCATAGGCAAAGGATGGTTCCAAGGACACCTCAGCAAAATAGAGTTGCTGAAAGGATGAACAAAACAATTATGGAGCGTGCAAGATGTATGAGATTGCATGTTGGTTTGCCCTTAGAGTTTTGGGCAGAAGCTGTTGATACTGTAGTGTACCTGATTAACATAGAACCCTCTATAGCTCTGGATGGTGGAATTTTAGAAGAGGCATGGACAGGTAAAAAGGTAGATCTCTCATTTCTCAAAGTCTTTGGTTGTGAAGCCTTTGTGCACGTTGATAAAGAAAATAGAAAGAAGCTAGATGCTAAGTCTATGAGGTGCACATTTATTGGCTATGGCTCTGATGATTTCAGATTCAGGTTTTGGAATCTAGGAACTAACAAGATAATTAGGAGCCGTGATGTTGTTTTCAATGAAAAAGTGATGTATAGTGATCAGTTGAAGAAGTTGAATCAATCTGGGCAGAGCAATGGAGAATTGGATGAGGTGACGGTCTAAAATGAGCTCGCAGAAAAAATTTATCACAGATAGGAAAACACAGAGACCGACGTCAGTCAGGCAGGAACCAATGTCGGCAATACAGGAACCGATGTCGGTCACACAGTGACCGACGTCAACCAGGAAGTTGGTCAGGCAGAATCGACATCGGCCAGTTACAGGCCTGGAAGTGATCGAGGTCGGTCACTGTCAGAGAATTTGGGTGGACAGCATGTTGTGAATGAGTCTCAGACGCCCATCAGGAGGTCAAAAAGGGTAAGTAAACCTCCAATTCGATATTCCCCTTCATTATTCTATTTATTGCTAACTGATGGTGAAGAACTAGAGAGTTTTCAAGAAGCAATACAGGTAGAATCCAAGAATCAGTGGGAGCATGGCATGGTTGAGGAAATGGAGTCCTTGAAAGAGAACCAAACATGGGATTTGGTTGTGTTGCTAGTAGGAAAGAAGACACTGAAGAATAGATGGACCTACAGATTGAAAGAAGGTGAGAATGGATAGATGAGATATAAGGCCAGGTTGGTAGTGAAAGGATTTGCACAAAAACTAGGTATTGATTTTGGTGAGATTTTTTCTCTGGTTGTTAAAATGACTTATATACGGACTGTATTGTCTTTAGTTGCTATTGATGATTTGCATCTTGAGTAGCTTGATGTTAAGACAGCATTTCTTCATGGAGATTTGGATGAGGAAATATATATGGAACAGTCGGAAGGATTTGAGGTCAAAGGTAAGGAGAAGTTAGTGTGCAGATTGAAGAAAAGCTTGTATGGCCTCAAGCAAGATCTTAGACAGTGGTATTTGAGATTTGATAGGTTTATGACTAAGCATGGCTATAGTAGGTGTCAATCTGACCATTGTGTGTATTTTAAGAGATTGGATAATGGTAGATATATTATTCTGTTGTTGTATGTAGATGATATGCTGGTTGTAGGATCACACATGCAGGATATCTCTGAGCTTAAGGTGAAATTAGCTCACACGTTTGCCATGAAGGATTTGGGAGCAGCAAAGAAAATCCTTGGCATGAGTATTAAGAGAGACAGGAAAAATCACAGGTTGATTTTGTCTCAAGAGGATTATGTGAACAAGGTGTTGAAACGGTTCAATATGCAGGATGCAAAACAGGTAAGCACACCTTTGGCTGGACATTTTAAGTTGAGTAAAGAACAATGTCCTAATTCACATGATGAGGTAGAGTACATGAGTAGAGTTCCATATTCTTTTGTAGTAGGGAGTTTAATGTATGCAATGGTTTGTACTAGACTAGATATTGCCCAAGCAGTGGGAGTTGTAAGTAAGTATATGGCCAATCCAGGGAAGGAGCACTAGAAAGCAATTCAGTAGATCCTTAGATATCTGAGAGGAACCAACAGTAGGCATTTGTGTTATGGAGGTTCAAATACTTCTCTACATGGTTATGTAGATTCAGATATGACAGGTGATTTGAATGGTAGAAGAAGCACCATAGGATATGTTTTCACTGTTGGTGGAACGGCGGTTAGCTGGATATCAAAGTTGCAGAAGGTTGTTGCCTTGTCAACTACAGAAGTAGAGTATATTGCAGTCACAGAGGCTATCAAAGAGATGATATGGATGACACAGTTCATGGAAGAGCTTGGAAAGGAGCAAGAGAGTTACAAATTGTATAGTGACAGTCAGAGTGTAATTCATTTGGCTAAGAATTCAGCCTTTCACTCAAGAACCAAGCACATACAGCTAAGGTACCACTTCATAAGACAGGTATTGGAGGATGGTGAGTTGAAGCTAGAGAAGATCCATACAGATAAGAATCTTGTGGATATGTTAACCAAGCTAGTAACAAAAGAGAAGTTGAATCTTCATTCAACTTCTATTGGTCTTCATGATTGAGTTGAAGATGGAAGAGCTAGAATATGTTGTTGTACAGGTACTGGTGAAGCTGTTTATCTCCAAGTGGGAGATTGTTAAGGTGTGGAGCTAAAAGCTTCACCTATGAGTGAGTTTTGCAAAGTTGAAAGTTTACACAATCACCAGCGTCGGTCAGGAGCGACCGACGTCGGTCAGGAGTAGACCAGGAGATGCTGGCATCGAAAGAGATCGGCTGATGTCGGTCACAGGCAAGCAGGCAGGAATCGACGTCGGTTACCTGTGCATCCAAAAAGCTATTTTCATGGACAGAACAGAGTGTTTGCATGTTAGGATTAAGTGATAGTCTTAAGTCTGCATCTCTATTATTAGTAAGACTGTTTAGAGCCCTTGATTAGGAGGTGCATCTGATGGCTGTAGTTGTATGCTCATGTTTCCTAATTATTATATAATAGGATAGATCTTCTTAGCTTATTGTATGTGTTGAAAGAATAGTACAAAATTGTATATGTGAATCATTCCAGGTTGTTGGAGTTGATTGTAATTGAGAGAGAGAGCTCTTGAGGGAAAGAGATCTAGAGAGAGATCTGTACATCTGAGAGAGGTGTGGAAGAAAAGAAGTTTCTTCAATTGTATTCCTTTTGTAAAGAGTTTAATACAAGTTTTTAGGGTGGTTTCTTGTATCTCTTGTTCTTTGCTATTTATCATTCTAGTTACTTATCATTCTGATTTAATTTCACATTTATTGCTTTCAAAAGTGTAATCAACATTGTTGGTTGATCCCCAACAAACCCAGAGATGTAGGCATTGCCAAACTCCATATTCAACTCTTGCGCAATGTGGAGATGTGCTTGTCATGAGTTGATTTTTGTTTGTGCATTCTTTTATGCATGTTGATTAATTTTATTGATTAATCATTATTAAATTCATAATTAAATTTAACAAGAAATTAATATCCATTGTAAACTTTTCGCATGGGAATAAGTGAGAGTTTACGGATCATTGAGAACATAAGAAATGCATGTATCATCAAATAGTGGGTCATGACATGAAAATTTATAATGCATTAAAGGTTGTGGTCAAAAAATTATTAAAAGAAGATTATCTTTTAATGGAACAGATAGATCATTACCATCCCTATAGTCAAATTACTATGGTCAAATCCACCTCAAAAAGTAGCATACTACCCATAATATTAGAATGAGCTATAAAAAAAGATAAAACCTTTGATACAACTCAATATCAACCTTTTTTGAACCCTCTAGATGTGAACAAGTTTGAAAAAGTAGAAAATCCCCCTTTGTTTAGATAGATTTAGTTCACATATCTATGTGATCCCAAGCCCAGGGTCATAAGACCCACAATCATAAAATATCCAAAGTGACTATTGCAAAAGCATCAAATCCTACCATAAATAGTCTAACAATGCCTATTCCAAAACCTAAAATTTCTATTTTAGGAAAAATGCAAAAAACTAATGCTTCAAAACTCATATAGATATCTATTATAAAGTAGCTTTATTAGCTTCTAATCAAGATGTCTCTATATGAACTTATCCAAAATTCTCCACAACATTGCAAGGGTATGATAGAATCCTTGTGGGCCACCAAGATACAAGTTGATTAACCTCAAGATCTATCAACTTTCATTACATCACTTCAAAAAAAATTATCCATAACATTCCATGATTCAAAAATACTACCCTTACAACCTGACAACTAGGATCCCACACTATTTATCACTGCCTAAAGTGACCAAACTCAAATTAAATGAGTGATGATTGATAACGATTCTAGTATAAATATCATCTCCTATCATGCATCTAACTAAAATAGCTTTAGCCCAATCCCTTGCCATTTTATAAGCTTTCAATGACACTATCACCCCTACATTAAGAATGGTAGTCCTTCACATTCAAGTAGGAGTTCATGTTCTACCTAAACTATTTTATGTATATAAGGGGAGCTTCAATACAATATTATTACAACATTATATTAGGACGTCCCTAGATACATGTTATGTGCTTCATCCCCTCTACCTTGCATTGATGTATTAAATTTGAACAAGAAGGTAAAATCCATAATGTCTCAGTTGATCCCCATTCATTCAAAACTTGTAACTTCACCTTTAGACAAAACAACATGTTAATTTTGTTACAAAGTGCTACCCCATCATCATCCAATGAAGCATCCTCTAGTATGACAGTCCCTACATCAATAATTTTTAAGGAGTCCATTGATTCCATATTTTAGAAGCTATCAATTAGAGAAAATTAGTTATTGACACTTAATACTCTCCCTACTCCCTAATAATATGGATGTCCAAACAAACAACATGCTTATTATCCAAATTTAGGAGAAATTATTCCTTTTGGTCTACCTTTCCTTCATGCCCATTTGATCTATAGGGGAATCGATCAACCTTCTTCATACCTTTTTGACCAAACCCATGCTAAACCATTTACCTCAAACTTTTTATTCCTTGATAAACCCCACTTTGTAAAGACATACCTATAATGGTGTGCTTGGAAGGGTTTCAGCATAGGACATTATGAACAAGGCCCACATGAGGTTACATTGGGAGATTTTAGAAAACCCCATGAAAAGCATGGCCTTGATTTTATCAAAAATACCAAAGTTACCTTGAAGGATACTCTCCATCCTATCCTTGAATAACACATGCCATCCTCACCATCCAATCCTTGAATAATACATGCCATCCTCACCATCCAGTACCCCTTCTTCGATAAACAACATCGTAGCCATTACCCCAAACATTTTTTTAGCCAATGCTATTACTATAGAACTTCTCATCTATCATCATGATGGGAAGGTAAAAACCATTCCTATATCATACCCAAACATGATAGGTTAAGATTTTCTCACCATCCATGTTCTTTAGTGACAGGACGATGAGTCTATCCTAACTCATTTAGGCACAAAGAACTCCCATCTACATGAATCCCTTATGTTTGAAACCTCTAGTCTATTAAGTGAGGCTAAAATTGATGTTAACATAGGATCCCATGAGACTCGATGAATAGTTAAGATTATAAAATCTTCAGATCCCCAAGAGTACTAATGTTTCATTGTGTTTATAATAGATTATAGTGAATCATTTGCTTGGTCCTATAGTAACATGCCAAGAATTGATCCTACTATTATCATCCATAACATTATCACGCTCCCTAATGCCAAACTTATAAAGAAAGAGTTTCAAAAAATTCATCCTCACATTACACTCTTAGTCAAAGAAGAGTTGTAACATCTCTTATCTATTAACTTTATCCATTGTATCTATTACCCTAAATGGGTATCAAATATAGTTCCCACCACCAAGCTCACAAGGGGATTATGCCTTTGTACTGACTTTTGAGATCTTAATCTTGTTTGTTCTAAGGATGAGTTCCCTCTCCCTAATATTGACCAATTAGTGGATTTAACCTTAGGACACAAAATTTTATCACTTATGGATGGTTTCTCTGGATATAATCAGATCCTCATTGCACTAGAAGATCAATATAAGACTTCATTTATTACTCCCTGGGGAACCTTTTGCTATCGAGTTATGCCTTTTGGCCTAAATAATGTAGGAGACACCTATTAAATATCCATGAATTACATATTCCATGATATTATCCATAAAATTATTAAAGATTATGTGGATGATCTCCTCGGTCAATCAAAATTATGAAAAGACCACCTTTTAGTTCTAAAGGTTATCTTTGCTCGCTTAAATCCAATTTTATATCCATCTAAATTCTAAGAAATACATTTTTGGAGTATTGATGGGTAATATTTTATGATTTATTGTCTCCATTTAATGGATAAAATTCTATACTACCAAAATCAAAGCCATTTTAGAAATGCTAGCCCCATCTAATCTTAAGCAACTTTGTAGTTTGCAAGGTAAATTTTAGTCTATCCATCATTTTATCTCCCAGCTATTTGATCAATGTCAACCATTCCATCACCTTTTAAGGAAATATATCGATTTCAATTTGGATTCTATTTGTTAGGAAGCATTCAAATCTCTTAATAGCTACCTTCTTTCACCACTAGTTCTCAATCCTCCAAATGAGGGGCAACCATTATTCTTGTATATCTCTACTATAGATCATACCCTTGGAACCATGCTTGCCCATTGTGATGAGAATCATAAAGAGAAGGTAGTTACTATATCAATTGCACACTTATTGAATACAAGACATGTTATTCTCATATAGATAAGTTATGCCTAGATCTAGGCTTTGTAGCTTCTAAGCTTTGCCATTATTTGCTAAATCATAAAACCTATATGGTCACAAACACTTATCCCCTAAATTTTATGCATTCAAACCCTTATTAGAATCATTGAATGGAAAAATGACTTACTCTTTTGGTAGAATTTGATCTTGAGTTTATCCATTAAAAAATAGTTAAAGGTCAAATCATTCCTAATCAGCTTATTGAGGTGCATCTTTCTGATAATCAACCAGTTAATTATGAATTCTTGGATGAATCTATAGCCTTCACATCTCAAATAGATCTACAACATCAAATGAATCTATTCTTTTATGTATCCAAATGCAAGCATGGTGAGGGATCCATAATTATCCTAATTCCTCCTATGGGGACACATATACCTCTATCTTTTAAGCTTGATTTTGACTACACTAATAATATGGCAGAATATGAAGCTTTAATCATAGGTTTTCAAACCGCTTTAGCCTTGGGTATTAAAACACTTAATATCTATGGTGATTCCCATCTTGTGATAAATAAAATGAAGGGCATAGATCAATGTAATAATGATACCCTTCAAAAGTATAAGACCTTGGCTGACTAGTTACTAGCCATTTTCGAGCATTATGCTATCCAAGCCACTTCTTGATCAACTAAAAAGTTTGTGGATACTATGGATTCCTTGGCCTCCTTTATCCCATCTTCATATCAGGAATCTAAGTTATTTGTCCTCATCTATAGGATTAATCAACCTTATTTTACCAAAACTGACCTACCTTCCATCCATAGCATGGAAGAAAATCCATCAGATCTCTAGTATGTATAGATATTTGATTACCTATCCAAGGGGATTGTTCCTTTGGATCTATCTAGAAATAGCAAGAAATATTTTTAGCATTATGTATCATGTTTTATCATACTATGGGTGTTATTTATAAGCATGGTTTTGATGTTATCCTTCTTCAATGTCTCCAAAATCATCAAGCTACCCTCTCTATCAAAGAAGCTCATGATGGGTCATATGGTGGACATTTTAGTGGCTATACCATTGCTAAGAGAATCTTACAGTTAGGCTATTATTAACCCACCTTAAATCAGGATTGTTAAAAATACATTAAGAAATGTGTAAAGTGTCAACAACATGCCAACCTATACCATGTTCCTAGTCAAGCATTACAGGTGGTACAGGACTTTTGGCCTTTTTTCCAGTGGGGGCTCGATCTTATAGGTTAGATTAATCATAAATCTTGTGAGCATCATGGATTTATCATTACTACCACTAAGTATTTTACTAATTGGGTGGATTTTATCTCCCTTATCTTGACCAAAGCATATAAAATTATTGAATTCATTTATCAGCATATTATTTGTCTCTTTGGTGTCCCTCATAATATCATCATAGATAATGGAAAATATTTTAAGAATAAAAAGGTTTGAGAGCTCTATGATTCTTTTAGCACTAAGCTAAGATTATCCTCACCTTACTATCCTCAAGATAATGGATAGGATGAGGTGTATAATAAAACTCTTGTCAAAATCCTAACTAAAGTAATTAATGAAGCATGAAAGAATTGGCATCTTCATGTTCCCTTTGCCTTATGGGCTTATCGAACTAGTATTCAAACCCCTATAGGTGCTACTCCTTTTTCCATAGTCTATGGTATCAAATATGTACTTCCTTTTGAGGTTTAAAGTCATTCCCTTCACATCTCCCTTAAATATATCATTTATAAAGATGACTTCCATTAGGAATGATTAGCCCAATTTGAACTCTTGGATGAGTTCCGATTAGTTGTCATTGACCATCTCCATGATTATCAATAATGAATAAATCACACCTATAATAAGCATCTAAAAGAACATGAATTTAATATTGATGACCTTATCTTAAAGGAAAATCAACATGTCACTAATATGGAAAAAACAAAAAGGGAAAATTTGATTCGAATTGGCTCGAACCATATATTATCACTCATAAGTATGGATCTAGGGCATATCACTTGGCCTCTCTTGATGGAAAATCAGAATGAGAACCTCTTAATGCATTTCATCTATGTCCTTTCTACTGTTAATAAATATTAACCACCTTGGTGTGCCTAGTTTAGTTTCTTGGGTTCATAAATCATATCCTTATTATTCTTATACAAATAATGATATATAGATACATGTGGTTATCTTGCAAAATTGCCTATTTTCAATATTTAATATGAATACCCTATCTTTATTCATAGCATGATCTAATTTGATAAGCTCTACCTATAATAAGGAAAATCAGCAAATCATTATTCCTTGAAATCCCTCCCTATCAATAATTCATTTTGAGAATAAGTGTATTATCTTGTATAATAAAGATTTGGGAAATTATCCTAGGATACCTAAGGCCAATCCATAAAGAAATAATAACACTGGGATTAAAAATCAAAGTAAAAGTATCTGCAAGACAAATCAAAATGAATAGACTACTCCCTTGAAGGATAGCTATGTAAATCCATAAAATATACAAAATATCAAAAGCACAGACTACTCTCTCAAAGGATAGTTTCTATTAAAATCATATATAAAAATATAGACCACTCCCTCGAAGGATTGATATCATGCATAAAATATCCCAAGAAAGCTTCCCACATTGATCAACTTTCTTTAATTTAGTAGACTTCCCACATTGATCAGTCTACATAGATTGACACAAAAAGATTCTAGGTTTGACCTTAGTTTTGGATAGGCAAGATGGAAACATCTTCTTCTTAGAATCCACTTTATATCAAATCCTAAAACAAATCCTTAAAATTATCCATCTCAAAATCAATGAGATCCTAAACTTAGATGACCTAAAGTTGTTAGGATAGTTATTAGTAATTAGTTAAGGATGCACATGCATTCATGTCAAGTGGTTTTCTTGGGTCATGGTACAAGCCAATAACGAGAAATAAATCCATTTGTAAATAAAATTTGTGCTAATTCAATTACAGGTTTTATTTCCACATATATCAACAAATATCCTAATCTAGTAATTCAAAAATCTATAAACATGAAATTAGTAATTTATAGTTTGCATCCATAATAATCATAATCCATAAACATTTTTCATAATCCATAATGTAATCCAAAATCCATAATCACATCGCATAAAATCTATAATCAATTAAATACATAATCCAAATCACATAGCATAAAACCTGTAATCCATAATCAAATATACATCCATAATACATAAATATTTTTAGATAAAAGCCCATAATCCATAATCTAATAAACTCATTAAATCTATATTCACATAATCAAAGTCACATCCATATTGATTTAATAATGAACATTTTAAACATTACATTAATCCATACATCAAAATCACATCCATCATCATGATCTCTAAGCATTTTATAACATTTAATCCATAATCAAATAATCTAATCACATCACATAATAATCCATAATCCATGATCTAAATTACATCCATAATACCAATAATCCATAAACATTTTAAATATAAATCCATCACATGTAAGAATCCTAATAAATCACATCATCTAAATCCATAATCACATAATCCATAAAATATAAGCATCTATGATCAGCATAATCCATAAACATCCATAATACATAAATCAAATCCATAAGAACAACATAAATCATAAATCATTAATCATATATATAAATAATCAAGGTACATCAAAAATATATGTATACATGTTTATATCACTCTGGCCAGTACAATGAATATAAATACATCAATAAGTGGGCTAATGTGTAAACTATAGCCTTCTCAGATGAATGATCTCAAGAACTCCACGATCATCCCTGCACCCATACACTCCCCATCTCCTCATTTGTCCCTATCTCTATCTCTCCTCTGGGATACATTGCCCATACTCACTGACCGTGTATAAGTGTACTTAAAAGAAGTGACCTATGTGTCTAGATGGGATGCATAGCACAAAATCTCTAGATGTAGATCAAGTAAAACATGTTCATAATATCTCATTTTTATCACTAGCTCCATATATCTATCAATGTTCATAGTCCCCACCTATCATATGCTTGGCCCAACCACCCCTCTAACTTTTTGTGCTAATGGATCTCCCTCCCCTCTCCTCAAACTATCTCTCTCCACCTAACAGTGATCTCAGGTTTCCACTATCATATCATGACTCAACTACAATGAGTCAAACCCCACCTTTAGTTTATCCAATCAAGTTTGAAGTGTGTCTTGCTCAATATACACTATGGTTACATCCCCCTATGTTATATCTAGTTATCCTTGTAAGTTGATACACTAATCCCTCAGTGTATCCCTCTCTATGATAAGATTTGTTATTTCAATCTCCTCCTCCTCTATCTCCTCCTCTCCACCCTACTCTCCCCCATCCTCATCATCTCCTATCTCATCCTCTCCTCCATACTCCTTAGCATCCTCCACCTCCTCATCACCTCCCTCCTAGTGTAGACACACCACCCTATTTGACCTCACTACCCATTGTCTTGCCCACCATGCTATAAAGTTGGAGTACACCCTGTATCCTCCACGTCATCTCCCACTAGCTCCTCCTCCTCCACAAGGACATCTCTAGTGACTAGCCTTGGGAGCTCCCACTCTATCTCATCCCACCTATATACACATGGGGCCAATGGAATGCCCTATGTCATCTTAAATTACCACTGCACTCACCCAAAATGGAGATACTTTAGGGTCTCCATCCTCTGCCCAATCACCCACCTCTCCCTCCATATTCTTATCAACTCTACCTCCACCCCAATCCACCCAAGAAATCTAAGATAAGGGTGTCAAATTATATCTACATATCTCAACCCTTCTAGGACCCCTTTGTAGTAATCAAGGTCTTGGGTAATGCCATATTTGAAACCTCATGCTAGATCATCCTTCCATCATTAGAAGGCCATGTTTTAATCCATCACGTACCATTGTATCCATGGGGTACCAATGGGCCACACTACCCTGATGTGATCATAAACCCAACACTATAAAGTAACAATCACATCTAAGCCATATCACCTATGGGTCCTCCAACCCTAGAGCTCCCTATAAATTTGTGCGAACAAAGTAGACACCCATGCAAAAAAAATTTGGTGTTCTATCATATCTACCACCACACCTATCAAGCTCTATGAAAAACTACCTCCCCCTAAGTTTGGGAGTACATAATAGGATATAGATATTAAAATCATAGTAAGTACACCTTTCCCCATTGTATTAGCTACATTTAGAGGCTCAAAAGCAAATCCACTAGCAATAAATCTGATATCCTCTACATACTTACCATATAGGTGTGTTAATGTTGTTCCCTATCCCTACTCATATATAAGTACTATAGGCACTCCATGCACATGAATTCATATAATCTAATAGATATCCTCCTCAGTGATGGGCATCTCTCTGGTAGGAAGCCATAATGTCCTAATAGTAACATGCCAGTGCTCTAACAAGGTAACTAACAAGCTCATATCTTGATGAATGCATTTGTAGTGATGTACTCCTCTTAGGTATATGGCCTCTAGATGGGCCCAATCATCATCACTTATTTGAACTCGTAGTCACTCTATTAATAATGGCACTTTATCCTATGTTTGTAGTAGAGTCCATGCTTATCACCAAAATATCTTATAAGCCTAAAATTCTCCTTAAAACTCTAACTTAGCCTAGACCCTAGACTCTTATCTAAGACTCCCAAAAATTTTGTATGAATCGATGTTGATCCCTTATAGAATGTATACATTTTGTATGGATCAACATCATTTCAATAAATGATATCAATTCTCAATGAATCATCATCAATTCATGAGGAATCAATATCAATTATCTGGCGCTACCTTACTAGTCTTACAACCTATCCTAATTCCAAAAAATCAAAAAGACAAACAAAAATCAAAAAGTTCAAAAAATTAAAAAAATAATGAACCTACATCATCCTAAGAGCATCATCATCACATCAATCTGTTGTCACTAACCTCCATATCATCTCATAGCACACTCATTGTTTTATCTCTCAAGCATCATTTCATTTTTCTCAAATAGAAAATGAGCCCTTTTCCATGTCATATTTTCATATATACCTGACTTTGAATCGGTGCTAATTTATTTTGGATTGACATTAATTTGTTGTATCGATGTTGATTCATTCAGGATCGATGCCATTTGCCCCTTTTTTGCACTACTTATATTTTTTCATATATCCAATCCTGCTCCTTAGCTTTATCCTAGTACATTTCCACACCTACCCTATTATTTATCCTATATAATTTTTAGTTTGTGTATTTTGACCCCCTATGGGTCCCACATCCTATGTAAGGCATGTACCATTAATAGCTTTTGAGAAAGTTTTTCAAGACACTTCATGGCTTCTAAGAAAGTTTTTCCCTACTCTTCAAGGGTGAGGAAAGTATCATCAACAAAATTTTAAGACACTTCATGTCTTCTAAAAAAAAATCCCTACTATTTAAGGGTGAGGAAAGTATCATCATCAAAATTACCATTAATGATTTGGGAATACTAGTCAGGGAAAAAAATACCCCAAACAAGACCCCACTCAACTCTAAAGGCAATAAGATAACCTGAAGCTTTTGTAGAAAGAACATAATGATCCAAAGCAAGATGGAAACCTTGATGGATGGAGCATTGGAGGAAAATAATATTAGATTTGATACCATTAATAGTGAGCTAGGTAAAGGCATCTACCAATAAAGTTTATATTTAAAAGATAAATAACAAGCCAAAACCAAGAGCCTTTAGCATAGCAAAGATAAAATGTCATTCAATTCTATCATAAGGTTTTTTAAAATCCAATTTGATAAAAATGGTTCTCCGATGTGAAACCCTATCTTATTCCATACCTTCATAGATAATAATAAGGTTATCAAAAATGTATCTATCTTTAATAAATATGGTTTGATTTGGTCTAACAATAGAAGGAAGAATGAGATGGAGATGATTAGTGGGAGCTTTAGCAAGGATATTATATGACACATTTAATAAAGTGATAGGCTGCCAATTGATATTGAGTTCCAAGTCACTGAGTTTACGTATAAATATTATATTACCTTGATTGATTATGGCACCCAAAGATTTATTTTGCTAAGATTTTAATATAAACTTGGAATTTCCCTGCAAAGGAGAGTGGTTTGATAACCCAATATTCAACCTTCTTTTTCAACATGGTTAATGAAATATTACCAAAGTTCTACAAGATAATTTTCAAATCCAAAATGGATGCCCATAAATTTTAATTTTTCTCTTCTATTTATCTATTTCCACTTGAAATGGAGAAGCCACTCAGGCATAGGCATCATACTTTATCTGAAACATTGAATTTTACTCTATAGCAAACTAGAACCAGAGGCTAAACAAAAAATATCAAGACTCTTCATGGATTCTGAGAAATTTTTTCCATGCTCTTCAAGGGTGAATAAAGTATCATCATCGAAGTTACCATTAATGATTTTAGAAGACTAGTCAAATAAAATAATACCTGAACAAGACCCCACTCAGCTCTAGAGACAAGAAGATAACTTGAAGCTTCTATAGAAAGAACATAAAGAGTTGGAGCAAGAGATAAACCTTGATGGATGGAGAGTTGGAGGAAAATACTATCAAATTTAAGACCATTAATAGTGAGATATGCAGAGGCATCTACCAATATAGTTTGGACTTACAAGATAAATAACTAGCCAAAAATAAGATTGTTTAACATAGCTAAGATAAAAGGCCATTCAATTCCATCATAGGCTTTTTCAAAATCCAATTTGATACAAAATGGTTATCTGACATGAAGCCCTATCCCATTCCATACCTTTCTAGACAATAATAAGGTTATCAAGAATATATCCACTTTTAATAAATATTGTTTGCTTTGGTTTAACAATAGCAGGAAGAATGAGACAGGGATGGTTCGCGAGACTTTTAACAAGGATCCTATATGATACATTTAATAAAGTGATAGGCTTTAAGATGATAATGAGTTATGGGTCACCAAGTTTAGGTATTAATTTGATATTACCTTGATTGATGATGGAACCCAAATATTTTATTTTGCAAAGCTTCTTTATAAATTTGAAGCAAATCAAACCCAATGAATCCTTATGTGGCTTTGTAAAATTCATAGGGAAATCCATCAAGATCAGGAGATTTATCATTACTCATATAGTGAAGAGCCTCTATGAGTTCCTAGAGACTCACAAGTGCCTCATAAAGTCATTGGTATATAGGCTTTAGTTTGCAGGAATCACATCGAGGCATTCCTGTAGAGCTTGGGTTCTTTCGATTGTTTCCTCTTGATATTAAACCACTAATTTATAGTGGTCCAAAAAAGTAGAGATGTCAAAAAGAGAAGTGAACTTTATTTGAACCGACCTGATATCCTTGATTTGGTCTCAGGGTTTTTTGGCCCTGAGGGATTTTAAAGATTCCTTTGAAGCCTTATCTTTGATTTTTGAGCCAATATAAGCAATCACAAAGTTTTGCCCCTTTGGAAATATGAAAATACGCCACGTTGATTTGGTGTTTGATTGAGGTTATCCAGCTCTGTAAGTGGTGATTAAAGGGATTATATTTGAGGAGGTAGGAAAATCTCTAAAATTCCTTAAGCACAACCTCATCTTCCCATTTTTTCACATAGTGGTAAAGAAAGATGTTAGTGCATAGAAGGGCCTCATTTCACCATTCAAACTAGTTGGCAACATAGGGAAATGAGATAGACGGTGCTTGTGTACCTTAAGAGAGAGGTGTTAAGAATGAAATTATTATGTGGAATTTTGAACTGACCTGTGATCCAATCTACTTTACAAAACATGGGGGCATAATATAAGATAATGTATTCATGATGAACATTGACAAGTTGCCCACTAATGTTGGAGAAAGATAAAGTATGTTATTCTGACAACATGTAATATTCAAGTCTCTTTAGGACATGATCAACACTAATATGGTATTTAGACCACATAAACCAAGCCATAATACTTAATGTGTGTTGTCAAAGGAGGGGGTTGACAAGACCCCACCTATACTTGAAATAATACCATGCTTCACATTCTCCCATGCACCACCTCATGGGTAAGGCACCAACTTTGTCATTGGGATTTTCAACTATATTGAAATCCTTACACATGATCTACATGGAAAGGGGTAAGTTGTTAGCCAAATATTGCCATAACAAAGATATTATAAGGCCATCATTTGCAGCATAAATATTAAGAATGACTAATGAATGACTATCAATATTCAAAAGCAGCCAAAACACTCTATGTGATAGGTCTTCCCCATTGCAAGAATTAAAAGGGAAATTTTCCTCATGTAGAGTGGAGAATTGGGTTATGTCAGGTTGAGTTCACTTCAGAGTTGTTTGAAAAAATAAATCCAAGAATTTTAACTTCTTATAGATAGACAAAATCCAATGAACCAATTTGTTGGCAAGTAACTCACATAGAGAATTTGTGAGAGGACTTTGTAAGACCTTGAACATTCCAAGATAAAATATTCATTGGAAAATCTCATCCATTTGGATCTCTCCCTGGCCATCCTCTATATCTTCAAGGGATAAAATATTATTATGATGGTTTGGATGAGAGAATACCTCAAGCACAATGGAGTGATGTTTAGCCCCATTTTCCTCTCATGGAGAGTCGCCACTACCAAGGGGTGGGTTAAGTGATCACCTAGAGAAGGAGCAACTTGCTAAGGATATCCTAGTAGAGGAAGAACCTTTTTAAGGATGCAAACTTTGGGAAATGATACCCTATTGGGCATGCAGGGATTTGAAAGAATGGGAGGTGGGTCTTGGGAACCACTGGGAGGCCCTGATTACTAGAGGATAAGTGACAAAAAGAGGGTTTTGGCCTTGACTACAGTTTTTTGGAGGTAACCATAGTCTAGTTTTACCTTTATCTGCCATCTTGGGTTTTTGAATTTACATAGGGTCTAAGGAAGGTTTCAAGAGACCCATAAGGGGACAATCTTTGATGCCATGATCAAGAGTTTGACAATAAAAGTATGTATTATGCAGATTGAAATATACAAATTTATGCACACAATGGTTATTACCGACTTGGATATCAATAAACTCCTTTAATTCCTTTGATAGATCAATCTCAACACAAACTCACTTGTTAGAGTGTGAATAATATAACTTGGGTTATTCATGGCATGATACTTGCTCGATGGGTTGTACAAATTGGTCAAGAAATGACCACAATGGAATTGACAAGCCTATAAGTTCAATCTAGACTAACACCATAAAGGAGGCTTACGCTGAGACTTTGAATTCTAGGGTCTAGTGGGATAAAATCAAGAGTGTGTTTCTGAGAAACCAATAACTTGATTTGGCTAAGAGGTCTTGAAATTCAAATGATTATTTAAATGAAAAAATAAAAAACCTTTGGTAAGGTTTTGAATCCCAATGATATGGACACCCAAGGGCTCCCAATGGTAATGAAACTAGTTGTTAATCAAATCATCTGAGTGTATGCGACTAACAAAATACGTAATAAGAGAATAATTCTCATACCATTTATAAACATTATCAAAAACATTTATTTACAACCATACCTTAGGCTAAGAGGAAAGGTCAGAAGGGTTTCCTCATCGTACACCTTTAGGTAAACTTATTAGTTCACTTGGGTGACATTCTTCTCACCACCTGCAACAATAATTACAATAGAGAGTTTGAAGGCCTGTAAATAAGGTTACCTTGCCCAAAAGGTGGTGTGTCAAGTGCAATAAATGCACATAAAATCATGACTTTCTTGCATAAGTGGTATGAAAATTAGGTAAGCAAGCTATCAAAAAAATAAAGTTAGTCATGAAAAAAAACCAAGCAAATCTAATTTCCTCCATAATTTTTTCGTATATCATCTTCAACTTCACAAGATAGTGATGCTGAAAATAGTAAATTAGATCATAAAATGGTGATTATGAAGGCCAAGTTGATGCCAAAAAACATTTAGATATTCTAGCTTGAATTTTTAATTTTAACTATTTTTAATTCAAAATGCTATAGCTTTCATTTGGTCACTTCTATAAAAATAGGTTTTATATTTGGACTAGGCAATGTGTTGCATGCATGGTTGTTTATCCCTTTTGCATGTTTGAATGTAAATAACAATCTGGGCTTGAAATTTTATGGTGTGTAGAATACTTTTTATAATTGTTGACCCAATTTTGCCCCACAGGCAAAATCTCGGTCACCTTCTACACCTGCTTTACATGGCCAATCATTTCGGGTTGCAAGGTCCGTCTTCTACAGCTCCGTTTCAGAGCATTGGCTCATCGGCCTCGTTCATTGACGTTCACGGTAGCGAAAGGCAAAGTCTTCGAACGTTCACACAAGGGGAGAGAAAAACTAGGGCGTTTAGCACTAAGGCAAAAAAAAGGGCAGAGAAAATGCAGAGGGCGGCAAAATCGCCGCCCACAACACTGGCAGGTAAAAAGAGACAGCCTACACACATGTAGAGGGTGGCAAAATCACCGTGTGAAGCAGTCGGCAAGAAAAAGGAGGCCGTTAACATCGATCGACGTCAGCAAAACTACTGCGGTCGACAGCTTATCGACCGACGTCGGTAAAACTGCCGTAGTCGGGTAGCTATATCAGCCAACGTCGACAGAAGTCCTACATGCAGTCCATAGCAGCAGGCGGCAAATTTGCCGCCCACAACATTAGGCGGCAAAAAACACCTGCAGAGCACAAGAAAATGTCTACCCAGCCGCTAGAGGAGAAGACCAACATGCAAAACGAGGCAACAAGCATGGTCTTGGTAGAGTTGTGACATCATCTACAGTGTTTTCTCTCTTCCCAATGGAGACTCAAGCTGCCACTTGACTCCTCTTGACTCTTTTCCTATATATACGCAGACTTGGTCATTTTACTGGGAGGATCTTCCCCAATTTTGTAAAGAGCACTGCTCTCCAAATTTTCCACTTGAATCAATAAAAGACAATTTTTACCTCTATTTGGATGGATTGTGCAGAGTATGCATTGAATGTTAATCTGTGTCCAGTCATTGTCTCTTGATGCTCTCACAGGTTCAACACCAGCAAACCTGTGATCTACAAAGTGCCACTGTCTGCTGCTGCCAGGAGTAGAGTTCTGTTTTGGAGGTATAGAACAGGTGAGGTCACTTATAGTGTGTATTTCTCAGCACCTTGGTGAGTCCCTATTTCCTGTGCTTTCCATAAGAACCTCCCTGTCATCCCAGAGACCTGGTCTTTTCTGCCAAATCTGAGTGTATGTATGTTTTGTTTGGTCCTGAGTGTGGATGTGGGAAGGTCACTTTCTATTTTTGGTGTATCACCTCTTTTAGAGTAGGCTGTTTATTTTCATGCTTTTTCTCTCTCTCTTTTCATCCCCCCCAGTATATCTATATATCTATATTTTTGCACTGCCTGAAACAAGCAAGATACATCAGAGGGAACTAGCCCATATCTAGAGACTCTCCTCTCCTGCTTCGTTGTCCCACAGGTGAGAGAGGGGTTTCCATGTTGCGGGGAGAGGGCAGGAATCTATTTTCCTGCCACAGGGTGCACTTTCTAGCGTCAATAGTTTTGGCACGCCCGGTGGGACCAGTTTTTAACGCAAAATCTTTCTTTCCTAGCACCGTGCACATCAATAGTTTTGGCACACCCGGTGGGATCTCAAGTTGATAACGCAGTAAAGTTTAGGATTGATGTTGGTCCTGTTACAACAAATCAAGTTTCTTCAGCATCTGGCGACTCTGAGTAAATCCATTGGTTAAGCAGCCTAGTGCCTTCAGAAATCCAAAAATTTCCTTGTATGTATAATTCTTTTGCAAAAGATCATGGATTTTGTTCTCCTTCATATAATATCGATCAGACTCAAAATATTTATGGAATCCCCTCAAGTAGCTCTCCTAGTTGCCCTGCAACTATAAGGGAGGTGGCGTTGGAATTTGAGAAGCAGACAATGGAAATCGATAGTTTGGAAGAGCAGCACAAGTATCAGCAGGAGCTGATGTATAAAGAGGAGTGCTTGTCTAGGCAAACACAAACCTTGCAGTCCATGAAGGAGGAGGTAAGAAAATGGAGAAATCCATCTATTCAAGGCAACCAGCCTTGCGTGCCCCCTCCTACCCTGAAGAAAACCCCCTCTTTTGCACCAAATCCATTTTATCAAATCACACTTGCTCACTCTAACTCATCAAATACAGCTGCTTCCAATCCCGTACGCCTGGTCTTCCAACACCAGATGGTATCAAAAAAACCTCACATGAAGATTAATCTTTTCAACTCCTTAGATTAGGAATCTTCCATTGAGAATAGTACCACCAGCCAGCACGTCCCTCTTCTAGAGGCTCCTCCAACACACCAACAGTGTTTTCCTTACATTCTTCAGCATCCCCAAGTTTTCCAGCATGATGTGCAAATTTCAAGTTGGAGGAAGGAATGCCAAGGACCAGCTTAGAGCTTTGAAGAGGATCATGCTAGCCACCTCCAAGAAAGACTCTTCCAGGAAAACCTAGCCAGACAAATTGAAGACTTAGAGGCTAGGATGAAGCTACTCCTTAAAAAAGAGTTAAATTTTCTAGACCTTGCGGAAGAGCCTCAGGTCTTTGTAGAAAATGAAGTTGTTGCCTATTCACAGGAGCAGAATTCAAATTCAGAGATCCTGAATTGGGGGAAGACAGTGGAATCATGGGGCAGCAAAGAGGAAGAAGAAAAGCAAGGTTTTTCTCAAAACCTTGAAGAAGCTGAAGCTATGCCTGCCTATGATGATGACGTCAGCCTCCAGGAAAAGCTTTTATGAGAGGATCTGAGTAAGAAAATAGCAAATTTAGAATTCAGAGAGAGTTCCCTCAGCCAATGTGTGATGGATGGTTCAGACCAAATAGCACATTCTATGTCTAAACACACCCCACTTACACATTTCCAAGAGAGTTATCAGGCCGCGCCTGATATTGATGAAGTGTTGACCAAGTGGAGGGAGGAGAATCATTCGATTCTAGCTCAAGGGCTGCCCCCTCTCCCACATGTTTTCTCCACTTCATCCCTTCTCGAAGAAGAACCTGTTTTGCAAGAGGCAGGTGAGGAACAAAAGATCCAATCTGCAAGTCTTCAGGAGGCTGTTATGAGCGACAACGAAGAAGAAATCATCATTGATACTCTTTGCGAAGACCTTATCAGCAGTGGAGAAGATGCAGGCCTTGCGTATATGCGGATGTTCCAGCAATTCGAGGAGGAATAAATGCATGGTAAGCTCTCTTCTCCTCTGTTTGATGAACTTCCTTGTTTTGATGAGGATGACTAGATTGAAGAACCTAAGTTAGAGGAGGATCAGGAGAATATTCTTGAAAATCTAGAGAACCTAATCAGCAAAGAGGAAAAGGAGAGGTCTATTTTTGTGGAGGAATGCCTTGAAGAACTAAGCTTTAAACAGGAAAGTGATGTTCTATGGGATGAACAATCATTTTGTGAGCCCCTTTTAGACATCACCACATTCACCTTTCTTCAAGATGGCCACGAGGAAGCAGAGGACAAGTCTGACAGAGTTTTTAGCAAGGCAGAAGGAAACAAATCAGACCATGATACATTGCAGAAGAATTGTGCAGATCAGAAGGCTTACGGTGATGCACCGGTAGCCATTGATTTCTTGGTAAGGGGCACCAATATCAGGGAGCAACATTTAACAGGCCTCTAGGGACAATCAGAATACGTATATATTGGAGGCATGTTCGATTTTGATCCTCTCGATTTTCAGGCAACTCAGGTGACAGGCAAGAAGAGCAAGTCACCATCTCTCTTTTTCTTTCAGCTACTTGCCTGCCACGATAAGTCTCTTTGCCGGGAAGGGGACTTAAGAAATTTTCCTTTCGATCTAAGAGGGATGCGAACATTCTTGGTTAGCTGTACATAATATTTTGCTTTCAGTTGTTCCTATTTTCCCTAAGTGCAGTTTGCACAGTTAGTTGTTTTTAGCTTTGTGTGTTTCCCTTCGTTGTGGGGGTAAATTCTATGTATTTGATTCTGAGATCTCGAAAGCTATGGAGAACTCTCTTCAAAGTCACCATCTGACTCCGCACCCAATGGAATGTAAGGCAACTAGGTTCTAAGCATAACAGGTATGCCTACCCTGTGAGTCGCCAATTTGTTGACCCAATTTTGCCCCACAGGTAAAATCTCGGTCACCTTCTACACCTGCTTTACATGGCCAGTCATTTCAGGTTGCAAGGTCCATCTTCAGGGTTCAACAACTCCGTTTCAAAGCATTGGCTCATCGGCCTCATTCGTTGACGTTCACGATAGCGAAAGGCAGAGTCTTTGAACGTTCACACAAGGGGAGAGAAAAATTGGGGCGTTTAGCACTAAGGCAAAAAAGAAGGGCAGAGAAAATGAAGAGGGTGGCAAAATCACCGCCCACAACACTGGTGGGTAAAAAGAGACCGCCTACACACATGCAGAGGGTGGCAAAATCACCACGTGAAGCAGTCGGCAGGAAAAAGGAGGCCGTTAACATCGACCGACGTCAGCAAAACTGCCGCAATCGGCAGCTTATCGACCGACATCGGCAAAACTGCAGTGATCGGCAGCTAAATCGGCTGACGTTGGTAGAAGTCCTACATGCAGTCCACAGCAGTGGGCGACAAATTTGCCGCCCACAACATCAGGCGGCAAAAAACACCTATAGAGCACAGGAAAATGTCTGCCCAGCCACCAGAGGAGAAGACCAACACGTAAAATGAGGCAACAAGCATGGTCTTGGTAGAGTTGTGACATCATTTGTAGTGTTTTCTCTCTTCCCAGTGGAGACTCAAGCTGCCACTTGACTCCTCTTGACTCTTTCCCTATATATACACAGACTTGGTCATTTTACTGGGAGAATCTTCCCCAATTTTGTAAAGAGCATTGCTCTCCAAATTTTCCACTTGAATCAATAAAAGATAGTTTTTACCTCTATTTGGATGGATTGTGCAGAGTATGCATTGAATGTTAATCTGTGTCCAGTCATTGTCTCTTGATGCTCTCACAGGTTCAACACCAGCAAACCTGTGATCTACAAAGTGCCACTGTCTATTGCTGCTAGGAGTAGAGTTTTGTTTTGGAGGTATAGAACAGATGAGGTCACTTACAGTGTGTATTTCTCAGCACCTTGGTGAGTCCCTGTTTCCTGTGCTTTCCATAAGAACCTCCCTGTCATCCCAGAGACCTGGTCTTTTCTGCCAAATTTGAGTGTATGTATGTTTTGTTTGGTCCTGAGTGTGGATGTGGGAAGGTCACTTTCTATTTTTGGTGTATCACCTCTTTTAGAGTAGGTTGTTTGTTTTCATGCTTTTTCTCTCTCTCTTTTCATCCCCCCCAGTATATCTATATATCTATATTTTTGTGCTGCCTGAAACAAACAAGATACATCAAAGGGAACTAGCCCATATCTAGAGACTCTCCTCTCCTGCTTCACCGTCCCATAGGCGAGAGAGGGGTTTCCATGTTTCGGGGAGAGGGCAGGAATCCGTTTTCCTGCCACAGGGTGCACTTTCCAGCGTCAACAATAATTTTTCCTTATATTTTATTATAAAAATTAACAACCCAATGGGTATGAGTAAAAGTGAGGGTTTTGAAGGAAACCTACAACCTAGTAAAAAACTAAAAACAAACAGCCATCAAAATAAAAGCAAACATTGTAGCCATCAAATGTACTAAATAATTTCCAGAGAACAAAGAAAACACCACCAAAAACTTAACCATAAATCTACAAATAGTCAACGAAAATAGTCCACCAATCACATTAAAATATATATTAAGCACAATAAATTCAGATAGATTGAATTTTATATTAAATTTGATAACTTATATTATTAATAAATTTTAAATTTCCTTACATTTGAATATAATATTATAGAATATTTTTTATTATTTTTAAAAGTTCTAATAAAATATTTTAAAAATGTATATAATATTATAAAATGTTTTTAATTATTTTTAAAAGTTATAATAAATAATTTTTTTGTCATAAATTTAACAAGTTATTCTTCTTATTGGGTGCTTCCAAAAATTCTTTTTAAAAATTTGAAAAAAATATAAATTTAAAAACTAAATTATAAAATATATATTTATACAGAGAGTTTAAAATAAATAATTTTCTTATTTTGTATTAAAAAAAATCTATATCTCTAATTTAGAGTATTGCTTTTGAATATGCCTTCCTTTTCTTTTGCAGTTGGTTTTCCAATAATTTTTAAAAACGACCATTGCCATAGGGAAGCTGTTGCATTGGGATACAGAGCCCCCCCCTAATGGCTTTTGGGAACAGATTGCAGAGATATGGCTACCAACACTTGGGTGGAGGGATGATAGTAAGGCTTGCGAGTTGTATCATTGGTTTTCATTCAGGATAGTTGCTGATTATGTCTGCTTTCTAAGCCAAAGAATCTGGGAGGAAGACTCAGAGCATATTGGCAAGGTAATAGTATATGATCTTCGAAATAGGTGTTGCTACGGACTTCTGAAATGCCCAATTCATCCACATGTCCATTATTCCATAACAGATTTTGATCCGAGGCCTTGCTTTGGATTGTGAGGAATTATATGGAATCCTATCTCCTGTCTTGAGAATATTCCAAAGTTTTCCTCGAACTGTCTTCCTGCGAAAACAGAGGCCTATTCCAAATAATTGTAGGGCATGTTTTTGCAGGGAATATTACCAAGGTTTCCTCGACATTTATGTGCTGCAGACTATTTTCTTTTAATTATTAATATGGAAGATTGAACGATGAGAATTTGATTACAGAGGTTTTACCTCCGACAGATGGAAAGATAAATCTAACACTTCGAAAGATTAATTTATATATAATATTATATAAAGACTTTCACTTATCTCAATTTTAGATTAAAGATTGTTATTATTATTCTGTTATTGTTTTAAGATTTATTTATAGGTGCACTTAGTTTTAATGTTCACTTCTTTCTTATAATTGATGTGGCACTTGTTTTAGTCAATTAAATTTTAGCTCGAAATCGATCTTTGTTTACTCTTCAAAATCTTTAATAATGTGTTGGTTTACACATGGCAAAAAAAATTGCACCTCCGACTAGTACTTATTTATGTAATGCTTTTATTGGCATGCACTGTTATAACAAGGCTACATGCTTCATCGGAATTAGAATAAGGCTTTGGTTACTTGGTTATACCCAAACACAAATCCTTATTATTCTTCGCATTCGGATAGGATTCATGGTCCGCCATCGACTCGACATACTATGCGGCGAACACAGAGTGAACAGGAATCAGTGGGCATGTGTAGTGTATTCCATGAGGGGGCCTCGTCCTCTTGTCACTAGTATTTCTAGAGAGCTCGGCTCGCTATACTAGAGAGGAGGAATCATTACTTGTTCACCGGCAAGGAAAAGCTGGTTCCTCTGATACCTCTCTAGGGAGTGACTCCCTCCATATTGCTCGGTTCTCGGAGGGAGGAATCAGAGGGCGTTTTTGCCTGATCTGAAATAAGGGAGTCGCGTCTACTCCATGCCTACTTTTGATTGAAGGGGATTCAAACCCCAGCCCCTATTCTCCCCTATTCTGGGGGCAACTAGCCAATCAAACACTACTAATTCTATTAAGATAAGAATAAAGAGAGAAACCTTCTCTAAAGAGTTTAGATAGGTTTAGTTATAACAAGGCTACATGCTTCATCAGAATTAGAATAAGGCTTTGGTTACTTGGTTATACCCAAACACAAATCCTCAGTTGTTATATGGATTTCACTTGTATTCTTATAGATGACTCACCTCCTCAAATAAACTATTACTAATCAAATTCAAATTACAACAAATTACACAATCTTAAATTTGTATTTTGAAATTCAAATTATTAAAGCAATGTTACATTACAAATTTACATACAAGCTCAAGCCTAAATAATTCTCAATACAAAGTTTGTATAACCATTTCTTAATATAAAAACATGAATTAACGGTAATCAAGGGATTGATATACTATTTTGGATTATGATTTCATTTTGTTCACATATTTATAAGTTTAATTAACTTTTTTTATATTTGTATAAGTTAAATTATCTATTTTTTAATTAAAAGATTGATGTAATATTTTAGACTATGATTCAATTTTAATTATCTATACTTTTATTAATAATAAAAAAATTATATTTAATATGATTGGTTAAATATTTAATCTATTAATACAAACATAATTATTATTCTTATTTATTATTAAAATACTAACAAACTTAATTTGTTAAAAACTTAATAAGATCTCAATGTCTAAGAAAATATTTATTTATAGTACTAATAAAAAAATGCAATTGCACAATATCACACAGAGTAAAATTGAAATTTAATTTTAGAATCTTTATTAACATTATTATTAAAGGAATGAATAATTTAATTTGTAAAATAAAAAGAAGAGAATTTAATTTATAAAATAACCTTTCACAAAATTTCCAAATTCATCATTATCTATAGTTATGATTTTTCTTCAAATTTAACTTTAGGATCTTTATTAATATTGTTATTAAAGGGATGTATAATTTAATTTGCAAAATAAAAGGAAGAGATAATTTAATTTGTAAAATAACCCTTCACAAAATTTCTAAATTCATTATTATGTGGTTTTGATTTTGAAGAAAATTCGATGGATGATGAAGAATTTAAATTTTTTTTGGATTTCTTTCATTATAATATTTCAACTATTTAAGCTCGCATTTAAATTTCTCTAGTCTTATCAAAGTTAGAACATTAACTTCAGATTTAATTTATCATTTGGAAGGTAACTTTAGGGGTAATGTTAGGGTATCTCTAACAAGTGACATTAGAGCATCTTTGAATAGTGACATTAAGAGGGTGTATTTGAGTAGTAGCATTACATTATTCCTAAAAGTCACGAGGTTAGGGTGTCACTAAGTATGACTTTAATATTGTTACGAAGTGGTGAATTTAAGGTATCATTGAATGCGACTTCAAAGTGTCATTAAAGGTGATTTTATTGTTATTTTTAAAGTGAATTTAAAGGTGTGATTTAATGTCTTCTTTACTAAAGTCACATATTAAATCATAATATTAGATTATTATACTTGAGTAGAAAAAATGCCATTGAGAAAACCAAGGAACCATTAAGTTGAGTATTTGCAATGATTTTAGAATACTTGGGCATCATTTTGTTTAATGTCTATAATGAATTGAGTTTTTATTGAATTGGGCATTCAAGGTTGATTTTGGGTGAATTGAAATCTTGCAGCAATAAACTAAGGGTGAATTATATTTTACCTATATTAAATTGAGAGTAAATTAGGCATAATAAATTCATGATGTTAAATTTATAAAACCCATCTTTTCATGGTATATATTGCCATCTCAATAATTTAATTATATGTTTTATAAGTATTCATTATTAAATTAGGTAAATATAAATACACATTTTTTTTTTGGCCAACTCGTTCTAGGAGGGGTAGATAAAATTGTTGATACTCGATATTATTCAACATTTTCATATGCACTATATTTGATACTTACTGATCCTTATTGTCATTTTCTAATATGATTGAGAGCTTTCCTTTCAGAAGGAAAAACCACTATTGATACTTGATATTAGCCAATGCTCAGTTTATCTTGCACCATCTAGCCAAGTGTTTCAAAGAAAAATCCTATTTCAAAAACACATGTAACAATCAATGTGCACAGCATGCTTGGGATGAAGTTGATATTCTCATCCATCATCATCATCCTCTACTCTAGTTTAAACTACATTGGCCTAAGATCTTTTCAGACTATGTAAGTAGTGCTCAGTCACATGGTGTGCATGAGGTCAACTCAACTACTCTCTCATCTTTTCCCACTATTTGTCATCACATCTATTCTGTCTCTCATCATCCTCAAGTCTTGCACCAATCAAATATTTCATCTATAACATTAATCATTAATCAATTGGTCTATTGATCAATCACCACCCTCATGATCATCTCCCCAATCTTTTCGTCAATCTCTCGCACCTGTCGATTAGGTCTGACAAAATAAAAACATCCACATTTTCTTCCATCAATCATCTATTTTAATAGATTTATGAATTTATAATTTAAAGTTTAAGATTTCCTCCCTCGATTGGAGCATGATCAAGACCTTAAATTTATCATCTCTCACTCCCTTACATATATCTTGGCTAAGGGCATCATCACATTGTAGCTCATTGATTTGATGCATTACAATCTAATGCTTTCCCTTCATCTTTTGGTCACTTGATCATCTCATTTATTCTCTCTCATCCCCTTCATCATATCACTTGACTTTAGATTTGAGCTACACTCATCATTAATCTTATCAAATCAATGTTTTATATTTGGCCATGTAACAACCCCATTAGGTTAGACAAATAAATAGGAAAGTTTTAAAAAAAAAAATTAAACACATATACTTTAAATAGATTACACCATATGAATCTATTCAGATATTATATAAAATACTCTAAGTGTGATAACTTTAAATGAAGCATGTTACATCATACATCACTGATCAATATCATCATAATACAAACATAAAAAGTAATTACAAATAGTTATTCATGATTGGGGCATGACCAAGACCTTAAATTTATCATCTCTCACTCCCTTACATGTATTTTTGCTAAGGGCATCGTCACATTGTACCTCATTGATTCGATGCATTGCAGTCTAATTCTTTCCCTTCATTTTTTGGTCAATTGATCATATCATTTCTTCTCTCTCATCCCGTTCATCATATCACTCGAATTTAGCTTTGAGCTACACTCATCATTAATCTTATCAAATCAATGTCTTATCTTTGGCTATGTAAAACCCCATTAGGTTAGACAAATAAATAGGTAAAAAAAAAAAAAAAAAAAAAAAAATTAAATGCATATACTTTAAATAGATTACACCTTAAGAATATATTCAGAGATTATATAAAATAATCTAAGTATGATAACTTTAAATGAAGCATGCTACATCATACATCAATGATCAATATCATCATAATACAAACATAGAAAGTAATTATAAATAGTCAACCATGATTGGTATGATATATAACCACTACTGTCAATCCACAGTAAATAGGTATTTACAACTCTTCATGATAATGTGTCCAATAATAAATATAATATAATACAATGTACATAAATAAGATACATGGTTTCCTAGAGCATGAATTATTGGGACTATCTATTATCTGTGGCAATCTCAAGTGTCATCTCTAAGTAAGTAATGTTATGGGGAGGGAGAGTATAATCCAACATTTTTTCACACCAACCATAGACCAATGATCTTCTACACTAATCCCATTAGGGAATGCTCCTCCTTTCATGGATGACTAGATAGTGATGGCATATGAATCTAAAGATACAAGTTAGTACTCATGTGATGTATGATTTTTAAAAATAAATATGTGGCATATTATAAAAAACCCCGTTCTATTACAAGAGATCATATAAACATGTAAATTATACTCATAAAATGATAAAGTCTCACTAAACATTACCCTGCGAAAGTTTTCAAGAATAATAAATAATAGCAATTAATAGATCAATCAAAATTCATACACACCCTTTGATTGGATTGCTTTCATCTGGCATTATGATGTTAGTAAGTCAATGAATTCCATCTCACTCCTTACTCTATATCAACAATATGATATTGGTTAATATAATATAACCAAAAGATTCATATAATTTACATCATACTAGCAATTTTATCACATAACATGCTAAGTTTAAAAATATTTAACAAGCATACATTTATTCTATCAAACGTATGAATGAATCTCACATTATTATCTATCCCATACTAGAAATAATGACTATAATTTATACCACCTAAGTAAAATGTATTTTTAAATGTAGATTCTAATTACCATAATTAGTTTATAAATATACTACACCCTATGATAACTCATATTATCATAGTCTAGTATTCTAAGATATAACTACTAATTTTTCACAATCAGTCATAATAGAATAGTCTTAAATACATAGAAACATAAACTTCTATTCAAGTAACTAGATATAACAAAATAAGCCATAGTTCCCGTAAAATATATAATATTCTATCCTAGTATTCATTACTCTCAAGATTTATATGCATGCATACCTAAAGTCTTACTAACTATCATAAAACATGCTATTCAATTAAATAACTAATTCCTATATATTTAGTCCATCAAACATATGAATGAGTTTTAGGTATATCAATTTTAGTTTGCTACCACATGGGTATGATATACGTTTATACTTTAGTACTCTATGACATCCCATAATATCATAGTTTATTGTATGTGATCACAACTTCATAATTACACATACCCAGACTTACAATTTCAAAAATTAAACGACCCAAAACTATAAATAATAATCAAGCAGATATGGGATTATACCACTTGGGTATACTCTATGTTTAAAATGCATACTATTATAGCTTATAGGTACACATCATGACACACTATTATATGTTATATATGTCTAAATAATTGTAAATAGTAATACTCATATAATATGTATTGTACATAAGTATTCAAAGTTGAATATATATAAACTAACAAGCAGTCATGTTATTTACAGAGAAATAGAAAATTCATAAACCCGTTATAAAATTTTATTTAAATATCTCATTCCATTTCTAGGAGACTATTTTAATATGGTTATAGTCTTGGATCCCTAATAAACTTTATATCTTTATTTAACCATCTCTTGCTATTGGTATATCTCTTATATATAAGTACTTGTACATCATAATATGCACCATATATAAATAATCCAATAACATGTAGATAATATATCAATATTGATTTATATTTGTTAGTTAGTGGCCCCTTTGATTATAACTTCCCTATTCACAAATTATATTGACAATGTTTATAAAATAAGGGATTTTACAATGTTATTCTGCTTCATAGTTTTTATCCCTAACTAGGTATATTTTTATCCTAACATAACCAAACATAAATAAATCCATACATAAATTCTCAAGGCAATATAGTCTATTGTATTTTGGTTTTCAAATGTGTATTTAGAAATATACTAACTAATCTTATAAGATACACACTAGTTTCATTAAGTACACAGATATATTTAAATTAATCAAGTGGTGACAATATATTAGTCAAACTATGCAATGGATCTGTATCCCAATGCATTAATATATATTAGTGATGCATATGCCCTCGTACATATTATTACACCCATGGTACGTATTATACACAAGTTTACAATAGATCAATAAACAATAAACTAACCATTAATTCTCAAAAGATTACGGTATACTCAACTTTACAATTTATATGTCCCACAAATATAGTAATATTCAATGGTACAATCAAGGCATATACCAAAATAGTAAAAACTAGATAAAATTTTAGTAATACAGATGTATGAATAAAGAGTCTTGTATTCAGCATATCACGCTAAAAGGGCATAACCAATACCATGATTAACTTTGTCCTTGATCCAAATGATCCAATATTTAAATATAGTAGATCAGTTGTAGTACAAATGACATTATTATTGGTTATAGTATTTTAAGCATCTATGTTAACAATTTCTCACACATGTATCATCGCTAGATGTATTATCTAGTTGTATGTGAAGATAATCTAGATATTTGACAAAATAATTTAGTTAGTTCTATAACCTTAAACAATATAGGTTATGGATATATTAAAATACTAATATTATATCCCTTATATCCAGAATATAATAAATAATGGATATTTTATTTATACTTTAGGTGGTATTAGGATTTATATACTTAGCTTACACCTATGACAAGATTATTAACATAATACCAACTTAGCATCAGTACTCCATAGTGCATCGACATACTGACCTTTTAATCATCATACACTTATCTAAATCATCTTGATTATTTCTAAAAAAATTTTACTAAGCAAGATCATCATTTATATAAAATTTTGGCTTATATATACTTCCTCTTTAGATATAAATCTATAATAAATTATTATACATGGAATTTGTTATGTTTAAAACCATTAAAGCATATAGGTGTAAGTTGCTAGAACATCAATCATTAACGCATATGCAATCTACAATCTACAACATCAATCATTATCTTGATCTCCAATTGACCATATATTGTAGATTGTATATTTTTATATGTGATGAAATTTTACATTTAAAATGATTAATTAAGTAATCAAATAAGGAAAATAAAGCACAAAATTTAACTCACGACAACTAGGTTGATAATGGAGTTCACGCAATGCTCAGGGTACATCTCTAGGTCCTGCTCAAAGATGAAACTAATCAATTATTGATGCAAAAATCACTTTTTACATCATCTATCCCCATTAGGGGATCTCAATCTGTAAATAAATATTTTGATGACCTCTAGCTCTAGATTTATGGCAACTGACTCTGGCTCTAGCTCTCAGCTCTCGACTTTCGACTTTGGCTCTCGGCTCTCGACTCTGATGAGAGATTTTTAAAAAATTTAATGAATTGAAATGCACCTATGACCCCTTTCTATACTTTTTAAGGGTCCAATTTTTTTTATTGAGATGATTATCCAAAATCTATTTTAATAAATTTTATAATTATTTCATACCCAATTTTTATGGGATTTTAAATTATCCATTACATTTAAAAATATGGGGTGATAATTGTTCCCTAATTTATGATGGTTTATGTTTATCCCCATTTACTAAGGTGGAATTTATAAACATTAATGACTTGGGTCGAGCCATATTGCCACATCACTTTAATGCCACGTCATCAGGTTTGACCATAACTTTGATTGATCATAACTTGCACATATGAACTCCATTTTTTAAACCGTGAAATATGTTGAAAAGCTTGAGATGAGCTTTATATCATGGAGCTAGTTCATAAACATTCTAAGATCATCAATTTTTTATTTTTTATTAGTGTTGACCACTTATTGACCTACTTTGACTAGAACTTTGACTAGTTGCATAAGGAGCATACGAGTTTTATTTCTAAAGTTCCACATATTGTCAAAAAGCTATTGATGGGTTATTCATAATGGTACAAGCTTCAGTCTGATCTAAGACCTTTTCTATATTGACCTCTAGATCAATCCTCTCCACTAGGAGCTTTTAGTCCACCAAAATATGGTACCTAACTGAAATGCTAGTCGATTCTAAAGATACTTTGATAGGTCTTATTAGTCTACTCAAGTTCTACAACTACACCTATAGCGCTTGGGAAAACTAATTGATCACATCTTATACAAATCCTTTGCTATTGCATGGCCATCAATTTCCTCTACACAAAACTAGGATGTGAGGACTTCCTCTGTTACATGACTTCATAAGAGCCTCTACACAGATAAGCCTAGTGATCTCCTCTACTGTTGCTAAATGGTCCTCTGAAACACATCAAGTACAAAATCCAAGTCATAGCATAGAGATAATAGTGGAAAAATATGATTCATAACTCAAAATTTAAAAGACCTAAAAACAAGACATGAGTTACACTAAATTCTGCAACTACCAATAAGGTCACAATAAATCAAACTATCTTCCCACTATCACATCCTATAAGTGATGAACTACCAAACACTGAAACAATTACCAATGCAACTACAAGACAAGTTTGTCAATGTAAGTAAAATAAAATATTGGTTATGACCATGTCGCAATATATTGCCCCAATAGTTCTTATCAATGCATCCAATCACACACATGCCATAAATAGATTCATTCCAAAATCGTAGTTATTCTGAAACAAGTACTATAGAAAAGTTGAATCCTACCCAATGACCTATGCAACTGCTATCAAATCTCTCAAGTTGATTAATGAGTTAAATTCCTTAATAATTCAATAGAAAACTCATAAAGCTAACACTGGAGGTTTTAAAAATAGCACTTTCCCAAACATAAGTATGATAATTAAAAACTTTGCATGATGAACCTATTTCAAAGTGTTCCCACTATAGTAGCTCTAAAATGCATATATCAAAGCATGGGTAAATGTCCTTTATCAACATACAACAAAGATCTCAAAAAAAAATTGAAACATAAATTTATTAACAATCCACTAATCATGACATCATGAAATTAAGAAACTGTTTACTAACCCTCTTTATTAGATTCTCTTATTTAGGGTGTTTAATTTTCTTAGTAGATTTATTGACATCTACATAGGTTGATTGAATAAAAACTTCATTAATTACCTTATCAATAGGTTTATAAACTATCTTATTTTTACCGTTACTAGGATGGTGGGATGGTTGAATTTTTCAACAATTCTCAACCCGATGTCCACTCACGTGACAATGAGTGCAAACATCTCTCTTCTTAAGTGAGGTTACCCATTTGTTATTTCTCACTTTGTCAGTACAAGAATGATCTTTATCACCTGCAAGCTACTTCAGTAAAGCTTATCTTTTTCAACAATATGTGACATAATGGTTATTCAATCTGTAAAATGTGCGAGGAAAAGCATGCAACATCTTCTGAATATTGAGACCAAATTTTTTAAATGGCAAAAGTGAATTATAAATCATGAAATTCACATTTATATTGGTGTTTTTTCTAGTGTAATAATGAGGAGGTGGAATCTCAATACCTCTTTTTCCTGATTTCTTACACCGCTCATTGTTCCTTCATAAAGAGGAATGCTACTCTACTAGTGGTCTCAAATCTTGGCTGTCAAAAGCTTGTCCTTTTTCAGCAATGGAGAAACTCTCTCCAACATCCACTTTCTCACTAGTGTAACCCAATCCTGCATGGCGAGATCTATACTCTACCTTCATTGGGTTAGCAATACCTTGATCTTTCTTACCAAGGCCCATACCATCAAATCTCATTTTTAATAACAGTTTAGATCCAATGCCCTTAGTGTGTTTCTAGAAACTATCAAAATTAATATTTAAAATATCTAAAATTGAAGGAAAATAATTACCAAATGAACAACTTACAATGCACTCATCAGTCATAGTGCTTGCATCTATAGTGGAAGGCAATTGATGAAGATAGTGTTTCTCTTCATCTTTCATATGTGCCAAGAGTGCATCCTTGGCTTGCAGCTCTGATTTTAAGTGGGTAATCTCCTCTTCCAAATAGTAAAAATGAGCTCTTAGGAAAGCATTCTCTTCCTAGATTTGCTATTTAATTGATTCAAGCTCATTAAGCCTCTCTTTTTTCAAGGATTTGCCCATGGCTTCCTATTCCCTACAAACAACTTAATTTCACAAACTACACACTACAAATAGAATATTATCAAGGTCAAAAGTGTGCAATAATATTGGAAACCAAACTAAAAATAATTGATATCAAATTCACACAATCAGAAGCTAACCCAGCATACTAACTTCTCTAATACCAAACTTGGTCTGTAAACTTTACACAGTTACCATACACAAAAAGTTTACAACATATCCTTTTGTTCAATATTCAATTTTTTGAAAATACTCAAAATAAATGAATCATAATTTGACCTTTTAAAATGTGTTTATCTCAAAAACTAAAGTATTTAAAAATCTTTGTTAATTTCCATTGTGATTAAATTTTACATTCAAAATGATTAATTAATTAATTAATCAAATGTAGAAAAGAAAGCACAAAATTTAACTCACGACAACTAGGTTGATAATGGAGTTCACCCGTTAATCGGACTACATCTCTGGGTCCTGCTCAAAGATGGAACCGATCAATTATTGATGCAAAAATCACTTCGTACATCAGCTATCCCTAGTATGGGATCTCAATCTATAAATAAATATTTTGATGACCTCTAGCTCTAGCTTTATGGCAACTGGCTCTAGCTTTGCATCTCAACTCTCAGAGCTTGACTCTGGGTCTCGGCTTTGATGATACTTTTAAAAAAAATTAATGAATTTAAATGCACCTATAACCCCTTTATGTACTTGTTATGGGTCCACTTTTTCTAATTAGGATGATTATTCACAATCTATTTTAATAAATTTTATAATTATCGCATTCCTAATTTTTATGGGATTTTAAATTATCCATTACATTTTAAAATATGGGGTGATAATTATTCTCCAATTTATGATGGTTTATGTTTATCCCCATTTACCAAGTGGAATTTACAAATATTAATGACTTGGGTTGAGCCATATTGCCATGTCATTTTATTGCCACGTCATTAGGTTTGACCATAATTTTGACTGGGCATAACTTATACATACAGACTCTATTTTTTGAACTATAAAATGTGCCAAAAAGCTTGTGATGAGCTCTACATCATGGAACTAGTTCATAAACATTCCAAGATAATAAATTTTTCTAGTTTTGACCAGTGTTAATCATATGTTGACCTATTTTGACTAGTACTTTGATTGACTGCACAAGGAGCATACGAGCTTCATTTCCAAAGTTCCACATACAGTTAAAAATCTCTTGATGGGATCTTTGTAATGTTTTAGTCTTTGATCTGATCTGAAACCTTTTTTTAATTGACTTCTAGATCAATTACCCTCCATTATGTTTGAGTTTGTTTCCTATAATTACAAATTACTGCACTTTAACTATGAATTGCTTTCTATAGTTAAAAATCATTGCTCTTTAATTAGGAATTGCTTCCCTATGATTATAAGTCACTGCAACTAGTCTGACAAAGTATATATATATATATATATATATATATATATATATATATATATATATATATATATATATATATATATATATATATATATATATATATATATATATATATATATATATATAAAGATGTCTATAATAATACATATAAATGAAAAGAATGTAATTAGTTTGACATTTTAGACAATATACACCCTGATATGATTACATATATATTATCCATATCAGCAAATTATTTAGTGAGTTGCATACATTGACCAGTGTTAATTGATATTTCAGCGATTTATACTTAACATGATGATATGTATAGATTAATAAGGTAATATATGTATATGTCACTACCTTATTAATCTAAGTGTCTTATTAATCTATACATATCATCATGTTAAGTATAAATCACTGAAATATCGTTTAACACTGGTCAATGTATGCAACTCACTAAATAATTTGCTGATATGGATAATATATATGTAATCATATCAGGTTGTATATTGTCTAAAATGTCAAACTAATTACATTCTTTTCATTTATATGTATTATTATAGACATCTTAAAGCTAATATATATATATATATATAAAAACATTGTTTTGGATAATAATCCTCACCATTTCATAGTTTACTAAAACTATATGTGAAGGCTATATAATAAGTCACCCAAACTGTAAACTTTATATATGTATACTAGATTGTTTCATTCTTCTAAACCTTATATATTGCTAATCATTCATTTACAAAATTTAAATACACCATATATAGGTTGGTAGAGATAATATAAGATGATATTAAATAATTAGCAATATTACTAAATATCATTAGCAATATTAAATAATTAGAAATATGAATGATAAGACATGATTAAATGAATGAATGATTAGTTAGTGGATAAGACATGATTAAATGAATGAATAGGTTGGTAGAGATAATATAAGGTTAGTGGATGAAGATGAATGATATATAGTGTATTTAGTAATATTGCTAGTCATTATTTAATATTACTAAATACACTATTTATCTAATCTTATTTAATATCATCTTATATTATCTTATTAAATATCATTCTTCTAAACCTTATATATTGCTAATCATTCTTTTAAACCTTATATATTGCTAATCATTCATCCACTAACCTTATATTATCTCCACCAACCTATTAATTCATTTAATTATGTCTTACCCACTAACTAATCCCATTTATCTATTATATTAGAATTGATTCAATTTTATATCCCATGCTCAATTTATGTGAATTGATTCGATTTTATATCCCACAAGAACAAATGAAATATGTTATTCCAAGCAAATTTAAAACCTATTATTTTTAAAAATTGTGTTGATATGGCTCAACCAAAATTGAATTTTACAAATGAAGAATAACAAAGAGAAAAGAAAAGACAATATCAAATACAATATCATAAATGAAGACAAAAACAAATGACAGAAGTAAAAAGAGAGAGAAAGAAAAAATTAAAATGATAATGATAGACAAAGATTTAAAGAATAAAACATTGAATTGACAGCTAAAGAATTAAAAGAAGAAAAGAGGAAACATGCAAATACAATGAAACAAATTCATGCACAAATGTCCCAAGATGAGAAATATATATTAAAAATAAAATTACAAAGATAAATGCATCCAAATCAATTGATTGAGGCAAAATGATAGCACAAACAAGAACTCATTGTGAATCATCTTAAAGGCAATATCATTGATTGATTGCTAATATTGACATTAATTATAAAGAAGTAAATACAATATCCATATATTATGTGCTTGAAACATGAGAGATTCCATCTCAAAATGCAATGGATGTTGATGTTACAAATAATACACAAAATAATGATATACAAGAGTAGACAACATCACAACCTAAAAGGAAAAAAATGCAAAGTAATGATTTATAAGAAGAATCAACCTCATAACCTAGAAGAAGAAGATGAACACAATATTTAGAATCTAAAAGGGAAAAAAATATAACTAATCCCAATGAAATGCTTGGGAGATATTTGAATAGTTTTTAAATGATTTTTCAAGATAATCTTATTTCATCAAGCATGTGCTATATTTGTCAAGAAATTTATATTGGAATGAATGTTTTTTGAATACCTAAAGTCCCTATATGCAATAGATGTTGACAAGAAAAAGGCCATCATCAATTTTCAACATCAAACAATATAGATCCCAGGCCACAAGTCCTAAAACTTGAAAACTTAACACAAGCTGAAGAAATGTTAATACCCTATGTTAGCCCAATCCTACAAGTGACACATGAAACTAGAGGTCAATATAAATATAAAGGATGTACAATAAGTTTTCCAAAAGAAGTAAAAAAATAGCTAAGGTTTTACCACATAACATAAAAGATTTTTTTATGATTATAGTTCGGAGAAGGGATCAATGTGGAACAAACTACAACTTTACTATCAATAGAGAGTATGTATATAAGGCACTCAAATATAAAATAGAACATGATAGGTTATATTCAAATGTTTATATTATTGAGAAGGAGGGAGCGGATGGCTGCGAACAAGCGTATGTAGCCGAGCTAGGGCAGCCACGCCCTAGCTCATTTTTTGTTTAGATCGATTCTGCGTTGGAGGGGAAGGGAGGTAGTTTGCTTGCAGGGGATAGGAACCATAGCTTAGGCTATGTTTTTTTCCATTTTACAACTGTGTTCTGTCCTTTGTGTTGCGAGCTATGAGCTACATGCACTTACAGGGCAGGGCATAGTTTCTATCCTTTATGCTGCGAGCTGTGAGCTGCGCACACTTATAGGGTAGGGCACAATGCAGGGGTGGGTGGGGTTGTCTGAAGTGCGTCCCTAGCTAGAGAGCACTTTTTGAAGGCATGGTTAGGAAGGGGCACGATGCTGGGGTTGGAGGAAGAATTGCAAGCAAGGATGGATAGGAGTTTCAATGAGGTGGTTGGAAGAAACAGGTAGGGACTGGAATCCAAGATGAAGGAAACCACTGATCTTAGCCAAACTACAGGGTTGTTTAACACTCAATCAGCGGGGGGCTCAAGAATCATAAAGGTGAACAGATGCCTGGAGCGCTGTAAGGAGAGACCAAAGCTAATAATCCCATTTGATATGATAGCTGAAGATGTGGAATATTTTTCCAAGCACTCTCTCTACTACAAATTTTTGGGATTACGAGTCTCCCTGCCTTTTCTGGAGAATTGGGCTCGACGGGTATGGGAGCCAGAAGGAGAGATGGAGGTTACGTTGTTGGCTAATAATTTTTTCATGATCACTTTTGTTTTCCTGGCTGACAAAAATAGGGTGTTTGAAGGAGGTCCTTATTTCTATAACCAGGTCAGGCTTTTTGTGAAACCATGGCACGCTGGTTTTAACCCGACTGAGGAATTACCAAATAGAGTCCCAGTGTGGGTTAGGCTACCCAGAATGCCTATAGAATGTTGCAGAGAGGACGTTCTACAGATGATTGCCTCTATGCTAGGAAAACCAGTGGGGTCTTCCACCCAAACTCTAGGTAAGAAATCATGACCTTTGCAAGAATCTGTGTGGAAATTGACTTAAGTAGGCCTTTACTGGATGCAATTGAGATGTCCGTGGGTGATTACTCATGGGTCCAACAACTAGACTATGAGACACTTCCATTCATATGCCGCCTGTGTCACGAGTATGGTCACTTGGTACGTAGATGCCCGAAGGCAAAAGTAGGTGATCAACAGCCTTCTAACCCACTTCCATCAAGTAGTGTCACTGGTGTGGACAAAGGGAAAAAGGTTGGAATGGAAGCAGGGAAGGAGTCAGAAGGTTTTGTGCAGGTTAAGGCATGAGGTAGAAATAAAGGACATAAGAGGTCTTTGTTGGAGTGTCAAGAGGAGGATTTAGTTAATAAGTTTGAGGTATTAGATGCATTAGGCCAACAAGAGATTTTCCCAGGCCTAATTGGTGTAGAGCAGGTGGTTGGGGGGTCCAGGATGGAGGGAATTTCTCCCATGGATCAAGCAACGTTGCCTGTGGAAGAAACTTTACCCATGATTTTGGATGGGCAGGTTGGGGATCAGAAATTTGTTGAACCAATTATTGATATGGTTCAGGATGTGGAGGAGGGGGTTTCCCCAATACAGGCAGGGGTGATAGACGCAGAGAAGAAAGGCAAAGGCCATCCTCACCTGGGAATTCTTTAGAGGGATGGAAAGAAGGGGGTTGGTGAAAAAAGTGTCAAGTCAAGGCAGAAGAAGGATATGGAAAGGATAAAGTTGATTGGGGAAAATTTAGTTGAGTCAGGGTCGATTAAGACCCTTGATTCCCACTTCTTGTCTCCACCAAAATGATTTTTCTTTCTTGGAATGTGAGGGGCTTGAACAACGGCCCTAAATAAAAAGCTGTTCAGGATTTGGTTAGGAGTCACAGTCCAAATATCCTATTTCTACAAGAAACTAAGGTCTCAGTAGAGTATATGATGAGAATAGCACCTCAGATTTGGAGGCAAAGTTCCTGTCAATGCATTGGGGCACAGGGATCAGCTGGTGGAGTGGCTTGTCTATGGAATCCTCGCAAGGTTCAATCAGTGTCATGGATTGCCTTCAAGTCTTCACTATCTTTGGTCTCCTTATGCATCGAGTCAGGGGAGTATGTTCTTCTTACGAACATTTACGCCCCCACCGATTTCCAAGGTAAGCTTTTGGTTTGGGATAATATACAGTTGGTTCGTAGAGATTTTCCTTATTTGCCATGGATTATGGCAGGGGATTTTAATGCTATCATGGATCTTATGAAAAAAAGGGGAGGTAAGGAAAGATTGGAACCTTCTTCCTTTTTACTTCGAGACAAAATTTTGGAACTCAACCTGGTAGACATTAAACCATGCAATGGATGGTTCACATGGAACAATAGGAGAGTGGGCGACAGCTATATTGTCGAGCACATTGATAGGTTCCTGACCTCTTGTTACTGGGTGGGTGGATTATGGACCTTAAGGTTCATGATCCTTGACTGGAGAGGCTCGAATCACTAGCCAATCAAGCTGCACATTTCTTTTAATTGCATACACAGGATGCCACCATTTAAGTTTCAACTCATGTGGCTCAGGGATCCTGATTTGTTTGACAGAGTGGCTGATTGGTGGCAATCATGGAGGTCTGTTGCTAGTACGACAATGTACATCTTTGCCAAGCTTCTACAGTTCGTGAAATATCAGCTCAAAAGGTGGAACACGTTGAGCTTTGGAAAAATATTTCAGGAAAATAAAGAGGCGCAAAGGGAGTTGAATAACATTACCAGAATAATTAGAGATGAGGGGATGTCTAAAATCTTACTGAGGGAAGAGGCAAGGGTTGTTCGGGTAGTGGAGGAATGGGAGTTGAGGGAAGAGATCTTTTGGAAGTAGAAAGCAAGGGTTGAGTGGCTACAGGAGGGAGATAAGAATACAACATTCTTCTTCAACTTGGTCAAAGCCAGGCAGCATGGGAACATGATATCCACTTTGGTTTTGGACAACGGAGAGATCATCTCATCTACCAGGGAGATATGTAGTGAAGCAGCTCAGTATTTCACTGCTCTTTTCAAGGACGAAGGGAGGAGGGAAGTAGATGTCGAGGAGCAGATATTATCCTGTATTCCCACTCTAGTATCTTGGGAGATGAAGGAGCAACTGTTGCATCTAATTTATATGGAAGAACTCCAGCGGGTTGTTTTCACTATGAAAAAAGGTAAGGCGCCAGGCCCTGATGGTTTTTCGATTGAATTTTTTTAGGAATTTTGGGAAATTATCAAAGAGGATTTGTTGGTTGTTGTTCAAGAATCCTAGAGTAGCAGGCAAATGCTTAGAGCCCTAAATTTAACTTTTTTGGCTCTCATTCCTAAGGAGGAAGGGGTTGATTGACTAAATCAATTTTGACCCATTTCCCTATGCAATGTGGTCTACAAAATTATATCTAAGTTGATTGCAGAAAGGCTAAAGAAGTCACTGAGTATGTTGATCTCAGAGGAACAAAGTGGCTTCATGGAGGGGCATCAGATTCTGGATGGTATTGTGGTGGCAACTAAGGCTATCCACTCCATGTCCAAATCCTGGGAGAAGGCTATGTTTATGAAATTGGACATGTCTAAGGCATATGACAAGGTTTGATGGTCCTTTCTTCAGAAGATTCTAGAAGCCTTTGGGTTTGAGGAGGTTTGGATCAGGTGGGTAATGAGCTGTGTGAACTCGACTTCATTTTTTGTCTTGGTTAATGGGGAGCACTCTCACCTCTTTGGGGCCACGCGCGAACTATAGCAAGGGGATCCCTTATCTCCTTACTTGTTTCTACTTCTGGCAGAAGGTTTGGGGTGATTGATTAGGAAGAGAACCTTGGAAGGGGATATTCAGGGTTGGAGGTGGGGAGGTGACCTTCCGGTTCTCTCTCATCTACAGTTTGTGGACGATGTGGCTCTGATGGGAATGGCTAATACGAGGGAGGCCGCCAATATTTGCAGTGGATTGGATGCTTACCTGGCAGCCACGGCACAGGTAATTAACAAGGATAAGTCTTCCATTTTCTTCTTTAACACTCCTCCAGCCATCCAGCATAGAGTGGCTAATATTCTTTGATTTCAAATTGGTAGCCTCTCGGTTCTTTATTTAGGGATCCCTATAATGGCTGGGAGATAGGCTAAGGAATCGTGGTAGGGGATTCTGGACAAGTTCAGGGGTAAGGTGAATCATTGGACCAACAGGTGATTGTCCTTTGCTAGTTGGGCCCAACTAATTTAGTCAATGGTTCAGGCACTTCTTATTTACAGATGCATGCTTCAGGTGGCGCCAGTGAGATTTTTCAAGAAACTTGACTCCTTGGCAAGACAGTTTCTTTGGGAAGGTAACTTGGCTTCGACGAAGTAGAGCCTGATTAGATGGGAGGTGGTGTGCAGCCTGAAAAAGTTTGGGGGCCTGGGATTGCGGCAGTCTGTTCTGGCAGGGATGGCCCTGGCAGCAAAATTGTATTGGAGATGGTGCAAGGAATAGGACTGTGTGTGGGCCAAGATTTTATCCCATAAGTATTTTTTTGGGGTCCCTGGGAAGGATATTCCTTGATACAGCTTGTCTGGAGTTGGGTCGGTGATCTGGACCACTCTAAAGAAGGGTGCAGCATTGGTTAAGAGAGGTCTTTTCTGGATTTGTAGAGGAGGGACTGAGGCGCAATTTTGGGATGATTCATGGGACAGCTTTCCCCCTTTGGTTGCTCAATATCCTCATCTGAGTGATCTGGCGCAAAGATTTAGTGAGGCTGGGTGGAACAGGGTGTGTGACTACAAAATTATGTTCCTTAGGGGCCAATTGTCAAAAGCAAGATGGATTGTGTCGGAAGAGTGGCTGATTAATGGTATGGCTGATGAGTGCACTGAGCTAAATCACATCCTAGCTAGGTGTAGTTGTTGTGCACTTAGGGAGCGCGACATGTTGGCCCGATCCCCCCATCCCAAAGGGAAATACACGGTCGCGGCGGGGTATCAGGAATTGATTGTGCAGCAATGTGAGGGAAGAGGGGAAGTTTCATGGTGGAAAAGGGTCTAGAGCAATTTCTCCTAGCTAAAATGTAATTGTTTTACCTAGACGTTGGCCTGGAATCATTTCCTGCCTTGGGAGAACATTAGGAAGAGGGGATTTTCTAGGCCTTCGCTCTGTGTCCTATGTTTGGAGGCAGAGGAGGAGTCCACACATTTATTTTTTAGTTGCCCTTTTACTCTTCACTTGTGGCACTCTTGGTGGGATGCATGGAGATGTCATTGCTTGCATGCCTCTTCCATGGTTGATTTCTGGTCTAGATTGGGTAGACCACCCTCTGATGCTTATTTCTTGTAGGAGGTGTGGTATGATAGACCAATCTTTCTATTGTGGCAAGTATGGCTGGAGAGAAATCATAGAATTTTTAAGAGAAATTGGCGCTCCAACAGGTTTGGGGCAGAATAATGGGTATGGTCCTGGAGACGGTGGCAGCTAAGAGTGAAATTGTATTTCCTCTGGAGAAGGGTGATGCAGAGCTGGTTGAGAGACTAGGCTTACAGGCTATCTCTCTGGCCTCTACTTGCGTCAGACGCAGCCAGAGTGGGAAGCAAAAAATTCATAGGCAAGGGAAGTGGACGCTACCCACCACAGGCTTTTTAAAAATTAACACTGACGGATCTTCTAGAGGTAATCCTAGCCTAGCCGGGATTGGGGGAGTTGGTCGATACTCCTCTGAATCTGTTGGTTTTATTTTTTCGGTCCATATGGGAGAGCAAACAATTAACAGGATGGAAGGACTTGTTGTTTTGTATGCCTTAAGGAGAGCTTATGAGTTAGGTTGGCGAAAGGTACAATGCGAAGCCGACTCGCAAATTTTGATCAATATGCTCCTGGAAAGGAGGATTACCGATGTGAGCTGGCAACTATCCCTGATAGTGCAGCAAATATTTCAAGTTAGCACGCTTATGGAGTCTGTGTCTTTTGCGCACGTTCCTAGGGAATGGAACGGAGCGACATATTGCCTGGTGAAATGGGCTTCAGAGGAAAATGATGGGATGAAGGTGGACGAGTGGGCATTGTTGCCCAATGAGGTGTGTCAGAGGTTGGAGCAGATTCTTAGAGAGGACAGAGATGGGGATGGAGAGTGACGGTTGTTGTTGGTATGTTTTGTAGTTTTTCTTGTTTTTCTCTATTTTTGGTGGCTTTCGGTGGAGTTGTTGTGTTGTAAATTGGATTTTTCTGATTAATAAAGTTTTTACCCCTTTTTATTTTTTATTTTTTTTTAAATGTTTAGATTATTAAAAATGCTCTCACTGAACTCCTTTTTGACTCTGATGAAAACATATTTAACCAAATGAACTCTGTCCATATACAGTTTGATTTTGATGTAAATGAAGTTGTATTTGTAAGTCCACTAATGGAGATGGATGGAAGAAATATCATTAATCACACGATATCAATGGTCTCCAAACTACCAAATGCTCAAAGAGATATGCAATTAATTCATGTGTGGGTAAATAACCCTATTGTTGATCCTAGGACATTTAATGACTAGATAAGGATTGAAGCATCTCCTATTAATAAGTATGTCACATTAGGATTATTTGATATGGCATTTCTAACATTATTCTTGATGGAATATATAATTGGCTAGAACCATGGTTAAGACGAGTACATTTATATGAATTTGTTAAACATTTATTTCAATATAGGGATCATCATTTCGACTAACACCCTCAATTCAGATATTATATGATGAACATGATAGTGAAACATCGTGCACAAAATTCTTCAGCAGTGTTTGTGAAAAAGAGTCTTCAAGATATGCCAATAACCATCAATGAGTTACATGAGCATATAGACAATGTATCCCACTCATATTTAATTGATCATTTGATGCAACTAGAACCACATTGAGGGGTACAAGGTCTTATTGGGAAAAATGTCATGGTGAAGTAATTGATATGCTACATCAAATTGGGTCACCTACCATTTTTTTCACTTTAAATGTAACTGATATGTATTGACTTGATCTAAATGCACTAGTGCCAGGAATAGAACCAATAAATCCACAATACTTCCAAAATTGGCAAAGACAAAATATTATTTATTATCCTAATATAGTGACACACTACATGCGCTTCATGCGACATACAATTTTCAGTAAGGAGATATTGCAAAAAAGAATGAAAGTAAAAGATTGAAATTCTTAGAGGATATATAATGTCATATACTTATGATAAATTTATTTCTATTAATATGAAATGATTCACTATTTAACATTTTATGTGATGTATATAACACATTTTGATGAGTATTAAATGATTCTTTAGTTTAAGCATTATATATATATATATATATATATATATATATATATATATATATATACACACACACACACACACACACACACACACACTTTTGAATGATTTAGAAGTGCTTCATTTATCTTTTATTTCATCTTATGTACATTACACTTTTAGATGATTTAATGTGATATATATTATACATTAAAAAAATTATGAAAAACTTAATATTATATGTTAAATAAATACACAATACGCACAAATACTATTAGCATACATATCTTAGATAAGTCTATGTAAAAGATGTTCAGAGATATCATTTTCGACGTCTATTACACTTATACTACAAATTTAATATAAATAGGCGTCTCGAAAATGATCTCTCTCTATGTCTTTTACATAGATTTATCTAAAATAAGTATGATAGTTTATTATTATTTTATTTTTTAAAAAAGTATAATAATAATTTAATTTCAATTTGATATGTATACATGTAAGATTTATAATTCGTATTTCAAAAGAATTGGAATATTAAAATATTCATTATATATATATATATATATATATATATATATATATATATATATATATATAAACTTAAAAATCATAGTATGTTATACTTTTTTCCTCATTTTTTTAAATAAATATATTTTGTATAAGAAATAAAATCTATATTAAAATAAAAAAATAAACATAATAAAAAAATTCTATTATAATTTATATAAAAAATAAAATAATTTGAAATTTTTAATACATTAAAATAATTCAAATTTTATATTTTAATTTAATTAAGTATATTATAATCAATTGTGAGGATGATATAAAAAATGTTATCTAATCCTCCACCAAAATATAAATTTGAGAGATTATATCTGATTCTTTTATAAAATAGAACTGGAATTAAATACTTTTGAATCCTTAAAACTAAATTAAATATACTTTTTGTATATTTAATTTATGTAAAAATAAAATTTTAATTGAAAAAAATTAGAAAAAATAAATAAAATTATTATAAATATACCATTCCATATTGTAATAAAAATGACAATATATAATAGTTGTTTAAGATGTAAAATGCAAAGTAACTAACCGCTCAAACCGATATACATTTGGAAGGTAAATAGCTGTGCAAACCATCACGATTTCCCATTTGACAGAGACTGATATAAGCCTTTAATTTGAGGGGTTGCATGCTCGTTGAGACTACTTGTAGTCTCTTGTAAATTGGTTAGAGTTGGTTAGAATTGATGTTTTAGTGTTTAAAATAATTTTAAAATAATTGAGAGTTAAAGGGTATATTTTATAGGAAATTTGAGAACTGTATATTGGTTGAAGTCTCATACTTCATGCAGACTAGGGAGTTGAAGACAGAAAGATATATGTTTTTAATTTGAGGGGTTGCATGTTCATTGAAACTCTTTGTAATCACCTGTAAATTGGTTAGATTTGGATAGAACTGATGTTTTGGAGTTTAAAATAATTTTGAAATAATTGAATTAAAAGCTTAGTTTATAAGAATTTCGAAAACTGTATGCTAGTTAATGTTTCATGCTTCATGCAGAACAGGGAGTTGGAGACTGAAACTGATATATGCTTTAATCTGAGAAGTTACATGATCGTTGAACTCCTTGTAATCTTCTGTAAATTAATAAGAGTTAGATAGAACCGAAGTTTTAGAATTTAAAATAATCAAAAGTTAAAAACATATATTATGAGGAAATTAGAAAACTGCATAATGACTGACATTTCATACTTATGCAGAGCAGAGTTGGAAACTAGACTAATATATGCCTTTAATCTGAGGAGTTGCGTGCTCGTTGAGACTCCTTATAATCTCCTCTAAATTGATTAGAGTTGGATAGAACTGATGTTTGAAGTTTAAAATAATTGAAAGTAAAGGGCATATTCGAGAACTGCATGCTGGTTGACATTCCCAATAAATTATTTGTTAGAAACTTTTCAGACCAAAATTGACTTTCATGAAAAATGGGAAATGTGGACAGGGAATCGAAATGGTGCAAGCTTCCACAGCACATAGTAGAGGGGATATTATCATTGCTTCCATTGGAGTCTATCCTCCACTGCCGTTTAGTGTGTAAAGAGTGGGATGCTCTCTTATCCTGCGACAAATTCTTAGCTCTTTGGAGTGCCAAAGCGTTTCCATGGCTGCTCCCGATTGGGGCAAAGGAGCAGTTGTCTTGTAGAGTTTCAGGCGGTGCAGGGTTGCTGATATGGTACCGTTGGGAGACTGCTACCTTTTCTGTTTGGAATCCATTTCAGCAAACCCTATCTAGTCTTCCTCCCCTCTTATCCATCGACCAACTTGTGGATAAAGCCATTGTGGAGGGGAATAACGGAATTATGTCCTACAAAGTGGTGGCAACGGGGTTGAATACGAAGATGCTTCCAGGTATTGACAATTTCATTATAGAAGTCTACGATTCTGCTTACAATTCATGGAGGATTTTAGGCCGTCTGCCACAACAACTTGCCAGATCTATACGCCAAGGTTTTATGGTTTTGTGCAAAGATTTCTGTTATATTGTGATCAACAAGCCAGATTACTCTCTCTTCCAGAAGCCAGAAGAGATTATGATTTGCAGCCTCCGGGATTTTGAGTTGAGGAGTTTTGTGGCTTTGCCAGCGAGTTGTGACCCCAGGTTTCCTCCTCGGCTGATTGCAAGCAAGTCATCAGTTCTACTTGCGCTTCATACTACTAATAAAACAAGTATTGCCATATGGAAGCTGTTGCATTGGCATACAGAGCCCCACCTAATGGCTGTTGAGAACAGCTTGCAGGGATATGGCTACCAACGGTTGGGTGGAAGGATGATAGTGAAGATTGCGAGTTGTATCATTGGCATTCATTCAGGGTAGTTGGGGATTATGTCTGCTTTCTAAGGTGAAGAACCGGGGATTATGTCTGATTACTTCTGAAACGCCCAATTCATCCACTTGTCCATTATTTCATAACAGATTTTGATCCGAGGCCTTCGTTTGGATTGTGAGGAATTATATCTCCTGTCTTGAAAAGCTTTGGTCAAGTCACATTTCCCAGTCGAAATTGACAAGCCGGAACAGATCCTTCGGTTCCTTTTGACATTTATGTAGGTTGAACTGTCTTCCGGCCAAAAGAGAAGCCCTGTTCCAACTAATATTAAGCCATGTTTTTGCAGGCAATATTACAAAGGTTTTCCTCTACATTTCTGTGCTGCACACTACTATTAATATGGAAGATTGAGCGATGATAGTTTTGGATTGATAAAACAAATGATGATTCTATAAAATCAAGGGATTGATATAGTAATTTGGACTGTGATTCCATTCTAACTCAATTGATCAAGAATTTAACTTATGATGTTTTGTGTTTGAGCTCGATAAAAATTTATAAATATTTTGGATTTTAAAAAAAAATTAAGTGTGATTTAATTAAATTCTAACTAGGAATCTATCTTTGAAAAAAATCACTCAATTGTCTTAAAAAAATCAATCGTCTTAAGATTCATTCCCAGGTGCCCGTAGTTTTAATGTTCACCCTTTTCCTATAACTTAAGTGGCACTTGTTTTGGTCAATTAAATTCTAGTTCAGAGTTGATATTTGTTTACCTTTCAAAAGTTTTAAAAATTCAAAGCTTCTATCTAGATAATCTTTTCTGGAGATTTTGGTTTGCTGCTAATAGTGAGATTGTACATATTCAATAGGTTGGTTTCTATTTGACAAAAAAACATGCATCTCAAACTACCTGTCTTTGTTTCATCAGTGTGTACTATTACAGCAAAGCCATATGTTTCAACAGAATCAGAATAAGGTTTTGGTTATTTGGCTATATTTAAACAAAATTCTCAACGCTTTCATCAGTGTGCACTATTATCGCAAAGCCATATGTTTCAACAGAATTAGAATAAGGTTTTGGTTATTTGGCTATACTTAAACAAAATTCTCAATTGCTATATGGACAACATTGGTATTTTTGTAGATGACTTTTTATAAAACCTTTTTCAAAAAACTATTATTAATCAAATTTAAATTACAACAAGAAGTTACACATTCTTAAATTTGTATTTTCAAGTTCAAATTATTAAAGCAATTTTACATTGTAAATTTACATGCAAACTTAAATATAAACAATTTTCAGTACAGAATTTGCATGACAAATTCTTAATATAAAAGTAGGAACTAACCGCAATGCAATCCTTGTGTAATCAAAAAATTGATATAATATTTTAGATTATAATTTCATTTCAATCACATATTTATAAGTTTAATTACATTTTTTCATTTTTGTATATAAATTAAATTATCTATTTTTTGATCAAAAAATTGATATAATATTTTGAACTATGATTTTATTATAATTATGTATATTTTTATTAATAAAAACAAATATATTTGATGTAATTGGTTGAATTATTTAATTTATTCATACAAACATAATTATTATTCTTAATCATTATTAAATTACTATCATAACATAATAAGATATCAATGACTTAAAAAAATAGCCTAATAAAAAATTTATTTATATTACTAATAAAAAATGTAATTGCACAATGTGTAGAATAAAATTTAAATTTATTTTTAATTGGTTGAAATATTTAATATATTTATACAAACATAATTATTATTCTTATTCATTATTAAAGTATTATCATACTATACAAATTTAATTTGCTAACAACATAATAAGATATCAATACCAAAAAAAAAACTAAGAAAAGATTTATTTATAATACAATAAAAAATGTAATTGCACAATATTACGTAAAGTAAAATTTAAAATTAATTTTAATATTTTTAATAATATTATTATCAAAGAAATAAATAATTTAATTTGTAAAATAAAAAGAAAAGATAATTTAATTTGTAAAATAATCTTTTACAAAATTTATAAATTCATCATTATTTATGGGTTATGATTTTGAAAATAAATTGATCTTCTTTACTAAAGTCACATATTAAATCATAATATTGGATTACTATACTTGAGTAGAAAAAATGTCATTGAAAAAACTAGGCAATCATTATGTTGAATATTTGCAATGATTTTAGAATACTTGGGTATCATTTTGTTTAATGTCTATAGTCAATTTCAAGTCTTTGTTGAATTGGAAATTCAAGGTTGATAGAAGGTAAATTGGAATCTTGCAATAATAAATTAAGGGTGAATTGTATTTCACCTACATAAAATTGAGAGCAAATTGAGCATAGTGAATTCACAATGTTAACTTTATAAACCCCATCATTTTTAGGTATATATTACGATCTAAATAATGTTATTATATTTTTTATAATTTTTAATTTTTAAACCAAGTAAAAATAAATATACATTTCATTTTAGGCCAACTCATTTTAGGAGAGGTAGATGAAATTGTCCATACTTGATATTATTCATTATTTTTATATGTACTGCATTTTGATCTTTATCGGTCCTTTTTGTCATTTTCTAATATCCTTGAGAGCTTTCCTTTGGTAAGGAAAAACTACTATGAGTAATTGATATTATCCAATGCTCAGTTTATTTTACACCATTTAGCCAAGTGTTTCAAACCAATATCCTATTTCAGAAATATATGTAACTGTCAGTGTGCATGGTAGGGATGGGATGAAGTTGAAATTCAATACAAAGTGTTGAACAATGCTCATAAATACCTAAATTCTTGTCATGGAAGGTATATATATTCAAGCTCTAATAAGTGATTGGTGAACCCCTCATCTCAATTCAATCCTCTAGGTCTCATACAAAGCCTAAATAATTTCAATCATATTGAAACATAAATGTACGATTATGTACATTGATAAATGTAAATAGAGTTTTTGAAATATATATGGTAGGTGATTCAAATAACAATGTACATTCCATATGTCTTTTTCATAATTTTGACTCAAATTCTCCTCTAGATCCTCACTCGAGTCCCTCTGCTTACAACTCTCCTATGAATGTTGAAAATAATGTATATCTATCCCATTATATATGTTTTTGTTTTAAAATTCATGAGATATATTTTAGTTTATGCAATTATATATAAATTAAATTTTATTTAGATTCTTTTTTAAAAAATAATTGTCATTTTTTAGGGGAATATGAGGGTGATCCATTTAATCTACCACTATATAAAATAGGTAGATGTCAAAGAGGAAGAATGGAATGAGGTCACTATTTTAGAAAGACTAATTCACTTTTTGAGTTAAATCTCAATAGGGCTACTGCTCAAACTCTTCATCACTACCCTCATTCCTTAGGTCAAGTTCTTTAGTAGATGCACTAGTAAATCCTTCAATACAATAGAAAGCCAAAATTTGCATTGGCTAATTTGCACCTCATCTTACTCATTGAGATCTTGTGATAAATTTGATTCACTAGTATAATCACCATTTACTTTTGATTAGAATACTTTAGATGAATAAGATGAGGTGCAAATTAGTCAATGAAAAAATTGGTTTTCAATTGTATGGAAGGAATTGACCAAAGATAAATGGTAGGCATTGTATAGACCTTATGAGTGGGATTATGCAGGTGGCTAGGAACTTCCAAGAAAATATATGGGAATTCATCATGGAGAGTTCAAAAATTTTATGAAGTTTGGGGTATGGCCAATAAATAAGTCACTTCTTGTGTTATATAAACCTTTTAGCTTTTGGGGAAAATAACACATGATAAGGTTGTCTATTGTATTTGATGTAGGTTTTGTATCTTTATTTTAACCACACAAGTGTGTGATAAAAAACATGTCAAGATCATGGCATTACCATATAACCATTCTATAGACCTAAGTACCCTTTCAGTGTTTGGACCAAGTTGGTTGAGTATAATTTATCATGTCATATTATGGTGTATGCTCAAATGCAAAAAACAATTAGAGAAGAAGGAGTTGAGGCAGAAAGTGCAGAAAATTTAGAATCAAACATGCATAGATGGGTGTGTGTATGCCTATAATAATATTGTCAATTTTATAAATAAATATAAATGATGCATGTCAAAGAAAGCCAATAGTCAATTTACAAAGTGTGGGAATGATGGAGAGAATGTGATGCCAAAAAAATTATCTCATTATATAATGGTTGAGGAATTTTGTCACGACCTCTCTTCCCACACTGTGGACTCATGCTCAAACTTTAAGTGGATTTGGACCTCATTTAGTCAGAATAAGTTGATTATCAAGATAACTTAACTTTTGTGTTGATTTCAAAAGTCTATCAGGTCATCGATGGGAAATCATGAAAGCAAGGTATGATTTAATTAAAGTTATTTCCTTTTGTAGAAATGTATATATGCAACATTGTCATGATTTACAATTGTGAATAAGCGAAAATGTAATGAGATGAATGGATTAATAATAGATAAAAAAAATTATCAGGTTGATATTATTGGAATTACGTCAAAATCTATTTTTATTAATAAAAAAGAATTTTTATTTTATTTAATTATTCTAATTTTAGAATTGTCAAATAAATTATAAATAATTTTAGGTTATAAATTAATTACATTTAATTTAACCTAAAAAAATGTTAAGTTAAGACTAATCTAACTTAATGTAACATAGAGAGAACAATAATAAACTTCAAGTTCAAATTTAAAATCACTCCACCTCTAAAACCGTCACTCATGCAACGCTTGGAAGAACTACCACATACACTGCCATATAAAGAGATAGTTGAAAACCATAATTAAAGGAAAAGAGCCAATCAATGCACAATGTGGGAGAGATTTCCATGTGAAAGAAGGATAATTTGCATGAAAAAAAAGGGGTTATAAATAAAGGTTGACGCTTTAGAGAAAGGGGGAAAGGTTGGAAGGCAGCAAAGGGATCGATGTTGGGAGAAGGGAAGACAATGCATGGAAGGAGAAGTTGAATCAACACTTAAGGAAAAGGAGAGTAGATTGATGCATAGAAAAAAGAGGTTTGATAGATTTTATTATAAATGATGTTTATATTATTAGCGAACAATAAGTGTATTCTACCTGCATCTTAGTTTACTGGTTTTGTTTCATATTTTTTGGCTTACTTTGTTCTAAAATATGAAGTGAATGGTGAAAAATTAAATATTTAGTATTTTTAAAATAGGGATGGTTCTTGAGGTTCATAGATTTTTTTTTTCATTTTCTTTAAAGAAACTTTTAGCATTTCAGCCTTTGCAAATATATACTTAAATATTTATTTATGAAGTTATGGTGAGTAGAATCTGTGTTAATGTTCATTTAATTCATCATTTTTTGCTCCCAGACCCATTAAATTTAAGGGTTTAATTCATTCTTCAAGTCTTAACATCCTTAATTGTTAGTCTATAATATGAATATTACATTGTGATAAATCTATGATTGGATTTTAAATTAACCTCTATTATAAATCCTTTGCATCTAATAATTTTATTTGTCATGAGTAAGATGGCTTATTAAGAAAATTATATCTTATTAAATATAACATTGTAACCATATCGGTAAATAATAATATACTCTTCATAAAAGATTTATTTAACATTAAGTTTATAGCAGTCTTTGTGGATAGGTTATCTTATAGATAAGTAGATTAAAGGTATAAATGACAAAGAGAAATAATTATTTTTATAAATTGACATAAGGACTAAACTAGAAGGTCAGGTTACAAATTTATTTTCTACCTTCCTACTCAAGAATTTGCTTTCGAAAAATAATGCATAAATTTATTTCAAGTATTATTTATTTCTTTTTAAATCTCAACTTAGATCAAGAATTTAAGGTTAAACAAAAATACACAACATTTGGTATTAAGTAGTGCCTCTGGCTCACATTTATGGGCAATGTCGTCATGCTTGAGTTACTGCACCCATAGCCTAACACAACTACAATAGGGCATCATTCCTATAAACTATCAAGGAGAAATAAGGATCATGTTGTGTCATTAAGACCAAGGAGTGGGATAATCCCTCTTGGTCAACAACACTAATTAAGATAAGAAAATGAATTTGACTACTTTAAAAAAAATTGGCTTGTGAACTTATGAAATAGAATGGATAATGTACATTTATTACTCAAAACACAGTATCACTGAAAAAGAGAAATAAAAACCAAGATTGAGAATGTTAAGCCAATTATTATTAAGAAACCAACAACCATTTAGCTCTCAGATAATGAAACTTTGTCAATAACAATTGTATGGATTATGTTGTCTAAATCAAGGATCAAAAACATTGTTGATGTAAATAGAAGGTAGAATTTTCTTGTTAAGATTTAGGGATAGTTTAGTTAAACAAGTATCGATCAATTAAATTAATACTTTTACGCTTCCATTTGGGTAACAATCATAGAGGAACTATCTGGGGAACTGGGCCCTAGAAAGGGTTGCATACCTAGATCTGCAATTCACATGAAACATAGAATAAAAAATAGAACTACATGCATACTACACCTTGATCATGTTCAGAAGCAAGTATGTAGGTAGTCTGGGAAGCAAATGATGCTTTCAAAATGTAGGTGATTAGGATGAGGTTGGGGTTTTGCACTAAACAAGATTTAAGTTAATTAAAAAGGTAAGACCATTATAATAAGACCCTAGTTTAGATAAATAAATTAAAAATAAAAATTCTATGATATACATAGAAGGATCCTGATTGGATCATCATAGTTCTCGAGGCTTTAGGCCAAATTTCAAGGCATAATGAAACTATTTGTTATATGTTTTATACTCACGTCATGGTAACCTCAATGCTTATCTAATAAATATGAGTGGTGAACAGTAAGCGACTCAAGATCTGGTTGATCCTAATGAGTCAAGTCTTTGGCCAGAGCATAACTTACTCATGTGTAGATGCCTGACTCGTATGGTTAAATACTTGAATATTTGAAAAAGGAATGCCTAACCCATATGGTTAGATGCTTGCCCAATTGGCAACGGATATCTGATATGATATAGTATACCTGAGTTACATTCATAGACAAATATATATATATATATATATATATATATATATATATATATATATATATATATATATCTGTGTGTGTGTTTGTGTGTGTGTGTTTTAGGATAGGATTGGTCCTTACATTGTGGTATCAGAGCCTAGGTTTTAAAGCTAGGCCTTAAGCCTACTATGACCTACACTTAGTAAAATATTGATTATTGATGATAACTTGTTGAGAAAACTAAAAATTATGAGAAACTAATTTGGTTAAAACTAGTTGTTTAGACATGACTCATGGAAAAACTTCAAGGAAAGGAAAAGGAAAAATAACAAACAACAAAGGGAAAATGGAACTTCCCTCCACTCCAAAAGAACCCATTTATATTTTTGACTCGGATATAATAGCTACAATCCAGAGTAAACTCAAATCTTTGAAAGTGGATCCAGTTAAAATAAAACCAACTATGATTGAACTTATAGTCAAACATCCATTTAAGAGGCCTTCAGCAATAAGATATTTACCATTTGGAATAGGTTCTAATGCACCTTACATAAGCCCTAAAGTATGTAAGGAATACAATCGATGCCACCAATATGTGGTTCACTCAGAAGATGAAGTTCTTGAAGAAATGGAGCTGGATGAAGAAGATTATGTTTAGAAGAATTTTGAATCAATGTTATACAAACATCTATATGTTATAGTCATAAAGATTATCCTCTATAAAATGAATTACTTTATGTAATAAAAAGATGAATAATATTATCAATTGCTTAGTTTTTGTCAATCATATGTGTGATTTTGATCAATAATAGAATGTATGATAAAAATTAGAGTTATCTAAAAGAGAGTTATGCTATCAATTATCTTGAATGAAAACTTAAGGGATTGTGTTGTTTTTATCAAGAAACCAAATCGCAAGACCTAGGTGATCAACTAGGAATCTAAGGAAAAATGTGAGATACACAGAACCCAACAATGAAAATGTTGAACAAGTTCTATAAAATAGAGAACTGGGGATAGATGCCATTTTCAATTTGTTGACCAAGCAAAGAGATAAAATAGACTCACTTGAGTAGGTGATTAATGATCTTAGGTCAAGGCAAGACAATATAGAAAACATAATGGAACCTAACCTTGATAATCCACCTGAATAAAATCCACCACCAGTCAATGAAATGGAGGTTGTAGCTCCTAGAATTGAATTTTTCTTTTCTAATCTAAGCAAGGATTTGAATAAGATTTTACCCCCTAAGTTTGATGGGAAATAATTAGGTGAAGGATCTAAGAATTAGATAAATGAGATGGAAAAGTAATTCAACTTGAGAAACTATAATGAGGCAATTAAGGTGTTGTGGGCATCCTACCAACTAATAGGAGAGGTAGATAGCTAGTGGACTAACATGAAGGAAATAAATGGAATAACCAAGGAAAATTTGACCTATGATCAGTTTGATCTCCATTTCAAGAAGAGATGGTTATCATAGTTATTATTTGATGAGAAGACTACTAAATTTCACAACCTAAGGTAGGGAGGCATGTCAGTTTAATAGTATTGGGATATATTCACTAAATCACTTAAGTATGTTCCCATGTACTAGAAGGATGAAAGAGGTCAGACTAGAAATTCCATCCTAGGACTAAATGCAAACATAAGAGTGAAAGTAGATATGTATGGCCCTGAGAAAATGAATGAAGTGCTATAAAAATCCCTCAAATAGGAATGGAAGTTGTAGGCCCTAGCTATGGCAAGACAAAACTTTAACAATGATAGAAATAGATCCTACAAAAGGAAACCAGATTTTAGGGGAGAGCAAGTTGTGGATAAAAACCCAAGAGCAAATCCAACAAGCAAAGCACCCCCACCAAATCAAAATTAGAGAAATACTTTTGGAAGGAACAAAAATAAGGGAGGAGATAATAAAAATAATGATCAAAGGAGTCACAATCACCCAATGTATCCTCCATGGATATCTGGTGATGCCCTGAGGAACCCAATACCAAAAGGCCTACTAGGAGGATGTTTTTCTTGTGGAGGGAATCACTTTTCTCGAGAGTGCCCAAGGATGTAGGGATAGATAAGGGCCAATCAGCCTTAGAGGGGACTTCAACAAAAGATCAATGTTGTAGTAAGGAATTTCAAAAATAGATACTAGAATGTGCTAGTTGAAGCTACAAGTATATTACTGGGTAAACCCATTTCAATTCTCATAGATACAAATTCATCATAATGTTTCATTTCTATAGAATTAGTAATAAAATTGTCTCTTCTAATGAATCAAATGAATGCATCATGGACAGTCCATTATGGGGACAAGGTAGTCAAGGAAGTGTCTTAATGTCTACCGAAGGTAAAAATACAATTTCCAAATTTTGAGACCAGCTTAGCCCTGTTTGTAGCACCCTTAGGAGCCTATGATGTAATAATAGGGATGAGTTGGCTCACTAAGTACCAAGTTGAAATAGACTGTTATAGAAATTTGGTTAGGTGTTATAATGGTGAGGGAAGGTGAGTCATGATTCAAAGGATTCATAGGCCCATAAAAGTAAAAACCACATCAGTTATGTTGCTAAAAAAGGAAATAAGGAAGGGATCTCTAATTTTTATGGTAATGATAGATGATAAGGATGAAATCAAAGATGAACCAACCCTGAAGGGTATCCATTCCTAAAATAATTTGAGGATGTGTTTCTTGAATAATTACCTAAAATTCCCCCTAAGAGAGAATTTGATTTCTCAATTGATATTTTATTAAGAGCCGAGCCAATTTCTAGAGCACCCTACAGAATGAACACAACTGATTTGATGGAACTTAAAATTTAGCTATAGAAACTCTTGAGTAAAGGATTGATTATACCAAGTGTGTCTCCTTAGGGAGTGCTAGTCTTATTTGTTAAAAATAAAGATGAAACTCTAAGATTATGCATTGATTATAGAATGCTAAATAAGGTCACAATTAAAAATAGATATCCCCTACCTTGAATAGAAGACATTTTAGATAAAATGAAAGGAGAAACATTTTTATCAAAGATAGACCTTTGATCAAGATATCATCAGCTAAAAATTAAGGAGGATATTCAAAAAACTACTTTCAAGACTAGATATGGACACTATGAGTTTACTATTGTACCCTTTGGAGTGACAAATCCTCCTTCAACATTTATGAACTTAATGAACAATGTGTTCCATAATTACCTAGATAATTTCATCTTGGTGTTCATAGATGACATTATATTTAACTCTAATAATGGCCAACACTTAACACATCTTCAATTGGTTCTTCAAAGGTTGAGATAACTTAAACTATATGGTAAGTTGTCCAAATGTACATTCTTTAAGAAGGAAATCCATTACCTAGGCCACAGCATATCTAAAGAAGGAATTTTAGTAGATCCAAACAAGATAAAGGCAATAATGGAATGGCCAATTCCCAAGAACATATCAAAAATAAGGAATTTCATGGGGTTAGAAGGATATTATATGAGATTTGTTGAAGGTTTTTCTAGGATCTCCAACTTTATTATGACATTGTAAAATAAAGGTAAGAAGTTTATATGGACAGAGTAGTGTGATAAAGCTTTCAGATTCTAAAGGAAAAGTTGATGATGGCACCTATCTTGAAGGTACCCGATCTAAATGGAAATTTTATGGTTGTAACAGATACATCCATTAAAGTATTAGGAGGAGTAATCATTTAGAATGATGGTGTAATTGCATATGAGTCTAGGAAATTAAAAACCTATGAAGTAAATTATGCCCCTCATGATTTAGAATTGGCTACAATTGTTCATGCCTTATATAAGTGGAGACATTTCCTTATTGGTAAACCTTTTAAACTAAAAACTAACCATCAAGGGCTAAAGTACATATTCACTCAACCCAATCTGAATTCTAGGCAAAGAAGATGGTTGGAGTTCTTGAGTGAGTATGATTTTGAAATTGAGTATATCAAGAGAAAAGAGAACAGGGTTGTCGATGCTTTGAGTAGGAGAAGACACCTGATGAATATAACAATGCTTAGATTTAATCTAAAAGGGAAAATATTAGAAGGACAAAAGTAAGATCCTTGGTATAATCAAGTGAAAATAATGATAGAAGAAAATGTAAAAGACCCAAAAACTGAAGGATATACTTTAGACAGTGAGGGTTTATTTCAGTATAAGAATATGATCTATGTTCCAGATGTAGAAGACTTAAGGAAGATAATTTGGATTGTAGCTCATGATGCACCCTAATCAAGTCATCTAGGGGTAAATAAAATATATGTCGATCTTAAGAAAATATACTTTTGGCAAGGGATGAAAAGGGATGTAGTATTGTATGTATCGCTATGCTTGGAATGTCAGAGGGTTAAAGCAGAACACCATCATTCTATAGGACTTTTATATCTGTATGACATTCCATAATATAAATCACAAGTTTTCAGTATATATTTCATAAAAGGATTACCTATGACACCCTACAAGAATGATGCTATTATGGTAGTAATTGTCAAGCTTACTAAGGTGGTGCATCTCTTACCTGGGAATTTGACTAATGATGCACCAACTTTAGCCAATTAATTTATGAAGGAAGTGGTTAGATTGCATGGAGTTCTAGAAAAATCATATCAAAAAAAGATTATAGGTTTACTTCAAGGTTTTAGACAACCCTACATTCAACCTTAGGTACATAATTGAACTTTAACTCCACATTTGATTGTGAGATGGATGGGCAAACAGAAAGGAAAAATTAGGTTGTAAAAGACCTCCTAAGGATGTATTGTAGGGATCAGCAAACCAAATGGGAAACTTATCTTCCATTAGTATAATTTTCCTATAATAATTCATTTCAAACATCTTTAGATATGGCTCCATTTGAAGCTCTATATGGGAGAAGTTGTTAAATGCCACTTAGTTGGGATAACCTTGATGATAGAATAGTAATCAGTCTTGAAATGTTGAAATACATGGAGGAATAGGTGAAGGTTATAAGGCAGAGGTTGAAGGAAGCATCAGACAGATAAAAGAGATACGTAGATAGGAAGAGAGTTCAAAGAGAATTATTGATTGGTGATAAGGTGTTTTTAAGGGTCAAACCACACAAAAGTTTCATAACCTTTGTGAAAAAGGTGAATTTAGCTCCTCACTTTGTAGGACCTTTTGAGATCCTAGAGAGAATCAACCTAGTAGCCTATCAATTGGCCTTACCCATGCATTTGAGTCACATACATGATATCTTCCATGTGTCACTTATTAATAAATATGTGCCTGATAATAAACACCTTTTAAATAGGAATGCTTTGCAGGTCCAAGAATCCAGTAGAATAACAATAAAGGGATACAAAATACTAGAGAGTCACTGGTACTAATTATGCAATAGAGAAGTTGATCAATGCAAGGTATAGTAAAAATTATATGGTGAAGGAAGTACAACTTGGGAGGACATTAAAGAAATGAAAAAAAAATCATTTTTATTTTAAATTTATGAACTTAATCAAATTTTTGTAGTGCATTGGGACAATGCACAATTTAAGGGGGGGGGGAAGATGTCACGACCTCTCTTCTCACCCTGTGGACTCGTGCTCATACTTTAATTATATTTGGATCTCATTTAGTTAGAATAAGTTGATTATAAAGATAACTTAAATTTTGTGTTGATTTCAAAAGTCTATCAGGTCATCAATGGGAAATCAAAAAAGTAAGGTACGATTTAATTAAAGTTATTTCTTTTTGTATAAATATATATATGCAACAATGTCATGATTTACAATTGTGAATAAGGGAAAATTTAATGAGATGAATGGATTAATATTAGATCAAAATTTTGTCAATTTGATATTATTGGAATTATGTCAAAAGTTATTTTTATTAATAAAAAGGAACTTTTCTTTTATTTAATTATTCTAATTTTAGAACTATCAAATAAATTATAAATAATTTTAGGTTATAAATTAATTAAAATTAATTTAACCTGACAAATGTTAAGTTAAGACTAATCTAACTTAACATAACATAGAGAGAACAATAATAAAGTTCAAGTTCAAATTTAAAATCCATCTCTAAAACCGTCACCCACCTTTACTCATGCAACGCTTGGAGGAACTGCCACATAAAGAGATAGTTGAAAACCATGATTAAAGGAAAAGATCTAATCAATGCACAATGTGTGAGATATTTTCATGTGAAAGAAGGATAATTTGCATGAAAAAAAAGGGTTTTAAATAAAGGTCGATGTTATAGATGAAAGGGGAAAGGTTGGAAGGCAGCAAAGTGAGTGACGCTAGGAGAAGGGAAGACAATGCATAGAAAGAGAAGTTCAATGCTTGAAGGAGGAGAGAGGAGATTAGCATTCAAGGGAGAGAAACAAGGTAGTGGATCGATGCTTAAGGAAAATCAGAGTAGATTGACACAAAAAAAAGAGGTTTGATAGATTTTATTATAAATAATGTTTATAGTATTAGCAAATTATAAGTGTATTCTACCTGCATCTTAGTTTACTAGTTTTGTTTCATATTTTTTGGCTTACTTTGTTCTAAAATATGAGGCGAATGGTGTGAAATTAAATATTTGGTATTTTTAAAATAGGGATGGTTCTTGAGGTTCATTTGTTGTGTCTTTCTAATAGATTTTTTTTTTTTCATTTTCTTTAAAGAAATTTTTAGCATTTTAGTCTTTATGAATATATACTTAAATATTTATTTCTATAGTTATGGCAAGTAGAATTAGTGTTAATTTTCATTTAATTAATCATTTTTTTCTCCCATAGCTGTTAAATTTAAGGGTTTAATTCATTCCTCAAGCCTTTACATCCTTAACTGCTAGTTTATAATATGAATATTACATTGTGATAAATCTATGATTGGATTTTGAATTAACCTTTATTATAAATCCCTTGCATCTAATTATTTTATTTATCATGAGTAAGATGGCTTATTAAGAAAATTATATCTTATTAACTATAACATTGTAACCATATCAGTAAATAATAATATACTCTTCATAAAATATTTATTTAACGTTAAGTTTATATCATTCTTTGTGGATAGGTTATCTTATAGAAAAGTAGACTAAAGGCATAAATGACAAAAAAATAATTGTTGTTGTAAATTGACATAAGGACTAAACTAGAAGATCAGGTTACAAATTTATTTTCTACTTTCCTATTCAAGAATTTGCTTTTGAAATATAATGCATTAATTTATTTCAAGTATTATTTATTTATTTTTAAATCTCAACTTAGATCAAGAATTTAAGGTTAAACAAAACTATGCAGTGTTCGATATTAAGCAATGCCTCTGGCTCATGTTTATGGGTAATTCCATTGTGCTTGAGCTACTGCATCCATAGCCTAACATAGCTATAATAATAACATCCGGACATCATCCCTATAAACCATTAGGGAGAAATAAGGATCATGTCATGTCATTAAGACCAAGGGGAGGGATAATCCCTCTTGGTCAATAACACTAATTAAGATAAGAAAATGGCTTTGACTACCTAAAACAATTATGACTTGTGAACTTATAAAATAGATTGGAGAAACTATATTTCATACTCAAAACTCGGTATCACCGAAAAGGAGTAATAAAAACTAGGATTGAGAATGTTAAACCAATTATTATTAATAAACCACCAACCATTTGGCTCTTAGATAACTAAACTTTGGCAATAGCAATTGTACGGATTAAGTTGTCTAAAGGATCAAAAACATTTTTGATGTAAATAAAAGGTAGAAAGGGGGGATATATATTGCAAATGTTCTTTTCTATTTCTTGTTAAGATTTAGGGTTAGTTTAGTTAAATAAGTATCGATCACTTAAACTGATACTTTTACACTCCTATTTGGGTAGTAATCATAGAGGAACTATCTGGGGAACTGGGCCCTAGAAAGGGCTACATACCCAGATCTACAGTTCACATGAAACATAGAATAGAAAATAGAAATGCATGCATATTACACCTTGATCCTATTCGGAAGCAGGTATGTAGGTAGTCTAGGAAATGAAGGATGCTTTCAGAACATAGATGATTAGGACAGGGTTGGGGTTGTGCACTAAACAATATTTAAGTTAACTAAAAAGGCAAGAGCATTATAATAAGACCCTCATTTAGATAAACAATGCAAAGATAAGAATTCTTTGATATACTCAAAAGGATCCCGATTGGATCATCATAGTTCTTTAGGATTTAAACCAAATTTTGAGGTAGAATGCAACTATTTGTTATATTTTTTATACTCATGTCATAGTGACCTCGGTGCTTATCCAGTAGAGATGAATGGTGAACAATGAGCAACTCAGGATCTAGTTGATCCTGATGAGTCAAGTCTCTGACCAGAGCATAACTTACTCATGTGTAGATGCCTAACCCGTATGGTTAGATGCTTTCCTATTTGTCAAAGGATTGCCTAACTTGTATGGTTAGAATGCTTTCTCATTTAGCAAAGAATTATATATTCTTAACTTGTACGGTTAGATGCTTGCTCAGTTGTCAAAGGATATCTGATAGGATAAAGTATACTCAAGTTACATTCACAGATAAACATTAATTTAAAAAAATATGTGTTTTAGGATAGGATTGGTCCCTACAAATTTATATATATCTTAGACCATGGGAAGAGTTTGTTATTATTTATTATAAACATAATCATCACCCTCCCATAAAGCGAAGATAATGTAATATAGAGTGTCTCGAATTGATGATTTTTCATCATCTCTTAAGTTATGATGTTAAATACATGGATTTATAGATAATACTCTGATACATTTTTAATGCATATTTATAATTACATAATATTATTTTTCATGAATGTGTTTGAAAAAAAATCATAAATTAATGATTTCCTTCATTATATTGGTAGTTTACTTAAGGATTTTCATTTTAAGTTGAATGTATTGAAAATTTATCATGAAAATTTATTTGTGTTCATTTTTTCAATTCAAATATTATAGATCAAAAATTGGTCCCCTCAATCGAAATGTATTTGCATAGGTGTTTTGCAAACATATGCATAACCCACATGTTATCTTCATCATCCCATGCACCCTAACATTATTAGTAATTGAAAAAGACAAAAAAATAAAAATTATTTGGAAACTAAAATGAAAATGGTGTCATTGGGAATTAGGATCCAAGTGAAATCCCCTATCATTTATTCTCCCTCACTCCAATTCTCGAGGACACAAGACATGCATAGAGATAAAAACAATTTTTTTTATAAATGTTCAAACACTATACAGTCAAATACTAGTATCATAATATTTTACAATGGACCTATAGGCCTCTAGCACTGTGTTCTCTTTTCTTACTTTCTTTCTTTATTTTTTATTTTTATTTTTGTGTGTGTGGGGGGGAGAGGGGAAGGGGGGCGAGGCGGTGGGGCATTTTCCCTCTCTCCTCATGTTCTCTATTATTTTATTAAATAAGATCCACTACTTGAAATTATGGCCTTATAGCTCTCTAAATTCCCCTATAACCATTTGTTGATCTTTACAATAGCTTCCACACTCCATCCTACCCTGTGGCCCTTACATATCAAAACCCCTCATCGATATATTTCCATAGAGATCAAAAATACCCAATTTGGGTATTTTAAATGCAATATATGGCCATTAGAAATCCACTAAATCATTTTCATTGTGTGTTGGAATCTCCATGAACTGTCAACATTTTAAACCAACATGAATGTGATATATCACTATCCTAAAACCTCTATGCAACAAACTTGTTACTTTTATGGCTGCCCAACACTCTATGAATACATGAATTTATTAATTCCATTTAATGGTCATGCACATCAGCAATAAGTTGTCTCTTTTATTTTCTAGGATGGACCCATTGAGTTTTAAATTCAACTTAAAAAATGGTCACATGTCTAGACTTTATTATGGCCACATCATTACTTGTAACATTTTTTATAATAGGTTGTGATTGTGACACTTGTCACCCTCATAGACTCACATGATCTCCAATGAGCATTGTGGCCATCATGAAATCTATTAGTCCTTCCTTCTCGATTGTTGATCTATTAGAATATTGATTCCAATTGATAATCATCCCTATGAAATCCATTATGCTTGTATGAGGTTTTGGATCCATTGGAATATCAGTTATATTTAATTATTATGTTAGGTATGTTGTGAAACTTTATCCTTTTAGACTTAGATGTGAATGAGGATTTAATCCTTTATGGCCTCTATTAACATTATGAACACTTAGAGAATTTTGTGTGGTCATTTTAAATTGAAACTTGAAGTTACGAATAATAATGTCACCATACAAAGTGATTAATGTGATCTATATGGTCGCTAAAAAATCTATAAACCCAATACTTGACCCAAAAATTCTAGAAAAATTCCTACTATATTTTTGGTGATGCAAGATTGCATGTTTTCCTTGGATTCTCCTACATTAGACACCCAAGGTAGTTGAAATAGTATGTGAGCTAATACTCACAAACCTGTTATGAGCTCCTCAATTTATTTTATGTGTAAATAAACTTCAGATGAATTCATCCAAGTTTCATCTTCAGTACTTGATATTTTCATTTCACCAATTTTTCATATTACTCGCTCTCTCTTGTTTTCTTTCCAATCCATATGTCCAGGATGGCTTCCATCTCCTCCTTCACCTTGGATAAAAATTTCTCCTTATAATCAATGGTTGAAGAATCCACACTTGATCCTTATTAAAAATTTTACCCCACCACATATGTGTAAAAATCAAATACATTGGAGATAGGTGAAATATATACTCCATTCGATAACTCAATCTCATAAGCATTCGTTGAGAACCTACTTGTAATTTTACAAAGTGCAATATTATTCCATTTGACCTTGTTGTACATACCCTTTTGAACCTTCTTTTTATGAAAATGTTGCAATACCAATTCCCAATTTATTTTTTCTCTTCTCTTCTGATCAACATGCTCATTGTAATTCCCACCATTTTCTTCTAATATCCTTTTCACCTCCATATGCACATCATGCATAGATTGTCTCAACTCAATCTCATAAGCATTGGCTACGAACCTCCTTAAATTTTTACAAGGTCCAATTTTATTCCATTTGATCATGTTAAACACACCCTTGGGAAACCTATCCTTATGAAAATGTACCAATACCATGTCCCCAATTCTAAAATTATGTTGTCTTCTCTTCTAGTTAGCATTCTATTTGCATTTCCTATCATTTTCCTCCAATCTCATTTTCACCTTCAGCACTTCATATATTCATCTCAACTATGCTTCTCAACTCACATATTCATCTAGGGTTGCTCCTATACACAATCTATAAAGTACTCATACATGTACTTATATAGACTGAATCATTGTAGGAAAATTGAGCTTGTGTTAATGCCAAATCCCACTGCTTGGACTTATCACCAACCAACCATATTATAAACTTTCTAAGACTATGATTTATAACCTTCATTTTCATATCCATTGTGAGGATGGTACATTGAAGTGAAATTCAATCTCAAGCTTAACTTTCACCATAGTTTCCTCCAAAAGTGATCAAAAACCTTAATAACATGTAATCTCATAAATTATTTTAAAAAAAAAGTTATCAATATTGGTGGAATCACTAATCTTATTGCATGATACAAAGTGTGCCATTTAATAAAATATATCTATAATAACAAAAATAGAGTCATTATCTCATTCAATTATTGGAATCCTGAGAACAAAATTCATGCTCAGCACATCCCATTATTTATCTGGAATAGGCAATGGTTGATATAGTCTTGTATTCTTAATTTTTCCTTTGCACAAATTTCTACATGTCTATTTTCATATGTGGCTAATAATAACTATCACTCAACTATGCCAAAGTTTTATCAAGCCCAAAGTAACAAGCTAGGATTCTACTATGTATTTTTCTTGAACTTCATGTAATTTTTTTGCATGTCAAATGGGGTAAAAAAGTACTCAGAACAATTTAAATGAAAATTTACAACTTTTAGGACCTATTTCTTTTCATTTTATGAAACTTCGGCTTATCTTCTAGTCGCAATTAGTTTTAAATTTTTGGATCCTTCAAGGTAATATGAAGCTTCACAGGGCCCTTCAAAGGGCACATAACCCTTTGTGAAGGGCAACCTAGAAAAGATGTTGATATTCATCTATATTACTACAAGATGAGTAGTTGAGGCCCTATGAGCTGGTTGGTAGGGTTGGTGGTGATCGCCTCGGTTAAACTTTTAGGCAATGCATGTTAGTACCATTATGGAGTCTTTTACACTTTAGGGGAAATTGCATGGCTTTATAATCCATGCAATGAAACCCCACCACATTCTTTTCCAAGGGGGCATAAAAGTTTTATATAAAGTAAATTCAAACATTCTATAATGTATATTTAATAAGTTTGTGAGCACTACTAATAAATTCAACTAATATAAATTCATTTTTATTTAATATTAAAATATGAAAACCTTTTCATTTAATAATATATATACTCCATTTGACAACTCAATCTCATAAGCAATGGCGGAGAACCTCCTTATAATTTTACAAGGTCTAATTTTATTCCATTTAACCTTGTTATACACACCCTTTGGAAACCTCTATTTATTAAAATGTTTCAATACTAAGCCCCCAATTTATAAATCTTGTTCTCTTCTCTTCTGATCAACATGCTCATTGTACTAACCATTTTTGTCTAATCTCCTTTTCACCTCCATATGCACATCATGCATAGATTGTATCAACTCAATCTCATAAGCATTGGATAATAACCTCCTTAAACTTTTACAAGGTCTAATTTTCTTCCACTTGATCTTGTTATACACACCCTTGGGAAACCTATCCTTATGAAAATGTACCAATACTAAGTCCCCAATTTTGAAATTATGTTATCTTCTCTTCTAATTAGCATGTTATTTGCATTTCTTATCATTTTTATCCAATCTCATTTTCACCTTCATCACTTCATCTATTCATCTCAACTATGCTTCTCAACTCACATAGTCCTCTAAGTTTGCTCATAAACACAATCTAGAAAGGACTCATATATGTACTTATATCAACTTAATCAATGTAGGAAAATTGAGCTTGTGTAACATCAAATCCCACTGCTTGAAAATATCACCAACCAACCATGTTATAAAATTTCTAAGACTATGATTTATAACCTTAATTTTATCATTCATTTGAGGATGATAGGCTCAAGTAAATTTCAATCTCAAGTTTAAATTTCACCATGGTGTCCTCCAAAAGCGTCCAAAAATATTAATACCTTTATCTAATACAATACACTTTGGAAACCCACATAATATCACAACTTATTTAAAGAAAAAACTTATCAATTGGTGGAATCACTAGTCATCTTTCATGCTACAAAGTGTTCCATATAATAAAACATATCTATAATAACAAAAATAGAGTCATTATCTCCTTGAGTAATTAGAAGCCCAAGAATAAAATTTATGCTCAATGCATCTCATTGTTTATCTGGATAGGCAATGGCTGATATAGTCCCGTATTCTAAATTTTTCCTTTGCACAAACATTTTCATGTCCATTCTCATATGTGTCTAATAATAACTATCACTCAACTATGCCAAAGTTTTATCATGCCCAAAGTAACTAGCTAGGCTTCTACTATGTACTTTTCTTAAACTCCATGTAATGTTTTTACACATCAAATCGGGTAAAAAAGTGCTCAAATCAATTTTAAATGAAATTCTACAACTTTTAGGACCTATTTATTTTCATTTTTTGAAACTTGGGCTTATTTTTTGGTCATAGTGATTTTTTGAATTGTTGGTGCCTGGAAGGTAGTTTGAAGCTACACAAGGCCCTTGGAAGGGCACATGACCCTTTGAGTAGGGCAGCCCAAAAAATATGTCATGAGTCACTTATATGATTCCAAGATGAGTATTTAAGGCCCTATTATTTGGTTGGTAGGGTTATAATTAATCACCTTGATTAGCATTTTTAGTGGTGTATGTGAGCATCATCATAGAGTTTTTTATAGTTTAGGGTAAACTTCATGGATTTATAGGCCACGCAATGAATCCCCATTGCATTATTATCTAATGGGGTGGTCAAAATTTTATATAAAATAAATTATAACACTATGTAATGTATATTTAAGAATTTTGTGAGCACCATCAATAAAATTCAAATAATATAAATTCATATTTATTGAATATTAAAATTTAAAAACCTTTTTATTTAATAAATATCCATTTGATAACTCAATCTCATAAGCATTGGTTGAGAGCCTCCTTATAATTTTACAAGGTCCAATTTTATTCCATTTGATCTTGTTATACACACCCTTTAGAAACCTCTTGTTATGAAAATGTTCCAATACCAAGTCCCCAGTTTATAGTTTTTTTAATCTTCTCTTCTAATTAGCATGCTCATTGTACTTACTACCATTTTCATCGAATCTCTTTTTCACCTCCATATGCACATCATGCATATATTTTATCAACTCAATATCATAAGCATTGGTTAAGAACTTCCTTTAAATTTTATAAGGTTTGATTTTATTCCATTTGATCTCGTTATACACACCCTTGAGGAACCTATCCTTATGAAAATTTATTAATACCAATTCCCCAATTTTGAAATTATGCTCTCTTCTCTTCTAATTAGCATGCTATATGCATTTCCTATCATTTTCATCTAATCTCATTTTCACCTTCAGCTATTCATCTCAACTATGCTTCTCAACTCACATAGTCCTCTATGGTTTCTCATATACACAATGTGGAAAGGACTCATAAATGTACTTATATTGACTAAATCATTGTAGGAAAATTGAGCTTGTGTTAATGCCAAATCCCACTTCTTGGACTTATCACCAACCAACCATCTTATAAAATTTATAAGACTATGATTTACTTCATTCATTTTCCCATTCATTTGAGGATAATAGGCTCAAGTGAAGTTCAATATCAAGCTTAAAATTCATCATAGTTTCCTCCAAAAGTGTCCAAAAACCTTAATACCTTTATCTAATATAATATACTTTGGAAAAACATGTAATCTCACATCTTATTTAAAGAAAAAGTTATCAATATTGGTGGAATCACTAGTCTTCTTGCATGCTACAAAGTGTGCCATTTAATAAAATATATCTATAATAACAAAAATAGTCATTACCTCATTGAGTTATTGGAATCCTAAGAAAAAAAATCATGCTCAATGCATCCCATTGTTTATCTAGAATAGGTAATTGCTGATATAGTCCCATATTCTAAATTTTTCTTTTACAAAAACTTCTTCATTTCTATTATAATATGTGTCCAATAATAGCTATCACTCAACTATGCCAAAGTTTTATCATGCCCAAATTAACTAGATAGGAATCCACTATGTATTTTTCTTAAAATTCATGTAATTGTTTTGCATGTCAAAAGGCGTAAAAAAGTGCTCAGATCAAGTTTCAAATGAAATTTTACAACCTTTAGGAATTGTTTCTTTTCATTTTAGGGCTTATATTAGATGACTAGTTGAAGTGCTGAATTGTTTCTTTTCTTTTCGATATCTGCGTGGATTTGTACGGACCTGTACGAACTTCGTACGGCTGCCAATTAAGCACACCTTGTCTATTTTCAACCCCTGATCTAAAGATATGTGGCTCTAATACAGAAGATCTCTATCTGTATAATTTATTGAATCAAAAACTAAGTAAAGAAATACCTGAAATACTGTGATAACTTCTGTGTGAAGTTATCTCTCAAATCTGTAAACCTCTGTGATAACTTCTATATGAAGCTATCTCTCAATTTGGCAATAGATCAGCTGATATTTCACAGCCTCTGAATAGCACACACTGAAGAGTTGACATTCTCCAATGCAGATGGAATCCTGGAACCCTTGGCTCAGTCTTCACAAAAGAATTCTTCAATATCAAAATCAATAATCAATTCATAATCAATAATGGCCTCCATGAGAAACCCTTATACCCTCAAAAAGATGTGCTTGCCCTAATTAGGGTTTCTTAAATTAGAATTAGGGTTTCATAATTAAAAATAGGCTAAATAATTAATATTTGATTAAATCAATCAAATATTAATATCTCCATCAATACATGTCAGATCCTCGAACCATTCGAAGCTGGTGAACCAGGGAGTGATTCCACACATGACCATACCAAAAAAAAGGCGCTCTGCTACATGTCAAATTTCCCTAAATAATAGGAGCTCAAGACAAATGTGTCTGAAAGAGCTTGAATGAAACCAAATGTAGAAATTATGCGAATCAAAGTCAATCCAAGCTCCATTATGACCCTCTATCCAACCTATTAGCCTACGAAGGTCGCATAATAGGCTAATCATCAACTCTAAGCGATGTCACCTAAAAAGGGAACATGACAATCCACCCCTCCTGAAATTGCTTGACCCTAGGCAATCACGAAACAATGAACCACTCAATCCACCTGGATCCCAAATGTAGTCATGCTCTATACTGATGACAATCAATGCAAGCTCCTGCAATATCCTCTGAAGTAGAACCAAGAGGAATCGATCATCAAACTGGCGCATGAAACTCAACCAAACTCCAAGATTACACATACCATAGTCAAGAACACATGAGAAATAAACTCTTGAAGCATTATAACCCAAGTAGAATGGACAACTCCAACTGCCAATTCCATCTACAAAAGATGGTGCCAACCCATCCCATAATTGATCCCTCTGTAAAGGTGGCATGATCAACTGTACCACACTGTCAACGGTGTGAGAAGAATCAATCTAGAGACTCAACTCCACTGGTATGCCAAACTCATCAGAACTAGGTACTCCCAAATCTTGAACATGCGTGTCAGCTCCAACATGTTCCTCAGCAACCACTATAGGAATGTACTCACCACCAACACTCAGTGTACTAACATCTGAGTACACCTCCACACTCTGAATGCAAGCATCAAACTCATCCTCAATGTCTAACCCCTGAGCTAAACTCACCTTAAGACAAAGCTCATCCACAACATCCTCAACCGCTCTTCCCTATGAAGATAATGCAGATAAATCATTATCTGAAGATGTGTTAATGTCTCCCTGTACTGGATCAGCATGTCTGTCAAACTCATCATTCAAGTTTCTGCATGTCATAGGGAAAGTACTACGATCCTTAGGCCTATCAATTAAACTCTTTAACCACATACCAGCTCTAGGTGAGACATTTTCCTCTTTTGTCCAGACATACCATAAATCTTCTGCCAAAAGTTTAGAAATTTTATCCTCCTCCTCAAACAAGATTGTGAACCTGATAGAGTGCATTGATGCTAATACATCGCTGGAATGAAACTCATCTAAAATATTCCAAAATATGTTAAACATCTTGCGAATGTCACCAATACAACCTACTAACATCATAATATTTTCAAATCCATACCTTGCAAATATTTCAAGTAATCTTGCCCTCTTTGAGAAATGAGGGTCTCTAATGTCATCCAACTTTTCGAAGCTTTTTACCATGGCATGAAGTACCTCTCTCATAATCTGATCATCATAAAAATTAAAGCCAGCTATTATCCTCATGATTTCACTAATGCAAGAGAGAGCTACAAGTCTTACCACCTCATCATGATGTCTCAATAATCAGAGCTTCACCAATGAACCAAACGCTAGAGATAACGTTGTTTGCATATCATAAGAATTTGACTGATCAACCTTGCCTAAATAAGTTTCCAACTCCTCCAAAGTTTTTAGAATGTCCTCGGCTCGCTGAAATGTATTATCTAATTTCTTCTTTGCATTGTGCATTATTTCTTCCAAATCTTTGTCACTTGTTAAAGCCATACTGATAACCAAACTACCCAGCAAGATGGCAGGACATTGGCTCTGATGTACCCAACAGGTTGGCAGGAATTTGACTCTAATACCACTGTAATATCCCCTTTCTAGGGGGAATTTCTATAGAAACCCTTGTATAATTAAGCTCTGATACCACTATAATGTCCCCTTCAAACAGGGAATATAGAAACATAAACAGTTCTAAACAAAGATACAATCTTGTAGAATTAATTCAGATAAACAATAAACCACAGTAAATCTCTTATCTGCTAATCAAATATCTTATCACTTGTTCAGATAATTACAATTACAGTCTTCTCTCATACATATAAAAGAATATTAAAATATGGTCTTAAAACCCTGATCTTCTGCAAATCTGGAAATGAAACCTGAATTTTGGGACGGCTCAGCTTTTTGTGTCAAACACACAGTCACTAGCGTCGGTCGATATACTGCCGATGTCGGTCTCTGTCGGTCTTTCTCTGTCGACGTCAGTCTTCAATCAGCTGATGTCAGTCACTGGGGATCTCTGTCTGTCGAGGTCAGTATCTGCGTGGATCTATATGGACCTATACGGACTTCGTACGACTGCCAATTAAGCACACCCTGTCTGTTTCAACCCCTGATTTGAAGATATGTGGCTCTAATACAGAAGATCTCTATCTGTATAATTTATTGAATCAAAAAATAAATAAAGAAATACCTGAAATACTGTGATAACTTCTATGTGAAGTTATCTCTCAAATCTGTAAACCTCTGTGATAACTTCTGTATGAAGTTATCTCTCAATTTGGCAATAGATCAGTTGATATTTCACAGCCTCTGAATCGTACACACTGAAGAGTTGACATTCTCCAATGCAGATGGAATCCTGGAACCCTTGGCTCAGTCTTCACAGAAGAATTATTCAATAGCAAAATCAATAATCAATTCATAATCAATAATGGCCTCCATGAGAAACCCTTATACCCTCAAAAAGATGTGCTTGCCCTAATTAGGGTTTCTTAAATTAGAATTAGGGTTTCATAATTAAAAATAGGCTAAATAATTAATATTTGATTAAATCAATCAAATATTAATATCTCCATCAATACATGTCAGATCCTCGAACCGTTCAAAGCTGGTGAACCAGGGAGTGATTCCGCACATGACCATACCAAAATAAAGGCACTCCACTACATGTCAAATTTCCATAAATAATAGGACCTCAAGCCAAATGTGTCTAAAAGAGCCTGAATGAAAACCAAATGTAGAAATTTTGTGAATCAAAGTCAAGCCAAGCTCCATTATGACCCTCTATCCAACCTATCAGCCTATGAAGGTTGCATAATAGGCTAATCATCAACTTTGAGCAATGTCACCTAAAAAGGGGACATGACAGGATATAAGGTTAGATATGCTATATATCTCTTCCAATCACCTTTTATCACCATGAAACACTTCCAAATAGTTTTGATCAATCAAATATAACCTCTTGGGCTAGTTAGTTATATGGGGACTAAAGATTAGGTTTGGTAAGAATTAGACTCCTCAGATTGTAAAATTTTTGTTTCAACTACCTTCTTAGCGTCTAAAACACCCTTACCAATATTTTAATATGTTTTATTTAATATCTCTCTATGTCAATATGCTCATTTTGATCTCATTGACCATAGCAAGCCTTCAAGGATTTTAGGTATTATAAGTTTCTCATGGCTTCATAGCTGAGTTTTCCCTTTTGATCCGTCACTACAAAACTCACTTGAAATGAGAATAATTTTCATGTCTTAGACCACCTCCAATGGCAATCCTAACTTTCATTTACCTAGGCATTGGTCTTTTTCAAGGGTGTCTTCAAGCAAACCTATAGGTATTCTGACTATAGTTTGAGGATAATATTTCATCTACTTATTCTTTTAGCACCTTGACAGTTTCAAATGGTGTTAGAGAGTTATCCTTATCTCTTTCTTACCATCTTACAATACCATTTACCTCTCATGGCATATAAAATCTTTTTCCCTTCTTGTTTTCATACACAGTCCTATGTATGAGTGCCTAAGCTTTTGAACTCAATCCTCTTAACCTTATTTTGACTCTAAAATAGCTTAGTTGTCTTCCTTGATCATTATTTTATTTCATATCTATACTAAGTCATGTTTCCTTCACGTATTCCTCTTCACATGACAATTGTTTTTTGACCAAATTGAGGACCTATAAGTCTAGAACTTGTAGGTCTATTTTTACTTGGACAGACTATGGGAATGAACTTATTGAGTCCTTGTAGTTTGTAATTGTATCAAATCCTATAATTTTCTTATCTTTCCCTCAATAGACCTATATATCTCTAGTTAAATATTATGCAATCTCAAAATTTCCCATTTTTATGTACAAGCCTGTGTATGAGGTTAGTTCATGTGCAAGGCGTATATATGAAAGTTGGAGGCCATGTATTAATTCATGCTTTTTGATGAAGTAGTTGGGTATGTCAAGGTCAAAAGAGTGTTTAAGGGTCTACGCAATGTATCTCCATTATTTGATCATCTCCAACATGAGACTTAAGACCCATGAATTCCCACCTACAAGTCTTCAGACCTAAAGGTGGCTAAAACACATTCTAGCCCTTTGTTTGAGAGTAAATTTGGACCCTCCTCTCATTACTTGGGGTTTCTAATTTGTCCAATGTTATTTTCACATGCTATAATTTGCCTTTCATTACTATTTGGACTAGTTTTAACAATCAAGCCTATAAGAGACTATTTCTACACCACACCATGCCTCCAAAGAGCAAGAATCATGTCACCACTTGAAGGGTTGTCTAAAAATAACCACTTTTCAAGGAGAGAAAACATGAATCATTTGAGAGTGAATATTTTTTGATGAACAATAAGGCACTTGAAAACTTTGAGAATGTTAACACTTCAAACCAACCAAAAAGTTCACAGCTAGGGTGGTATGTTCCATATGCTTGAGACACTAGCTTCCTTGTTAAAGACACCTCACTCAATTGAGTTGATTGATGAAATTTTCATTATAAAGACTCGTTTGATCTCTGAAAACACCTCATTAAATCTAGTTTCCTCCATCAAACTTTGAAGTGAATAAATAGAATCAAAACTAGACCCTACTTAAATGAGCAAGCCATAGTGACCTCCTTGCACTCTTAACTATTGTTCATAAAGGAGGGTCCACCAGTATGACAACCATTTCCATGGATTTTAATCTCATTAGGACCTCCTAATTTGTAAAAATCCTCAAACCATGAATTTCACCATTTTATACATAATAAACATTTAAAAATTATCTTTGTAATCTTGCCAATGGGGTGATGGAGAGAAGGAATATTTTTTTGCACTTTTATGACTTGTACCTGCACTTCAAACATGGATTTTACCTATACTGAAATTACACTCCTAAACTATTTGCACCCAAAATTGGATCTTTTTGGTCCATACAAGTGTTTGAAACTCCCTTTTTTGGAGGTTAAACTTATAAAAATGATGCAATCTGATATTCTAACATTATTGGCAGTTAGGAAACTCCCTCACAATATTTTACAAAGGTGTTTGTGTGGATATTTGGATTTGGTTGGCTTTGACACATGTGGAATCAGTTATATGCACTTTTCCTTCATATAACTTCACCTTAAAGTTTACAAAATAACCTTAATATTTCTAAACAAGTGTGACATGTTAATAAAAGATTATTAAGTGATAAAGTGACTGAAAGAGACACCTAATAACCTATGACACCATTTTGGACCAACCTCTTTACACCATGACATGACTAAACTAGTCTAAGACAAAGATAAAGTATTACCTTAATTTTATCAAATTAACCTTAATCTTTGTTAATAAGACCTTATAAGGATTATTGAAAGATCACATAAGGAATTAAATGGTTAGGAACAAGGATGCTAAAACATGAAAAGTGATTTTATACCTATAAGGGTTTACCTTTTGACTTTGGGGGACAAAATTCTTCAACAAGACACTAGCATCCAAGATGAACACTTACATCAATGTAAGGGTCCTACTTTGATGTAAGTGTTTGATTCCCTAAAGTCATATAATTTGTGTATTAAATGTATCCTAATGGTCATCCTAAGTTATTTAATGTGATTTTTTCTCTAAAGGAATTGATATGAATACAATATCAACCCTCATTCATTCCCCATTTAGAAACTTTTTACCTACTCACTAGGAACTTACAAACAATCAAACACTCAATTGAGCAAAGCTTCCCATTTTCTCTTATTTCCATGTTGGTCATAGGGATAACACATATACAGGTCTAAAGTACAAAAGGATCAACCCAATAGATATATTTTCCAAGTTACAAGCTAGGTCATCATTGTACTTAATTTTAACATATTACATGATTCACACACAATCCAAAACATAAGGGAGAACTACATTAATCAGAGGCCCTCTTCAAATTATTAGAAATGTTGGTAGTGCTCATTGATAGAGGGGAATTTTGGGTTAGCTCAACATAATGTTCCCACTAACCCATTTTTCCCAAGGTCACTATAATCATCTAGAAGTGGTATTTAAGTGTTAAGAGTGCTAATTGAGACTACCTATCACTATTTTATCCCTAGACCTATCCTAGAACCTATTATGAAACTTATCCAACCTTCATGTTAGCCACATACATCCATATTTATCTCACATTTGGTCCTAGATCCTCTTTTCCTGATCTTGACCCTTCATTCCTAATATTCTACCAGCTGGATAGTAACACCGTAATAAGGACACTAGAGCCATGTGGTGATAATGTCTCAAAAATGGTGCCTATGTCCTTTACCTTAACTTTACTAAAACATATATTTTAAAAATTAAAATCCTCCTAAGGTCAATATAGACATCTATTATCTGCATAAGCAACAAAACACTATAAATACATGAATTTTAGCCCTATATCCACTAGATAGAAATTAGATGCAAAATACCTATTCAAACACAAATCAAGTTGAGAAAAATTAAGGTTAGCAATCCTTAATCACACTAATTCTACATACTACCATATAAAATTTCAACTAAGCTCAAATTTTCTAGATTTCCAATCTCAAGCACACTCAAGGCCACTATCATATTAACATCACTTGCACTTGCACCAGTACTTAGGTGGGGAGAACTACATTAGGATTGATCCCTCCTCAATGTATTGGTATGTAGACAACTATTTTCACACTGGAGTGTTGAGGATGTCTAACATATACTAATAACAAACACACTTTTTAACTCATACCCTACTTATATGGAAGATTAAGATTTTCACCATAAATTAGTCATTACAGGCACAACATAGAGTTTTAAAATCTAGCTTGGGATAGTCCTACACAAAGAATAGTATTGCCAATATCAGGATACTAGATCCATATGGTGATTCTATCTAATTGTGGTGCTACTATCCATGAGGGGATTGTACATAAGCATCTAGTTGATGACACTCAGACCAACTTCCATCTCAATTTGTAGTACTCAAATTGTCTATATCAGATGTTTTCTAGATAAGTCTTTATGTTCACTATTTATTACTATTTTTAGAAAATTCAAATCTAGTCAATTCTATAATAAATTAGTGGCTATATTTTATGTATATTATTTACCTTATTTAGTATACTCAGCCCTTTAATCAAACATAGTATTTACATAAGCTAAACCCTAAAAGGTTAAAATATTTGGTGAATCTGACTTACTTTGAACATTGCTCAAACCCTAACCCTAGATGCTCCTAGAGTTTGTATCCTTTTTATTATTATTTTCACTAGTTGCTTTAATTTTTTTTAAATTTATATATTTTGTTTTAGTAGATTTGTTCTAATTTGTTTGTTATATTTCGTCTAAAAAATATCTCTCTTCCATTAAGAAATGATAGGCTAGGTGGTAATCCTATAAAACATATTTAGATTCCTACAATTTGAGATTATAACATGGATAAGGGAGCTATTTTTTATCCTTAGTACCTTTATTATATGGATTTAAATGATAATGCATCCAAATATTAATAATATAATCAAGAACAAGATGATACACAAATTAGAAATTGTGACACTCTCCCTCCACTTAATAATGATAACATAATTATTAATAAATATGAGGTCTTGTAGAGCTTCATAGATAGAATTTGAGAGTAGCCCCTTGATCATGCACAAATCTTATAATCCATAATGGAATTTAAGAACAAATCAAACAATGGTCAATCTTTAACTCCCCTGACTAATTAAATTATTACACCTACAGTGGGGCCAACTCAACTAAACACAACCTATAATTGTAATTCAATAACCTTCAGTGACAACTACACCTTTTGTGGCTATTTCCCCCACTCTAGATGTACAATCTCTTATGCACGAGGTTCATACTCTATAGGCTAAGGTGTTACATCTTGATAAGGGATCTACTAGGCCATCACATGCCTTGGATTCTAATATTCTCTTACATACACCTTTGGACCACCACATAGTGGAAACTCCCTTTCCATCCAGATTCATGTCACCTAAAATTACATTATATGATGGCAAGGGTGACGCAGAGCACCATTTATGATATTTTCATGCAACATGTTTAGACTACGTGTCCAAAGATTAGCTTCTCACAAAGTTGTTTCCATGCAGTTTAAAGGATTATGACTTATAGTGGTTTTATGACTTACCAAATCAATCTATTGCAACATTTAATCCTTTGGCAGACATGTTTTTAACACACTTCTCTATCAATATCAGTGACAAAATCTCATATGCTCAAGTGGCATAGTTGAAACAAAATTCAAATGAACCTATCATAGAATACATCTTATGATAAAAGACTATATTAACTAAACTAACTAGCCCCACAGTAGATAAAAAGATTTAGGACATCTTCAGATAGAGTCTTACCAACATTACATGAACCTATCTTTTTTAATAAGTTTTCAACATCACAAATTTGTGTCGTATAGTAAAGGAAAGAGAGGTCAAGATTCTATCAATTGGCAAACTAAAATACCCCAATGGATTAGAATCAACTTCTAAGATTTCAAATAAGCCTCCATATAAGGTAAGGTCCACCAAGAACAAGAGTGATCAAAAGGCCATAGTTAATGCAACTTCCAAGATATCTCCTCACTTGGTTTTATCAACTCCTCAATGTTGAATCTTTACCAACCTTCTAGAATCACCAACACGGTTTTTATTAGCAGCTCTTGGAATGCAATGTCATATTTCTCCCTCTCATCAAAGAGGTTGATACAACATGGCCTCTTCCAAAAAGATATGATTTGAATGCTTTTTGTGAGTATCACAGGGCACTAGACCATATAATAAATAGATGCATAAGCCTAAAGCATAAGATACAAAATTTGATTGAGGATAAAATTATTGATGTGTGCACACCGTCAAAGGCACAAAAAGTATAAAAAATGAAATTTAAGGAATTAAATATATTATCAAATCCATTTCCAAATCACACAAAGAATGAGGCAGAGAACACTTCAAATGTTCACTACACATATCAGGCACATCCACCACTAGCTTCATATAATACTATTATAAAGGAGGCACACCCACTACACAATATCATTTATATGTACCACACTGCAATTCTAGTTAGACCACTTATCACCTTATCAGTGTTGGATATTGTTGATGATGATACATATTTTCATGCACTCTTTGTATGAGCTTATATAGATCATCATCTTGTCCAAAGTGTTATGGTTGACAAGGGATCAAGCATTAACATGTGCATTATGCCACTTTATAGCATTTAGGGTATTTAGAATAGGATATATTCTCCACAAACACAATTATTAGTGGTTTAAATGGTCATTTTCATATCTCCATTAGGGAGATTATGATTTCATTATAGATTAGACTAGCACATATAGCCACTCAGTTCTTAGTGGTACATAGTGTAGGCATGTTTGACATGTTACTAAGTAGGCCATGGTTACAAAAACTACATGTCATCCCATCCAAAATGTATAGATTCCTAAAATACATAAATGAAATTTAGGTGGTCAAAGTTAAGGGTCTTCCATATGAGTATCCTCTACCTATTCCATAGGTAGTTACATCACAATTACTAGTTATAGTTCTAATACAGTTACTAGATATATCATAGTTATCAGTTACAACTCAGAGCATAGTTCTTATAGATACATCACATATTTTAGTATAGCCACCAATGCAAGTGAGGTCTAATCCTATAGTATTGACATGTAATAATACTTTCCCATGGAGACTATTATTAGAGAGACCCATGCATCAAAGATATGTCATAGATTCTAGAGGGCTTTCCTCTAGTCACTTTTTGTCGAGATCAGTATGATTGGGTTTTTGGGGTTCTTAGCGTAGGGTACCTATGTCACCTACATATTTTACTAGATGGGTTCTTAAGACCCTTGTAGTTCACACTACACCATAGTTAGTGCCACAGATTTGTAGCACCAATACATAAGCAGATATAGATATAGATCACTCAATATAGTAGACTATGGGATCATAGTTTCTCTTTCACATAGCATGCATGATCATAGTTCCCTTATTTGACATAGGTCATAGTGATAGTGAGTCTCTCATTAGACTCATTAGTTAGTATGGTTCCTTTCTTCTTGTATATACTTTATTTCTCTTTGTTCCTTTTACATAGTTCATTTAAATTTTGCTTGTACATAGCTTATTTATAGAAAAAAACAAAAACAATACAATATTTCAAAACAACAAAAATATTCAAATAATTGCTTAGAAAACACAAAAAGTTACATATTGTATGCATTGATATGTTTACATTTATTATATTTTCTAGACACTACATTTGCTAACTATCTTCGTATAGTTAGTTTTATCATACATATATGCTTCACTTGTTTTTGTTGAGTGCTTGCACATTGATTACAAGACTCAGGTCCATTACACTGATCTATACTTATTATTATTTACCCATTATGGGAATATACACCAAATCATGACTATTCACTTGACACATTCACCCACTTGGGGGAATCTTATAAACAATTTTGATCACTAGGTTTTATCCTCACATACTCTACATTCTAGCTTTAACATTGTTATATCTAGATATTGATCATTACTACTCATACTCAATTTTTTTTCCATTTATTACTACTTTAGACTCAACATATATACATCCTCACTCTTACATATATTTGTATTACATATTCATGCATGCTTTCGTTTATAGCTTTCTTATATTAGAATTGATTGCATCTCTATGTTTCTTTTATTTGAGGGCATTTGAATGTGCCATTGTTATTTAGATCTATACTACTTCCATTCATAGTATGTATGCCTTGGACATGTACACATGTCCCTTGTGTGTGATTTCATAATTTAATAGGCGTACATTTGAACATGTCCTTATATGTGGATCTAATCCAACTTGATTGTTGCTTATGTATGTAGGCATTTGAACATGTCTTTGTATGTCTTGTTTTATCAAATTTAGTGACATGTGCCCATGTCCCTTATATTGTGGCCCCTTGGCATACTTTATGTGCCTCATGTTTTTTGTATGTATGTTTTCTTGTATGCATTATGGCCATGACACTTGTATTTACTTGTTATACACACTAGTTTTTGATGCCATGAGGGAACTCATGCATCTACCCTTCCTACTTGGGTGATGTGATGGACATTATGCCCCATCCCCCTAAGTAGCTACTTAGTTTTTCTTAGATTTTCCATTACATACATCTTAAATTATATAATTATGCTTAGATCATCTTATATTTTGATTTTATGTATGCACATTATATTATATTATCATGCAATTATCATAAGTGCTCTAGATAACACACATTTTGCAAAGATTTTTATTTTGAAGATAGTTTTTACACACATTCAACAAATACCCTAAAAAGAGGGGGCACTTACAAGGGTTTTTCATAAATATCAGGATCTTATATGGCACTCATAGTACATTTTTCATCAATTAGGCTCACTTATAGAAAATTAGACATAGGTAAACATGGTGGAAAAATAGTGACTCAAAAAGTAATACAGTTACACAAAATTCAAACAAGAAGGACATTAGCACCCAAATGGGGAAACTAGCTCCACATGGCACTACTATCCAATATATGGTGCTATTATCTAGTAGCCTTAATTTTAGAACAACTCAGATTGACCAGAACTATACAATAGGTACAGTACATGTTTGCACATATCTAGTTAATAGTTTATTAGTTATACTCATTTTTTTCTCAAATTCATATCAATTTACTCGTATTCATATTATTTTTCTCATATTAGGGGATTCATGCATGACATTATCATTCTCATATTCATTTTAGATACTCATATATAGTTTATTATAACTTAGTCTAGAATTCATATGTTCATATATCATATTTAGGGGCATGTATGCGGTACATAATTTCTATATGCTTAATTACACACTGATTGATCATAGATAATGATAAATTCCATGTTATTATCTAGTGTCTAATCCAAGATATTCATAAGTCATGATCCACCAAGTAGGGGTGGGTAATGATGGAGTCAAAATTGGATTGAGTTCTTGAACCACCCACACATGAAGATTGAGCAAGCTATCAGCTTAGTCCAAGCTATTCATTGATTGATCACTATATACACACACACACACACACAAAGGTTTTCACCAAGTTTATGCATTGGTTTGCATACCTAATGTGGTGTATTCATTCATTTCCTCTTTTCAATCTCTTTACTCAGTTTTACTTATTTACTTATCATAGTCTTTTGATTTTGGTATCTCTTAATTAAGAAATTATTTATGCATATTTCATTTATAGTAAATGCATTAGATCATGCTTCACATACGCAGACCTAACTTAATAAAATTACCTTGTTAAGTAAGTCTAGGTATGTTTTTTTTCCTTTATCCTATTCATTTTGCTTTGTTGTATGTATAGTATAAGGGGGGAATATAATCACCTAAAAGTGGTATTGAAGTGCTAACAGTTATACTTGAGACTATATATCCCTATCTTAGCCCTAGACCTATCCTAGAGCTTATTATCACACTTATTCAGTCTTCATGTGGGCCATAGGCATCCCTAGTTATCTCAAATGCAGTCCTAGACCCTTATGTCCCAATCTATCCCTTCATGCCCAGTGTTATGCTAGCTAGATAGTAATGCCATAATAAGGACACTAAAGCCATGCGGTTCTAGTGTCCCTAAAATGGTGCTTATGTCCTTTACCCTAACTTTCTCAAAAAAATATATTTTCAAAATTAAAATCCTCCTAAGGGAAGCTTAGATATCTTTTATTATCCTCACAATCGTTAGAATAATATATATACATGAGTTTTATCCCTATATCCACTAGATTAAAATTAGATGCAAAATACATATTCAAACACAAAATAAGTTGATCAAAATTAAGGTTATCAATCCCTATTATGCCCTAGTTCTACATACTACCATCTACAGCATCCCTAAGCTCAAATTTTATAGATTTCCATTCTCAAACACACTCAAGGCACTTAGGGACACTATAATACTAGCACCACTTGCACTTGCACCAATACTTAGTTGTTGAGAACTACATTAGGCTTGATCCCTCTTAGAAGTATTGGCAAGTAGGAAAATCTCTTCATTGTGGGGTGTTGAGGATGTCCAACCTATCCTTCTAACAAACACACTTTTTATATCATGCCCTAATTATATGGAAGGTTAGTTTTTTCAACATAAATTAGTCATTATATGCACAATACATATTTCTAGAATTCATGCACATAGGAACATACCCCAAAAATCTAGACACATGTGCACCTAAAAGTTAAGGATAGTCCTATACAGAGGATACTAACACCAATATTAGGACACTAACACTAATATCAGGACACTAGAGCCACATGGTGCTACTATCTAATTATGGCATTCATATCTATGAGGGGTTATAATATAAGGATCTGGTTGACAACACTTAGACTAGATTCCATCTCAGTTTTTAGCACTTAGATCATCTATATAAGATGTTTTCCAAATAAGTCTTTATTTGCACTATTTATTACTATTTTTAAAAAATTCAAAGTTATTCAATTCTATAACAAATTAGTGGCTATTTTTATTAATATTATGTCCCTAAATTATTATACTCATCCCTTTAATCAAACACAAGATTCATATAAGCTAAATCCTAAAAGGTTAAAATAGTCACTATGAAGATAAATAACTAAGGTTTTATAATTTCATGAGAAGAAATAGTAAATGACCTAGATCTAAATGTACAAGAGAGAAGGTGAAGACAAACCCATAAGCATCCAAGTGGTCACTTATTTTTCCAATAGGTATTCTATGCTAGACACCTGCATCAAGTTCAAACAATAACATCAACCTAACAATCCAAAGCTAATGCTAGTGTTTAAGGCTCTAGAGGCACTTAATCTAGAATCTAGAAACTATTCTAAAATCATCTTCTACTCTAATTCCTACCTATTCTAGATCCATAATTAAATTAGCATCAGAACTAGCTAAGTACATTGTTTCTTTGTTATTTCCATATCTAACATAGTTTTACTTACTATTTTTATCCTATCTTAGTTTAATGAATTCAATATATGTTATATCTAAGATTAACATATAATTATCCTATTATAGAGATAGTTTATCACCCTTGTACCTTAGGCTATCTCTATCCCCTTTAACCCTAGATAACCCCATCTAGATTTTTAGGGTTAAAAAAAAGGTGGAATGATAGGTTACTAAAACACTCTCCTTAGTAGGGAAATTCTAAGTTTGTACTAAAATCTTAGTGGCTACTCATGTTTTCAATTATCCCTGTTGGGCTCTCTCTAGGGCCTCCTATGAAAAGATAGCTAAAATTATTAGGGATTTCCTTTAGTATAATGAAAAAGAGACAATGGGGTTCCATTGAGTTGTTTGGGACATATTTGCCTCCCTTGCGATAAAAGAGATATGATAATTATTGATATTTACAAGAACATAACATTGTGTGTTAAATGTGTTATTAAATACATTTAAGGTGACAACTCTTGAAAAATATTTCTAAGACATTGCATAATCTTTGGATCACCCTTTGACAAACCCAATTGGAAAAATATTGCCTTCCACATTCTTCTCATCACATCATCTCCAATCAAAATTGAAGGATTATTTATGGAAAAAATCATATTTAAGGGTTTTGAGATTGTCAATACCCATATAAGATGGATTGGTGATGGTTTTTACATGTTTTTATCTTAAAATTATCATAATATATGGTGGTCTCCCATTATGACCAATACCAATGTTGTGTTGGTATAATTACCTAGGTAAAAGTGTTAAGGTTCTTCAATAAATAAATTCAACCATTCCAGATTTGGTCTCTACCAGGGATTGGACTCCTTGTATGGATTTAAAAAAAATCATTTAAATAATGTGTACTTACCTTATATTTTTAATTTCCAAGAATTCATTCCAAATTTTATGTCAACAAAGTTGGGCTTGTAACTGCCATGCTCACGGTGGAAGGACTAGAGGTGGAATTGTGCACCTATTTTATAAAATATTGCCTAGTGCTCCTCTTTCAAGTTATGATTCCCTTATATTATTATATTATGAATACCAATAGGATATGTGATATCTATTCCTCCCCCAGGACATGGCTTGTTAGGCCTAATTGAATTTGTATGGCTCATCTAGAGCCAAAGTTGGCCCACTTCCTATGGTGCTTGGTCTACCAATGTCTTTATCTCATGGAGTAACTCTCCCATATTGGAATCTCTCAACCCAAGTTCCCTACATTCAAGCACTCAAATTTCTTGAAACATATCCTCTAATTTCTCCCTATAGGTCAATCTTCCTAGCAATGGATTCATGGCCTCTTTCAGCCTTATCACCTTGAACCTTTCTCGTGGCACCTTGCCCTGCTTGGGGATTCAACCAACTAGCCTATTGTTATTGTTTTTTAATGTATTTTTTTTAAATTATGATTATTTTCTAATTATGAAAGGCTATAAATAATTATTTATTTAATAATGTTAAATTCCCTTGTCTCTTTTCTTTTAATGACGAGTTTATTATTATATCTTCCGCTTACATGTAGATTCAAGTTCAAACTGAGAAGGTTTCCATGAAGATCCATCATATGCAAGATTTATTGGAACATTGGGGGAGTTTTGGTTCAATAAAAAAATTTGGAGGTCCAATTAAGTATAGCCATTAATTTCCATGTTGCATGGGTTCAACAATTTAGATGGACACATAGGCATTTCATCAAATAATTAACTATTTACAAATAGAGAATCTATCATTCATAAATCATAATGGAATTTAACTCAAATATATTCCATATTTAGTCTTTTTTTATTACAAAAATTACAAAAAAACACTTGTCTTTAAATTAGTAGTTTCACATACACTTACTGGCCTCCTAGACCAAGAAAAATAAAATAATGTAATTCTAGTCTTCTATTTTGTTTTTTAGCCAACCAATCTCCCATAAAAATAATTTTACTTTGATAATATGTATGATAATCCCCAACCACTAACCTTCCCCAATGTCTTCCAATATTTCAAAAAAGTTTTAGATTCATTAGGAAACAAATGGGCCAAAATAAAGGCCAAGAATCACCACATTCAAAATGTGTATCTACAGGTAGTTATAATTGGGATTTTCATTTTCAATTGAGAATATTATGGAACATTTTTATCCTATATGTTACCCTATTAGGATCTATGTGATTCATGTGAAACCTCTATGAAAATAAACACACTCCTCATTTATTTTTATGGGCAAAGCTCACACTTCTCACACAACCCTATACACTCCTTTGCCTAAAGCTTGCTCATAACCCTATGCACAAGTCTTGTGCCTTCTCGTAGGATTTTGTGCAATGATCACCTTGTATGCACTCTAATTTTATCACTTTCATGTTAAATTTCAAAATGGAATGACTTCTCACAATTTCACATTGTCTGGTTTGAAATCATCTGTTTATCTAATATGTGTGTTTGAACTCACTTTGGGACATCTCAAAGTATGACAAACTCAACGTATTATATATATTAAATTATCATTTTCTCTATTCAATTACCAATATATATGCTCAATTATCAATTTCTCTATTCAAATTCCCTCTTATTTGATCAATGCAACAATTTTACCTTCTTTGTTCAATCACATTCTCCTTCTCAGTTTCAATCTAATAATAAATTCCTCACATTGTATTAATTAAATAGGTCTTTGAGGTATTTATTTAATTACTCTTTAAATTACCAATTTTACTCTTGTCCCCCTAAAAAGGACACCTTCATGCAAAAATTAATTTTGATATTCTAAGAATATACCCTTGTAAGCACACCAATTATTCAAAGAATTTGAAATAAAGTAAGATTATTCTCCACTCCTCATCTTGGGAACAAGATGATGGGCCCACTTTTGAAATCCATATGTTTTATTGGAGAGGATGTTCCACCCTCCATCTTTGAAATAAGATGAGGATCCAGCAATCATTGATATTTGATATTTACAAGGGGCATCCTCCACCCTTCATCTTGGAAATAAGATGAATGGTTTATATTCATCCATTATTGATATTTTAAAAAATCATTCAACACCCTTCATCTCAATTGAGATGAAGGTATCACATCATTGATCCATGTGCTTGATCCATGTGCACTCTTTAGGAATATTTTATAACTATTCATCTTGATTACAAGATGAGGGGTCCTCATTGATCTAAATTTGTTATAAATATACCTCTTTTCATCACAATTCAACATGCTCAAAGATATACAACGAAGTGTTGTCAAATCATCAAGTCTCTTTGTGCATTAATATTCTACTCTTTTATGAAATAAAAATGGTCTATATCTTTAATTGGCATTGGTAAAGACCATCACAAGATACATTTGAGTTACATCCCAACAAAGACAAGCGACAATAAAAGATTTGCCTTATGTTTATTTGAATCTCTACAGCATTATAGTCTTTTTATATTTTATTGAGATCATGAGGTCCTTGTTAGAATCACAACCACTGAGAGTGGGGGGGGGGGGGGGGGGGTTAACCAGTGATCCAAATTTTCATTCACATCCACTTATCATATATTAACCATTCAAACCAATATAGTGATTAAAGAATGTATTTAGAACCATTCATATAAGTATGAATCAAGAACATAACATATGAACACAAGAGCTATGTGAGAAACCCTCATGGGGAATAAAAATCACTAAAACACAATTTTTAAAACTTGTCTTATAAGACCATGAATCAATTTTAGTTGATCACCAACCCAACAAGGAGCACTAACCCTTAAGTTTATTAAGCACCAACTTGAATTTAGTAAGAACAAACTTGTTAGGATATTACAACCCCCTTGTTGATCAAGCACCCACTTAATAAACACTTTGAACCTATCCACATTAATCTTGTTTCCCTATAAAAATTGATTATGGTCTTCTATTTCTCTATCACATTCAAATCTGCCTCTTACATAAGAAGAACTATTATTTACCTTCTTCACTCAATTAACCCTTTTATGGATTGATTAGGTCAAATAAACTTGATAATAATATTTAATAACCATATATAATATTAATTATGGTTTATATATATCCTTCTTATGGTATACAAGACATCCTTAATCTTTTCAAAACTCTACCCCATTCACTTTAGATACCTATATATCCAACCTAGATAAGTAGGCCTATTACACCTTATTCTTATACTTAACTCTTGCTTATACATACCTTGGTCATCCACAAACCTATCCACTCATGGATCACACTTTAAATGGGTAAAATAACATATTTCATACTTGAAACAGCCAATACATAGGTTTCCTACCACTCATAATAACCAAAACCACCATTAGGCCTATAGGAGACCTAATGCAATTAGGCCTTCTCAAGAAACATGTTACACTTAGCCCTCTTAAAACATATTTAACCTCCAAAAATGGATGAAAAAATTCACACACACCTCAATTATACCCATTATAATTTAAATTTAGGTCCATACCACATTTTAGTCCAATTCACTACTTAGACCACATCATTAGCACTACTCACAATTAGGCCTTCACACACCTAGAAGGTCTATCTTGAACAACTTAATCATAAAACCAATTTTTCCACACAACCATTAAAAAAGAAAAAAAAAATTAAGAACCTTAATCATCTCAGGTTAATTATCAAATTCATTATACACTCCAACATATATCTTAAAGCCTCAAAATTACTTTTGCACATGACTACTTAGAACTCCTTGAATGCTCCAAAACATAGTCATGGAAACAATGACTTAAAATACCTATAGATTCACTTTAATGAAATTAAAATGGGTTTATATTATCCTAAAACATCCTTATATGAACTTATAATAAATATATTATAGGCTCAAATAGTAATAATGGTCTTACATACCAATCTCATGACTTCATTGTATACAGACCTTATTGAGTTAGACAGGTCAATTTGAGAACATTTTTTTGTTTATATATAAACATATCCAAATATTATATCCAATATTTATATGTTTTAAATTTATTTAATAAAAATACAATGCAATTATATCCATCCCTAATCCATGGAAACACATCCCTAGTCTCATTCCCACTTTTGCCTAGTTTTTCTCATTGTCTACATCACTAGGCCTTTTTAGCAATATGATAACTTCCCTAACCATTTAAGAACATTTGAGGTATATAAAATAATTATAAACCACCATGATGATATAACACAATTCAAAATATTTAAATTACATCCATTGTCTAACTTTGACTCAATCAACCCTACCTGCTATAGCAAATTTCTGAGAAACAAGGCTTTTCCTATAAGGTCCACTTATTCATATGACAAACCAATACCACTTGGAGATACCTGAGAGAGTTAAATAAATTATCCAAGAATAAATATATGTTATCCAATCCATTCTAATCCATTTCCATAAATATCTTTCATATCAAGTCACTATGAGGGTTTTAGAAGTGTTTAAACCACCTTACAGTCTTAACGATCATTCTTAAAGCTTAGGCCCTTAATCCAAAAACCAATACTTGAAAATTTTATATATGACCATTCCCCATATAAAATTAATTTATTAGGTTATCATTAAAATTTTAAAAATTTCAATGAACACATGAAATTCCTTCTCGAGTTGAGAACCCTTCATTTTGTGTACACAGGAAACCTCAAAAGCACATTTCATGCTTTTTCCTATAAACCATGACTTAAAATTTGATAAACATACCTAAAATAGAATTATAAACCTATATAAATTATAATTTTTCCATTCATTCCTTGTAAATTTAACCTCATACCCTATTTGATCACCATCTCTTTCTTTGCTCTATAGACTTTTGATTTACAGGTCCCATGAGGACTTGAAACTTATCTTCTAACCACTGTTCATTCATTCTCAACCTCACTCAGATGCTCAATAAACTTATCACATGATATAACATTGATTTTAATCCTTCATATGTCTTTAAAACATCTCATAACCCCTCATTAGGTCAAGCAGAGTCTAAAACTGGTCTATATGCATATTAATTTTGTAGGTTCTACCCCTATAGACTTATGTTGAAGATTTCTTGAGTGCTCCAATGCTTCATAAACATGCTCAAGTGCACTAAAAAATAATATTAATAATATATGAACCCATATTACTATGACACCATGCATAACAATGGTCATCTTATGTATAAGCCTTCTCAAGTCACCTCATGAACAATCTTTGACATCAATGTCATGTCTAAATCAATAGAAGCAAATCTCAATGTCCTAGGTGTCTTTTGTTTTGTATTTTTTAATCTCTTTGTTTGTTTTCTTAACAACTTTGTGAAAATATAGAGGATTCATATTCTATCAACACATATGGCATGCTTGATGGGATCACGCACCCCATACCTTTCATTTGAGCCTATATATTAATCTTTTTTTTGGAAATAATTTATATTATATATATATATATATATATATCAGTGATTTCATCCCTAAAAATAGTGAAATCATCTCTGTTATTTTGTTAATTGATGAAATCATCTTTGTAAATGACAAAATTGTTCTATATTCTTTTATGGTCTATTATTTTATATTTTCACATAGGTATACTTATCAAAAAAAAATCTATATTTTAGTGAATCTATTTTAAATTTTGATGAAATTGACAATATTATTAGTGACTTTGTTATCTATCAAACATGCTCCATTTTCTGAGTTTTGAGGAAATTGTTCACTTATTGGTGAAATTATTTCGGGTTAGGTTTTTTGTTCATAATGAATTTGTTAAATTAATTTCAGTGAAATTTCCCCTATGTTTATAAAAATTGTCATAACCTTAGTGAAATTATTCTCCTGGTCGATGAAATCATCCTTGTAATTGGAAAAATTGTCTCTATTTGGTTCACTATCTATTTTCTATGCAGATTCCTAAAAACAATGAAAAGGTCTTGCATATTCTAAAATTATATTTGTTTGAAAACCTAAGAGTTATAAAGCACTAAAATCAATTTCATTAAAGTTATTAAAACCATTGATTGAAAATTCAACAACTTGTATTGCAAGTTTGGCATTCTTTTAGTCTGATTTTACAACTAACCAAAGGTAAGTTTCATTCACATTTACAAATTGATGCTTATGAAAGAACAAACCATAATTAATTTCATGATATTAAGATAATTTTACCTTTCATTATTTTCTTAGATATTTGTGTTATTTATCATTCTTTCTTGGTTGTCTTTTTATCTCTCAAAAGCTTACTTGAAGTATGTTTTTCTCTTACCTAATTGTAGGGTCCTGAGAATCAAAAATCAAATAGTCTTTCCTTTTGAATTTTTTGGTTTAGAAAATGGGATATCATCATCTCCTTTTAATTTATTTAGGGGTGTTTTGAACTGGGATTTTATCTCTTAGCATCATACCAACCCCACTTATCTAATGGGGTATACAAACTGAGCATAATATTTGATTGGACAGTGGTTGAGTAGTTAAACTAACAAGTCAAATAGGTCATGTTATCACTCAAACCATGCACCCATTGAATTAGAATAATTGGTTTAATGATACAATGAGAGTATCCCCCAAGGTTTACAACTCTTTCACTCCTTAGTACAAACCTTTGAATAAGGCCTACTTCATTTTAATCTACTACTAAAGCTAAACTTAAAACTCTTCTGAGGGGAAAAATGAGAAGGAATGTTGAAAAGGAAAAGGTGATGTACCAAAATTATATAAAATACCCCTAAAAACCTTGAAGAATACACTAAAAATTGTAGAGGATGAAGAAATATCACACATACTTCAAAATAGATACTTCAATTACATAAATAATTTGCATAGAGGTGCAAGATCTGAAGGGTTTTGACCCAACCTTGGCCCAACATACAACTGAGTTAGACCTTTATTCCAAATTGGTTAGTCAAAATTAAAGGCTTATAAACCCAAAATTGGATCTGTTGATGAGGAAGGAGTTGAATAAACTCATTGAGGCTAATATCATCTTCCCAATTAAACACTCCTATTGGGTAGCCAATTTAGTCCTAGTGAGAAAGAAGAGTGTAAAGATGAAGTTGTGTGTGGATTTTTGAGATCTTAAGAGATAATCCCTAAAGGATCACTATCCCCTTTCACCCATGGAATATATCTTTCAAATAGTAGCAGGGTTTGAGAGGCTTTCATTTCTTGATGGCTACTTGGTTTATAACCAAATATTAGTGCAAGAGTCTATTCAGTTCAAGATAGCCTTTACCACCAAATGGGGCACCTACACATATAAAAAAATGCCTACTTGTTCTATAACCAAATATTATTTTAAGTATTTGATGGATGTAGAGAGTTTGGGGTATCTTTAAACCCAAACAAGTGTGTATTTTTTATCCATGAGGGTCAGTTATTCTGGCACATTATTTCTAGGTATGTATTGGCCATTAACCCAAATAGAGTATAATCTATCAGGTCCCTTTCTCTACCAAGACACAATAAAATCCTCCAAATCTTTTTGGGAAAGATAAACTTTGTGAGAAGTTTTATACCAAACTTTACCTCATTAGTCAAGCCACTAACTTTTATTCTCAAGAATAAAGTCACTTTCATCTAGATAAGAGAAGGTAAGGATAGCCTTGAATTAATAAAAATATAAATATCCCAAGGCTCTAGGCTTATGAATCTATGCTATGAAAAATATTTCATCCTCTATGCTTTCAGAGGAGATGAAATCATCTCATCAATCTTAATACAACAAAATAGTGACAAAATGGATTCGCCTATCACTTTATTTAGTCAAGTGATTAAGTATTATGAATTTATAAATAGATTTTTATAAAAATAAGTGATGTATTTCATTATAACATTGAATAAAGGTCGATGCATTCTCTCTAATAAAAATATTCAACTGATGGTCTCACATCTAGGTATGCAAGAGTTTTTGTTGAGCAGATATATCGATGAAAAAAGAGTTGGTTAGATCACCAAGGTGATGGAGTATGACATTAACATCAATATCACCAATCTCATGAGAGGAAAAATATTATATGAGTAGTTATGAACTAATCTAAAAAATGAAGGTAAAATAATACTTATGCTAGAAGAAGAACAACCAACTAACCAAGATCTTCCTAGTTGCTAGACTCAAAGCATGAATGCCTTTCTCCATTTATATGATTATCCACATGGGATTGACAAATCCTAAATAATTCATTTCAAGTTGTAATCTATTCCTTATGTGCTTGTCAATGTTGAGTTATTTTGAGATGTATAAAAACCAAATAGACTGAAAATATCTTTCAAGAGTTCTATGATGGACTGTTAGGAGGACATTATTAACCCAAAACCAATATTGTCAAGATCATGAGGGTTGATTGTTATTTTCCAATTCAATTAAAATATGCTCACAAATGGGTGAGAAGCTGCAAGAAATGTGCCTTCTTCACAGGCAAAAAGAGGCTAGCATCTCTGATGTAGAGGCATCTTCAAATGGATTCCATTTTGAGTTTTTATAGTTAGTAGAATTTATATACAATTTTTTTGTCATATTTATGAGTGTTATAGGTATTTATATTTTGAATTATGGTTTAAAAGGCATTTTCCTACCAAATCTCTAATTTGAAATTTTGAATCATGTTACTAGCTTAGGGAGAAGTTTTTTGATGTCTAATGTTTGTATTAGGCACTTTAGGTTCTAAGTGTCTTAAGAGAGAGTCCTAAAGGTGTTCATAATGTAAATGAAATGTAATTTCATGAGGCAAATAATTTGTAACTTCCCTTAAAACTAACAGGGATATAAAAAGAATGCATGAAAAAAGAGAAAGGGTACAGTCTTAAGGGGAGAGAAAGTGAAGAGGAGGTAGAAGGGTGGAGGAGGACAAAAAAATATTGGATGGAATTTAATTTTAATGTAAAACTCCAAAAAAAATTAATAAAATTTATTATTTGATCACTAACTCTTTGTACCTTGTGTTATTAAGTTATATTTTAAACATGACTGTATATCCATGTTTGCAAAGAAAGGTAGCAGGTTTTAAAAACATACTTTTTTATCTTTATTTTGATCTCATATTTTGATTTTATTTGGCATAATTTGTAATCTTATATCCCTTGTCACAGTGTTTGTAATATGGATTGGTAATGAAATTGTATCTTATAGGACTAAGACAAGAAATATGTATACATTCATTGAAGCCTATAGGGTAATGAAGAAGGATTCTCACTATGAGGAATAATGAAAGGAATATAAATGCCTTTGTGTGGATAATTAATATAAATATTTATGTTCTTGTTTACAACAGTATAAGGTTTTAAATTGAGAGTATGTGTATACCCTGTCCATAAGTGAGTCAAATAGATCTATGTGTGAGAATTGAATAAATAATTATGTGTATGAACAAATAATGTGGAAGTATGGAGATGGTTTAGAGGGTCAAAAAAATGGTGTATAATTTTGAATGAAATTTTTGAAAATTTTAGGTAACTAAAATGTACATTTAACCCTATTTTTGTTTACATAAGCAAACTGTATTAGTAGAATACATTAGAATTCCTTAAGTAGAACATGATTAGGAGTTAAGAAAGAGAAACTAAAGTTTAGAACATGATGAATTAGGTTAGGTAGACCCTATTCTGGTCTTTTAGTGGCTTGAAATAAGTTAGAATTCCTCAAGAGTCAAAATAACCCATCTTGGGCTTGAGCAAACTATGTAAACCCTGTTCTAGGATTTTGAAACAAAAATTGGTGTTAAGAGTGATTGAACTGACCAAAAATGCTAATTTTATGTTATTAGAGAATAATAAATGTCTTTTAAGATATTTAATATGTTTGAAGTCTACACAAACCTTGTAGTATAGTTTTTAGAAGTATGTGTGTGTGGCAGGGCTCAGAGACCGAAGTACACCTAAATAGAGCCTAAAAGATGCCTTGAAAAGTAGTCTAATGGAAGAGTTTGAGCATGAAAATTTGTGAAAGGTATGTATAAGATATAGGGTGATTTTAAAATTATTTAGTTTCCTAATATTCCATTGTATGTATCCATACAAGGAGAAAAAGAGTAAAAAAGGGCTAAAAGGGACCCTATCAAGGTGGAATAAGTTGTAAATAAGGTGAAAGATGCATTGAGGGGATTTGTGAGGTGGATAAAGAGACTAAAAAGAATGGTGTGAGCATGATATTGATGTTAGGAAACTTGATAGGATCAAGGAAACCTAAGTTTAGTGTAAATCTAAGATGTAAATTTTCTTAAGGCAAGAAAAGAACAAGTTTAAGAAAGTTTAAGAAGAAAAGGGATGAAAGAGGAGTTTGGTAAGGAGTTGAGGTTTGAGATTGGTAGAGATAGTAATAAACTTGAAAGGAGGTCTAGGCAACTCAATGGAATAGTGAGTACGAAAGGATAGAGAATGAGTGGATATGTTGATAAAAAGAGTGATTTTTAAGTGAAGGGAGGACCAAGTAACAAAGTACAAGAATAGAGATCAAGAGATCTAGACAAAGGAGATCAAAGCTAGGAATCATTGACAGAGGTGATTATATGTGAATGTGATTCTATCCATATGAGACAAAATTGATTAGACCTCTACATCATTTGGTATCAAAGTGATAAGTTTTTTGGGAAAAATATAATGAAGGTTTTCACAAAGAAAGGTACATATTTGTTTTTTGTTTTAATTCTATGTATTTGATAATTTCATTGAAAAATGTTGAAGGCTATTATGAGGTTTCTCAAGAAAGGTGTAGGTATATGAAACATAGGAAAAACATTAAGTGTTATGTGGTGAAGTCCTTAAGCTATAAAGGTTTGGAGTGAGAAAGAGGTGAGTAAGTGAAATCTCAAGGAGAGCTTGAAGGTAGAAGAGAGAGACCAAGTGAAGGTCAAGGAGACAAATAGGTAGGCTTGTCAAGTAGAAGAGATAGGTCAATATATACCTAGAGAGAGTGAAGAGATTGAGAAATAAATATGAAATGCTTGAAGCAAGAAGGTTTTCATAAGGAAGTGGTGTAAGAGGAAGTGGATAAAAGGTAGATTGATGCATTGATGGTAGTATTGGCAGAGTTAGAGTAAGCTTTGGAAGAACTTAGACAAAAATTTTCAATTGGGATTAAAACAAGAGTGAGATGGCCTCTTAAATACATAATGATGAAGAATACAAAGCAAGCAAAAGTATGCAAAGTAAAGAGATAGTTAAAAGTGCTAAGTAAACAACTGAAGAAGAAGAAGAAGGAGAAGGGGGAAATCAAGCCTCATGGATTTAAAACTAATGATGTTTTGGCATGTGTGAATGTAGGTATGAGAGTGAATAAATAAGATGAGTTAGTTAGGCTAATGTATGGGCTTAAGAATCAAGAATAGGAAGCATTTGACCAAGTAGTGTTCAAGAAGAACCAAGAAAAAGGAGAGGTTTAAGATAGAGTCTTGATATTAGAAGAAGAATAAGTAGGTCAACTATATGGGAAGCAAGTGTTAAGCATGAAATATACTGAGAGAGGGTAAATCAGTATATTATATATCTTTTACTTAATCTGATTTATTTTCTTTAACCACTCAATCATACATTCAAGAAATGCAATAAAACTAAAATAATAATTTGCACCACACACAAGAGAGAGAGAGAGAGAGAGAGAGAGAGAGAGAGACCAGATTTTTATGGGGAAACCCAAAGTGGGAAAAACCATGGAGAATAATCTTAAGTATATGAATGAGCACCAACTCAAAATACAAAGTTCAGAATCACCAACTTGTAGGATCACCAACCCCTTTGATGAGCACTAACACAACAACTATTTGTGAGCACCAACCCACATGAGTACCAACCCCTCTTGTGTACAAAACACAACTATCTCTCAATGTTGCTCACTCAAAAAATGATAGAACTCTACAATATCTCCTGATTTTCTCTCTTTGAAAAGAAATATAAATCATACACTCTCTTTCCTATTACAAATGTCTTCTCAAGCCTTTATTTATAACTTTCCAAATGACCTTTGGCATTCACCCTTTGTGACCCTTCAATCCTCATGGAAAATGGTGCCAAACTTGCATGACCCTTCATATCCTTGTATTTGAAAAGTCATATGGTGACTCTTCATAAGAAAAAGCATCCTTTCCTCTTTTGTCTTTATCTTAGTGACTTTTTATATACCTCAAAGTGTCCCTTCATGGAAAATATGCCATGCCTCTTTAATCTTCACATGGTGACTCTTGGAATTCCTCAAGGTGACTCTTCATGAGAAATGTGTCCCATTCCTTTTTCATCTTTTACTCCATGACTCTTTGACTTCTCCATGGGCCCTCTTTTGACTTATATGCAACCAAAAATATATTCATTAATATTAAATAAATATTAACACACATTAGCCAAGAAATGAATCTTAAAAACACCATTAAATGCAATGGGGCCTTTATCACCAATAATGCTAGACCTTTGACATCAATGATAATATTTCCAATAGCAAGATAGCATGGATCATGAAGTGATCCTCACCCAAGAGGATGCAAAGGAAGACAAAGGAACATTGGGACAATAGAACAAATAAAGGTATGAGGACTATGCTAGTGTGTATGAAGTCTTGAAGAAAGAACATAACTTTGATCCTCATCAAATGTACAAACAGATGGTAAAGAAAATGAAAAAGGAGAATATAGACCTATGGCATGTAGCAGTGGTGAATAAGATAAGAGCACTCATGAACAAAAAGAGAAGTAAATCATAAGAAGACACTCTACAAGATGAAGTTACAGATGTTAAGGTTGAAGTATAGGTTATAAATGAATGGTAAATAATTCAAGGAGAAGAATAAGATGAGTTGGTGGCTAATTCAAAGAGGAAGAACAAACCATACAAGGCACATAAAGGTGTTAAGTAGTAAGGACAATGTGCAAGTAAGGAAAAGAGTTTTAGTATGCCTCGAGGTCATGAGGATACATATATTTTCTTTTATGATTTATTTTTAATTGTAGGTATAGCTTAGATGAAGATAGCAAGAGGAAATACAAGGTACAAGTGTGGATCAAGAGAGTATGTGCATGTGCATGTGGTACTATTTTTAGTAGTTGTCAAGAGATCATGAGTTATACATTCCTCAAGTAGGCCTTGGGATCCAAGAGTCCAAGTAATGAATATAAAAAGTTAGAAATAAGGAGAACAACTATGAATCACGTTAAGTGAAATTGGTTATAACTTTTAGGGAAGTTTTCTTTTGCCCCTTGGTAGTATGATGCAGGGGCATATTCAAATGGTTACCATTTTGAGTTTTTATAGTTATTATAATTCATATAGAATGTTTTTGTCCTATTTATGAGTCTTAGAGGTCTTTAGAATTTGAATTATGGCTCAAAAGGCATTTTCCTTCCAAAAATCTAATCTGAAATTTTGAATAATATTACTAGTTTAGGGAGAAGTTTTATGATGTCTAATGTTTGTAGTAGGAAATTTAGGTTCTAAGTGTCTTAAGATAGAGTCTTAAATATCATCACAATTTAAATGAAATTTAATTTCATGAGGCAACTCATTTTTAACCACCCTCAAACAAGAAACTAACATGGATATAAAAAGAATGAATGAAAAAGAGAAAGGGTACAGTCTTTGGGGGAGAGAAAGTAGAGAGGAGGTAGCAGGGTGGAGGAGGGAAACAAAATATTGGATGGATTATAAGGTGAATGTAAAACTCCAATAAAATTTAATAAAAATTTTCAATTGATCACTAACTCTATGTACCCTATGTTACTAAGTTTTGTTTGAAACATGACTGTATATCCACGTTTGCAAAGAAAGGTAGTGGGTTTGAAAAACATATTTTTATATCTTTATTTTGATCTCATACTTTGAGTGTATTTGGCATAATTTGGAATCCTATATCCCTTGGCATAGTGTTTGTAATTTGGATTGGTGATGAAAATGTATCTTATAGGACCGAGACAAGAAATCTATATATGTTCATTAAATCCTATAGGGTAATAAAGAAGGATTCTACCTATGAAATGTATTGAGAGTGTCAAGAAAAATTAAAGGAATAAAAACACCTTTTTGTGGAGTCTTAATATAAATATGTTTGTTTTCGTTTACAATAATATAAGGTTTCAAATTGAGAGTCTGTGTATACCCTATCCACAAGTGACAGTTAAATAGATCTATGTGTGAGATTTGAATAACAAATTATATATATGAACATAGAATGTGGAAGTATGGAGAAGGTGTAGAGGATCAATAAGATGGTGGATAATTTTTAAATAATTTTTTTTGAAACTTTAGGTAACCAAAATGTACATATAACCATGTTTTTGTTTACATAATCAAATTGTATTGGCATAATATAGTATAATTCCTTAAGTAGAACATGATTAGGAGTTGAAAAAGAGAAACTAAAGTTTGGAATAAGAGGAATTAGGTTAGGTAGACCCTATTCTAGTATTTTGGTGTATTGAAACAAGTTAGAATGCCTCAAGAGTCAAAATAACCCTTCTCAAGCCTAAGCAGCTTATACAAACCTTGTTCTAGGGTTTTGAAATAAAAATTGTTGTTAAAAGTGATTGAACGAACCTAAAATGCCAATTTTTGGTTATTAGGGATAAATGAATGTCATTTAAGATATTTTTAATGTTTGAAGTCTGTATGGACATTATATTATGGTTTTGGGAGGTTTGTGTGTGTGGAAGGGCTCAGAGACCTGAATAGGCCTAAATAGAGCCTAAAAGATGATGCCTTGAAAAGTAGTCTAATGGAAGAGTTAGAGCATGAAACTTTGTGGAAAGAAGATAGAGGATAGAGGATGATTTAAATATTACTTATTTTCCCAATATTAAACTGTACGTATTTATACAAAGAGAAAAGGAGTAAAAAGGGGTTACAAAGGACCCTATCAAGGTGGAAGAAGATGTGAATCAGGTGAAAGATGCATTGAGGGGCTTTGTGAAGTGGATAAAGAGACTAACAAGAATTGTATGAAAATGATATTTATGTCAATAAAATTTGTAAGATCAAGGAAACCTAAGTTTAGTGTAAATCCAAAATGCAAATTTGCTTAAGGTAAGAAAAGAACAAGTTCAAGAAATTTTTAGAAGAAAAGGGATGAAAGAGGAGTTTGGTAAGGAGTTGAGGTTTGAGATTGGTATAGATAGTAATAGACCTAAAAAGAGGTCTAGGTGATTGAATGGAATAGTGAGTAAGAAAGGATAGATCATGAGTGGATATGTTGATTAAAAGAGTGATTTCTAAGTGAAGGGAGGGCCAAGTAACAAAGTATAAGAATAGAGATCAATATATCTAGACGAAGGAGATCAGAGCTAAAAGTCATTGGCAGAGGTGAGTGTATGTGAATGTGAGTATATCCATATGAGACAAAATTGATTAGACCTCTGCATAAATCTCTTCCACTTTGTTTAATTCAAGTTGATCAACCCTTCTCTTAGTGGGGTCTATATTTCATTGGAATGATCAACCCTTCTTCAAGTGTTAGACACAAGTAGATTCTAACTATCACAAACTACTTTATAATATAGATAAAAGTGGTAGTGCTCAAAGAGGAAAATAAAGCATCCATCTTGGATTTATATGAGGGAATTGTGACTAAATTTAGTGTTTCAACCATCATTATCTTAGACAATGTTATGGATTTTATTGGAACCAAAATCAGCAAATGGGAGGTCAAACATAGCAACCACCTGAGCACTTCCTCAAACTATTACCCTCAAGGTAATAGTTTAGTTGAATCCACCAATAAAAAATTGATTTACATTATCAATTAAACCATGGAGGAGAAATAAAGGACTTGGCATGCACAACTCAAAGAAGCCTTGTGAGCACATAGAATAATACTGCAAAGGTAAATAGGTAATTATCTCTTCATGTTGGTATATAAAAGAGAGGCCAAGCTGCCTATGTCATTTGAATTACCATCACTAGAGATTTCCTACTAGTTGTAATTAATTAAAATGATCCCATGATGGTGAGACTAGTTAAACTAATGGAGTTAGAGAAGATCAAAGGGCAAATGATACATATCATGGAGCTTCAATAGGCTCAAATGAAGAAAACCTTTGATAAGAAAGATACTAATAGAAGTTTCTAAGAAGGAGACTTAGTGATCAAATGGGATGTAGATAGAGTAAAATTTGGGAAGCACACAAATTTTGATGCAATATGGAGTGATCTTTATGTCATCACAAGTTGTAAATAGGCCAACACTTGTCAACTCTCAAAACTGAATGGAGAAAAACTACCAATCCCAGTTAATGGGATCCATCTAAAAAATTGGTCTTAGAGTGTTTTTCAATTTTTATATAATAGTTTAAATATATTTTATTTTCTCTAAGTTTTAAGGCATAGTAGTTAGTTTTTTTCTTTCCCTAAGTGCTTTTGCACATTATTGTTTTTTTCATTGAAAAGTGAACCTCAATTCAGTTTATTCAGTAATAGGCCAAACAGGTTATAGCTATGTTACCCTTTCACAATTAGGTGTTTTTGGTGCTTCTACAACTCCATGCCCAATAGATTACTTTAAAGGCTACTAGGTTCCTTATTAGAAAGCAAGTAACCCACAAAAGTCATAAGAAGGTTGACCATTTTTTGTTACTATGGAAGAACAACTTCTATATACACATAATATTTTTAAACTTTATCAATTACTAATGCTTTCTATCTTGTAATAACCCATTGATTCTCAATATCTCTGAGTGCACTCCCTAAGTGGTGCATCAAGAAATGGGTGGGAAAACCATTGGTGCTTTTTAGGATTATTATCCCTTTTTACAACTTACTATCTACACATTTGTCTCCTAAAACCATTTCCCTAAGCTTGGCCTCTTATTTTGCACCCTCCTCTAGTGTTTTACCACCTTCATTAGCCCTTCCCTAACCTAAAACCCATTTTCGATAATTTACATTACATAGTCAGCCACATCAACCTTGTATTCTTATTGAAAAAACTTATTAGGGTCTAGGTCACCCTTGGCTGACCTAGTCCATGACCTAGTTTATTTTTATCAATTACAATACTAGGTCAACTAGGTTGACCTTATCAGCCTAAACTTTTGAAAGGGTTTAAGGTTAGATATGTATATATAAACACATCCATTTTTCCATTCTTAGAGAGACAACAAGAGTTAATTATTCATTTGCACTTCTTTACAATATTCTCTTCCATTGTTCTACTTAAGGAGTCTTAGCTTAGGGTTTCTACTTGGAGAAGAATTTTATCTTGTGGAGAAGTCTTGGATGCTTTGGCATTTCTTAGTGATCCTTAAAAACCACAATAACCTCTTATGAAGCACCTTTTTTTAAGGGAGAGATTGAGTCTTGATGGGTTCATCTTCAAGGTAAGTATCTCTAACTTTGCTCCTCTCTTTAGTAGATAGAAGTAGCATAAGTAATGGATTTCAAATATATTTCTCTCCATGAATTAGGGTTTTACCTATACATAGATTAAATATGATTCTCTTATTCATGTTTAATTTTATGTTTACTAACCCTAATTTATGCAACAATCTTTGGTGAGCACTATATTAGACTTTACTTTACTTGTTATTAGTTTAGTGAATGTGAAAACATAAGAACTAGTTAGGGTTACTACATAGTTTTGCTTGACTAGAGGCTTTGGAACCCTCCCTAGTGAAGTTATTTTGGTAATAGATCCCTTGGCTAGGTCTATCAGATCCATATTGGTCATGACCCCAATTATCTAATGTATCCCCAATCAGAAGTGTAAGTAGGATTTATCTTCTTTGAGCTAGGATTGATTTATCTATCTATTGCATTTCTCATTGCATACATTCTGGTGAACCCCATGTGAATCTAAATATTTCAAGTTTTCTTTCACATTTTCATTTCTATCATCTTATTATTTTTCTATATTTGTGATATTATATCAAACCAGTCGGTATAGTTCTAATGTTATGTGCACACGTTTAACACACAATCGCATCAAAACAAATATATTCTTTCTATGTAGGTATTCATCACATACATGTTACTAGATCAAAATGATTGACACATTATTCTATTTTAGTCCCATATAAAAATATAATGTCAAACAGGTCAACCCTATCATCTTATTCACTCTACCAACATCTAAATCAAAAAACTAGGTCGAATAGATCAACTTAGTCTCTCAGTTAGCATTTAGATCAATAAACTAGGTCAAATAGGTCAACTTAGTCTCTCTACCAGCATCCAGATCAACAAAATAGGTCTAATAGCTTGACCTAGTCATCTTACCCTTCTTCAACACACAAGGTTTTTGAAGAACTAGGTCAAACTAGTTGACCTAGTTTACATAATTTAAAAGCAACATTCCAATCACTTCATCATAAAATTTACAATCCTAATCATCTTCCAACCCACCAAGGTTCCTCTCTTTCTCTCTCTGTCATTTCAATACTTCATTTTAGTTCTATTTTTTAAAAGTTAGCAGGGTTTAAAATTGTAGCCCTATAGTAAACTAAGTCAACCTGGTCAACTTAGTTCTATAACCTATCTTCTATCTAAAAGACTGAGTCAACCTGTTTGACTCTAATCTTAAATACTCTTGCTTCTATATAACAATAGCAACCTATTTGACTATGTTTTTTATTGTTTGCATATAGTGTCATCTAAACCAACTTTGTACCATTCTAAATTTTGGAATTAACAATTATTTGCTAGTAATTAATCCACACTTTCATTTTTAGTAGTTTACATGTTTAGAGTAACTCACATAGTCTAAATAGGTGGTTTTTTCAATTACCATTTAGTTATACTATTTTTCTCTTTTTTCACATAGTGCCAAATCAAATAATATTCAAAACACATTTAACATTTGTCTTCCCAAGGCTTACCTACTTAGATTTCATCACCAAGAGGGAAGCCAACTTGGTTTTTGGCCAAGTATAAATATGTGGTTAATGGTATATATTGGAAAATCACTCGACACATTTATCGATGTAAGATTATAAGTGAGTGGGTAGGCCCCAATTCCAAGCTAGTACCATTGCTAACATAGATCCCTTTAAGCCTAAATGTCCTAAAATCATCTATAGATTGATTTCTAGTTCCCTATTTTTAGCCAAATTCCCTATCACACTTAAAAGAGCACTTTTTAATAATCTAATAACACTTAGTATGACCAATTAATCATCACTTAGTTTTTAGTTGATTGCTTATTCTATGATCATTTTATTTTGTATTGTAAAAACTTGCATTGGCCAATGCTGGTGCAAGGTTTTGTGTTGCGTGCACCAATTAGATCACTCACATCAATCCAATTATTTGTGTTTTTTATTCCACTTCTTGCTTCCTTCATATTTCAAAATTTTACCTTGTTTTAGAACACTATCATTCTAGTTGATACAATCTCCTATAGAATTTATCTTTCCTCTTACCAATAGTACACAATCGACCAACATGATTGTGTCTCTTATCTATTTGTTTTGCCTTTATTATAATAGTATATATTCAACCCAATTGATTATGTAATCTTATGCCTTATATCCAATAGTACACAATTGACCCAATCGAGTATGTACTCTTTTGCCTTATGTCCAGTAGTATGGAGTCGACCTAGTGGACTCCATACTTTTCTCAACCCATTTTTAATAGTACACAGTTGACCCAATTGACCTTATATCTGATTGATGCCCTTGCTTTCCTATATGTCTAATCTAGTTCTTTGTTTGGATTACTTCCTTCTATATTGGGCCGATCTAGTTCTTTACCTCATTGACTTCTTTCTCTACCTGGATAACTTAATTCTTTGTCTTTGATTCCTCTTCTTGCTTAAAATCATGTTTATTTCCTCAAAACATCATGAAATCCCTTATTATAATCTTTTTGGACAACTTGAATCCATTCAGACACTATATAGGGTATTCTTTTCTCCCTTAATTTACCTCCCAAGAGAACCCTCACTCTTGGAATACCTCTTCCCCTCCATCTTTGGATTGTAACATGGTTCAAATCGCACCTCAAGATGAAGCAAGTGGATCTGATCCTTTTTATACCCATTAATAAAATTATCACCTTTAATATTTTCAACATAATATGAGAGAAATTGACACAAGTCTATCCAATAATTCCACTGGTAATCCACCTTCCAATAACCCTCCCCCTAATACCAACTCAGGGAGTCTTCCTACAAACACCAACCTGCTAATTGATATGACTTATATTCTTGCACAAGTCATACAGTAAATAAACATAATGAAAACTTATAAAAGCTCTCAAATGATACCATTACAATGTCATTTGATCAATATGGATAATCAACCCCCATTTCTAAATCCTCAAGCTAATCTAAATTTTATTATTCCACCTCTTAGAGATGCCTTAGGAAATGTTATACCTCAACCTATCATGAATAAAAAAATTCTTCAAACCATCCAAAATGAGCCTTTATCTCCTTTCATCATTTCCATTGATATTCTTAATAGCTCTCCAACTATCAAATATGATGGGACTAAATACCATGCATCCTTTCTTAAGGCATTTAGCAATCTCTATAAAGAGTAGATCCAAACTAATAATTTCACCAAAACTAAACTTTTAGTTAAAACTTTCACTAGAAATATATTGAAATGGTACAACCAACTTCCCCAACATTCCATTTGGTAACTTGAAGATTTATTCAATCCTCTAATTAAAGAGTTTCAACACAATGACCTTCCAAAAATTGTCTTAGCCATTTTGTCAATTTGCTAAGCAATCTCCCACTGAATTAGCTCATGATTTTATCAAATGATGGAAATATCTGACCCATAAAGCCAACCATAACATGATTGATGATAATTTATTAAAAAAAATTATAGTTGCTTTAACTCCTTTCATTCAATATAAGGTTCAAACTTTTGCTCTTAAAATGCTTAACAAAGCTCTTGACCAAGCCAAACTTCAAGACTTCATCATGAAGTAATTCAAACCTAATACCAAATTCCTTAAAGGATATTTTCAAACTTATACTAATTCCATCACTATCAATACTCCTCAAATCAAACCAAGAGTTTCTAAAGTCAACAATCCCCCATATTCTCATAACCACTAACTATGCATCAAATGAAACAATTCTTAGCACCCTCTAAACCCTTTACTTATCCTAATAATCCTCCTAAATGGTATGAAATTGATCAATTTTTTTGGTTCCACACTGACAATCTCCATTCCCATGAAACTTGTAGAGGGCTTACCAAATTTTTTATCTCTTATATTCTTGGTGATTTCTTCAATCGCAAAGCCATGATCCAACTCCATCGTCAAGAGTACAACACCACTTCTCAAAAATGGCAAGCATTTAAAGCTTCTTATTCTAGAAACCAAAAATATTTTCCCACATCTACTATCAACAAAATACCATGGATGTTTGTGTTATTGATGTTGACTATGACCAATATTACACAATTATCAATATATTAATGTAGCCAAGGTCAATTATCATCACAAACCATCTCACAAATATCTTGTCACTAAACTTAAGAAACCATCTTTAAAAGAGAAAATTCTGAAAGATACTACAACCACTCATTTAGATTTAGAAGTTAATGAGGAACCATCTCCTTCTTCTGAACCCCGAACCACTTTCATTCCTTCAAAATCTGCCTTACCTTATAAACTTCGCACTAGTTCTTCTTCTAAATCTAATTGGAACTTTATCGCAGAACTTAACTCCATGCTTTGCAATATTCTCCTTATGGATTTAGTTTGTACCTCCCCTTATCATCAAAATTTCCTCATGCAAAAATTACAATAAATCAAGGATCCATAATCTAGAGATAAATAACAACCCTCTATTGAGCCTCAACCTACCAACATGCATAACATTAAATCCATTTATCCTTCTTCTAAGCCTTCTATTAAATTTCTTGAAGAATACATGATTGATGATGAGATCATTTTTTGCATTGATTATCCACCCCTATTCATTAAAATATTCGTTAATACTACCCTTATTCTTAAATTTTTAATTGACAAAGGGTCCAGTATTAATGTGGAATCTTTATGGATCATCCAACAACTTCTTTATAATAAGGATCATATCAAGAAAACCCACCTAACCTATCATGGATTGGATAAAACTAATCAAAATCCACCTAGTTGTATTTGGCTTCCCCTTACAATCAGACCCAAGACTATTCAAACTAAACTTATTGCCCTTGATTTTTTCCTATCTTATAACATACTCCTAGGCCACCCTTGGACTCATAAAATGAGGGCCATCACCTCTTATGGTATCCAATGAATCAAGTTCCTACATAATAATAAACGGTATAAACATGAGATCGATCCCAACCCTTGGAGTATTCAACTTCCCAACCCTAAATATCAATATCACATTCCTACTATTCCCACTATCAATAGTGCTCCCTTACCTAAATTCATCAACATCAATCTAGACTTACAAGTCACTCTCACTGATTTAGATGATGATAAACCTAATGACTTGTAGCATACTTGCAATACTACTAAGTTGCCTCCTTATACCTTTGAATGGCTTCCTCCTTCTTTATTACCTTGTGATAACACTATTCCTTTCATTGATGAGATTAGCAATTTTTCCCTTCCATGCAATGCTTAGGACTCTTGTTACATAGAAGATGCCTTCACATGCAATGACTATGGAGTGGCCAAATTACTCCAAGGTCCTTTAATCATGTCTCCATGCAAATTAAGTGATCTTATAATTTTCCCTTCTAAAATTCCTCCTAAACCCAAGCATGTACCATTTCTCCAACCTCTTATGATAACTACATCATGGCCCAAGCTCAATCCTGGGACTTGAATGTTCAACATTATCAAAAAAAATAATCCAAAATACATGTTTTCAACTATGATGTTCACACCATTTCCACAGATTTTGAATTAGCTCCCAAAGGTCATGTACCTCCCATTAATTCTACACTTATTGATACTCTTTGGGTGGTTGAACAAATCATACCTTCCAAACATTCAAAAATTCCTTCATCTTCTCTACTAGCTATAGATCCCATCATTGTATATGATTCTTCCCCTATCAAAGAAACTAACAATACAATAATCTCATCTAATTAACCTACTACTACTCTTGAGATTACAATAGACGTAAAGGCCATAGATGTCCATTAGATACATTCTTAATACGATCACCATGGTAATCAAATTTTAAATCTCTAAGTAGATGTCAAGTATTGTGTTTCTCTTCCCACTTTGCCTAGCAATGAAGCCATTTTTGAATTGCTTCATGCCTGATAACCTCAACTTCCTCGGCATCATAAACTAGGGAATTTCAAAAACAAAGACCCTTATTTCAATAAATTCATCACTAGTATTGACCCTAAAGTAAATCCAATTTACTCTTTACCTAATGTACGATATCATTTCCAATATGGAAATTTTATGCCTATCGAAGAGAATACTCACATCAAATATGGTACTCCATCATGCCCTCAATCAATTACAATTTCCTGTGAACTCACACATGTTAAACATGATAACTTTAGCTTGTTTTTTGATAAATAACATGAGATATTTACTTATTCCTACAAACATTCCTGATATTGACCCTAACATTATGGTGCATAATATCATCACTTATCCCGATACCAAACCTATATACCAAAAGTAATGGAAATTTCCACCTAAACTTTGCACTTTATGCCACAAAGAAATTATCAAGCTTCTTGATGCTAAGTTCATCAAACCCGTGGACTATTATGAATGGGTTTCTAGCATAGTCCCTATTTGGAATAAGGTCTTTATGGTCATTCACATTTACATTAGTTTTTGTAATCTTAATCTTGTTTGTCCCAAAAATAATTTCCCTCTATCTTTAATAGATGCCATTATCGAATCCATAATTGGTTATGAAATGTTGTCTCTTATAGATGGTTTCTCAGGTTATAACCAAACTCATATTACCCCCAAAGATCAACATAAGACAACTTTCACCACACAATGGGGCACCTATTGCTACATTAAAATGCCCTTCAGTCTAAAAAATGTTGGAGCTACCTATCAATGGGTAATGACTTGCATATTTCATGATCTTATTCACAAAATTGTATAAACCTATATGGATGACCTCATTAATAAATCCAAATTTCACAAGACTCATCTCTCTAATCTTACCATCATATTCGACCACCTTCTTAAATATAAATTTAGACTAAATCCTTACAAATGTATTTTTGGTATCACATCTAGAAAACTATTAGGATTATTAGTCTCTTTTTATGGCATCAATGTTGACCCTATAAATATTAATGCTATCATCAAAAGGTCTATCCCTCGATTCATTTCAGACATTCAGAGTTACCTCGATAAACTTGGGGAAATTATATGCTTCATTATCGAAATGGCTTACCATATCTATTCCATCAATTTTCTTGTTAGGAAAGGTAATGCCCTGGAATGGATGGATCCCTATTAAGAAGCATTTGATAATATGAAAGAATCATTGCTTCACCCACCTACTCTTCATCCCCCTTATAATGATCAACCTTTAATCTTGTATACCTCTTCCACACCCATATCAATTGGGTAATTTTTTTCCCAACAAGATGATACTGGATGGGAATATGTCATCTACTATATCATTTGAGGCCTCATTGATTATTAGAAACATTAAACAAAAGTCAAATGTGATTACCTCACAATATTTTTTACTGCTGAAAAACTTTGACATTATATGATTTATCAAACCACTTATGTTATCATCCATTCCAATCCCCTTCATCACTTATTTTACAAATATTTTCTTCTTTAAGATAGAATTGGAAAGTGGATGGTCCTTCTCATGGAATTTAATCTCCAAATTATTACCCAAAAAGCTACCAAATGATAAATAATTGCTGGTCAACTTATTGTAGCTCATGTGTTAGCTATCGACCACCTTCAAGATAGTCTTCTTGAAGGAAATATTCTCTACAATAAAGGTCTCAACCAAGCCATATCCTTTAAATATTACTTTCATAGCTTCACTATTGACCTGGAAGTAAGTAATCTAGATGAGTCCACTATCCTCCTTGATATTACTAAACCAAAAGTAGTTATCGAAGAACTACCTAAAGTTAATGTCAATTTACATGAAGATACTTAGACCCTTCATTTTGATGGTGCTAATTGCCTTTAGGGAACTAGGGTAAATTATATACTCATGATCCCTCTTGGAAAGATCATCCCTTTATAATTTTATCTCACATTCAATGTTACTAATAAAATGGTAGAATATGAAGCCTTAATATTAAGCATGCGAGCATCCCTTGATCTAGATATATAATATATGCATGCTTTGGGTGATTCTCAACTCATTTTCAACCAAGTCAATGGTTATTACCAATGAAAAAGTGAAAATATCATTTCTTATCATCAAATCTCAACTACCTTCAACAAAGACTTCATTTCTTTCACCATCGAGCCTATTCCTAGAGATCAAAATTCTAATATTGACTCCTTTGCTTCTTCAACATCCTTTTTTCATCTATATCAAGTTCTTACTGATCCAACTTTTCTTATACAAATAATAAAATCCCCATCTCTATCCAACTACAAGATTCACTTATCTACCACATTGAGGTTATCACTATTTGACAAAGCCCATGGTACAAAGATATAATTCAATTTCAAGAACATCAAACTAATCCTCTAAACCTTAATTCCTGTAACAAGACTCGCATTTGCAAACAAAATTTTAAGTATGTATTTCGATATAAAATCCTATATTACCATAATGTTTAAGGTACTTTGCTTCATTATGTTATGAAATATGAGGTTCCCCTCTTCTTGAATAAGCACATGGGGGAATTTTTGGTGGACATTATAGTAGACATGTTACAACTCACAAATGCTTACGTATGGAATAAATTTGGCTTACTCTCAAAAAGGATGCCATAAAATTCACTAAAAAGTGTAATCATTGTTAGCTTCATGATGATCTAATTCATTCACTTCCATTTGAGCTCAAACTATAGAATCTCTCTAGCCATTTTCCATGTGGCGATTAGATCTCATAGGCAAATTGCCTGGATCTCAAGACCTAGCCTTCCTCATAAAATCACCATCTTTTCATTCCTTATCTAGAATGTGTTTTTCAATGGTTACAAGTTTTGGGTCTTTGTTCTTAGCTTTAGATTTTATTTCTTTTGATAGATGAAATTTACATAAAAATCTATGTTAGCATGTTTTCCTCCATTTCCCTCGTTCTTATGATAAAGAATCACACTTTTATGTCATTGTATCCCTTTTTCACCTTTTGTCACATTTTTTTCAATTTGAAGTAATTCAAATTGTTTCATTTTTTATTCCTCTCAATTTTTTTTCATTTCACTCCACATTGGATAAAATAAGGTCAAAGTCAATATTGCACCTTTATTTCACCTAAATTTATGAGACTCTTAGACACCATGCTCTATGAGTTATCTCTCTTAGTAACCAAGTCCCATGTATTCAAATGAAATTCATCTTTAGCACCCATGTTTAGTTTTATGAATCCTTATGGAGGAAGAATATAAAAATCCATCAAGAAAGTTAAAATCCAAATCATTTGAAACAAAAAGGAAATGATATATAATAGGAAACATATAATTTTCAAAAGTAAAAAACACACCAAAATATGTAATTACAAAAACATCTCCTATCTTCAATCAAAGCTCAAACTCCAAAGTTGGCCTCATGATAGTGTCAAGGTCTATTGGAGTGTGGTAGGCTAGTAGATTAGAATAGAAGAATTCAACAAACTCTATGGTGTTACCTACTTTTTCATGTAAGTACCCAATCTTCACAGTAGACCCATGGATCTGTAAGGGATCCTAAAGAATGGGGAACATGTTATGGGAAGGTAGGTCCATTTTACTTTTCATGCATATATCCTTTAAGAGATGATCTACATACTTGATTTGATGACCCAAGACTTGTGTGGCTAGGATAAGTTATTCAAATTCCTTAATATCAAAAGTTATCATGTTTTGACAAACCTAATTTGAGTGTCTTGACTTTAATAAAGAGTTCCTCTACCTTGGATTTTCCTTAATTTTCTCCCCACCCATTTCATTTCCCCCCTTGATAGGTAAGTGTGATTCTAAATCTATTTTACCTTCTTCTATATTCCCTCTTTTTCACATCTTAAAAACATGTTAGCATTAATTTATTTCAATTTAATATATCCTTAGAATAAAATAATATGCTTGAGTAATTATGGATTAATTTATTTGCACCATGCCTCTATATATCTAAATGTGCCTTGCTCTCTTTTACCATTTATCATTATTATACTACCCTTTTTACAGTGACCTGAGTCAATTTCTACTTTCATGTTCTTTTTCCATTATTGAGTGAAGTTGGCTTGTTACTTTTCACTCATCAATGTTGTTTTCCTTTTTATGCATCCTTTTCCATTGATGATTGAGTAATGATTGTTATTGCTCATTCATCAATATTGTTTTACCATTTTATTTTGCCCATGTTTGTTAAAGTATTTTTACTGCTTTTACATTGATGTTTGATTACCATCCTTTTTGACATGTATCCTTGGTTTAACTTGGTGATTTTACCTTTCTTGCTTAAGGTTTACTTATTTGAGTTTTTTGGTCTTTAGTAGCCTTGGCTTTTCAATTACCCAATCTACTCCAATTTTAACTTGGTCATTTGGTCTAACATAGCACTTATCATCTCAAATTTTTAAATTTCCAAGTACATCCCATCCACATAGCACTAGTTATCTTGGCTTTCATGTGTTTATTTATTTTTTGCTCTTTAGTTTTGTATCATTGGGTTTGTCAAAAGTAATATATATCCCCTTCATGATCAAAACTACAAACACAGTAGACAACCATCTAGCGATAAAGGTAAGTCAAGGTATACACACATTTTAATTTTTAGTTATTTCCCTTTCTATCATTTACTTTTAGTTACTTTATGCTTTAAAATACTACAATTTTTTTAGTTTCAACATTGTGTGTTACTATGTTCTTTCTTAAAGCACCATCCCCTATTACACCTGAGTGACACATGATGAACTTTGAGTGGGGCATATGTATACACATGATATTTTCAAACTTTATCAATTACTGATGTTTTATATCTTACAAGAACATTTTGAGTCTTAATATATCTGATTACATGCCCTAAGGGGTGGGTAGACCATTTTTACTTCATAGTATTGTTGTCCTTTTTTACCACTTGTTATCTACACACTTGCATCCTAAAACTATTCTGCTAAGTTTGACCTCCTATTTTTCACCCTCTTCTACTCTTTTACCACTTTCATTAGCCCTTACCTAGCCTAAAACCCCTTTTTGATAGTTTACATTACACAGTCAGCCACATCGACCTTGTATTCTTATTAATAAAACTTATTAAGGTCTGGGTCAGCCCCTGGTAAACCTATTCCATGACCTAGTTTATTTTTGTCAATTACAATACTAGGTCGACCTTGTCATCCTAAACTTTTGAAAGGATTTATGGTTAGATATACCTATATAAACATGTATATTTCATCATTATTAGAGAGACATCAAGATTTAATTATTCATTTTCACTTCTTTACAATATATTCTTCTGTCATTCTACTCGAAGAGTCTTTGCTTAGGTTTTCTACTTGGAGAAGAATCTTGTCTTGTGGATAAGTCTTGGATGCTTTAGCCTTTCTTAGTTATCCTTACAAATCACAACAACCTCTTACAAAGCACCTTTGTCCAAGGGAGAGTTTGAGTCTTGATGAGTTCATCTTCAAGATAAGTACTCTAACTTTGCTCCTCTCTTTAGTAGATAGAAGTAAGATAAACAATTAATTTTGAATATATTTCTCTCTCCATGCATTAGGGTTTTACCTATACATAGCTTAAATATGATTATCTTATGCATGTTTATTTTTATGTTTAATAACCCCACTTTATGCCACAAGTTTTGGTGAGCACTAGATTAGACTTTACTTTACTTGTTATTAGTTTAGTGAATATGAAAACATAGGACCTAGTTAGGATTACTACATAGTTTTGCTTTACTGGAGGCTTTGGAACCCTTCCTGGTGAAGTTATTATGGTAAGAGATCCCTTACATAGGTCTAGTAGATCCACATTGGTCATGACCCTGATTATCTAATGTATCTCCAATCGAAAGTGTAAGTAGGATTTATCATCTTCAAGCTAAGATTAATTTATAGATCTGCTGCATTTCCCATTACATAAAGGTTCCAATCTAGATTGGGGCTTTAGGTTTAATAGAAAAGGTTAATTCATGAAATCAATCAAGCCTTCATGCTTCAAGGTTTTGGTCTTCACATGTTTTGATGTGAATGATTTAAAAGGAGGAAAGACTTAGCATATTTTCAAAGAAGTTCGCCTTCACACTTTTTGGCAAAAGACTAGTTCAAACTTTTATTCCAAACAAAAGTTATGAATACTTCATGATGATTGTTATAAATTTTGGTATTCAAAAAAATTATGCAAAGAGTAGTTGAAACTTTTGTTCCAAACAAATTTTTTGAAGGCCAATAATGCCTAGATAGAAGTTCCAAATGAAAATTTTGAATAAAAATTATGATAACAGAGAATCTAAAAACTTCATAAGAATCGACTAAGTATTGGGTCTTCAGGAAAATTGTTTGAGTAAAATTTATGATATCAAAAGCTATGAAGAATCAAAAATCTTGAATATTTCTTAGAAATTGTCTAAGTCTTTTCCCTTTGTAAATAAATGTGCAAATAGTCAAAAAAATTATTTCGAATAAAAGTTTTAAAATCTAAGGCATCAACAAAATTCATGAAGACTTAGGTCTTTGAAAAAAATGTCATGAATAAAAATTCATGAAGAATTAAAATTAGTGAAGAATCATAAGTCATGAAGGTTTTCTATCTTCGCCTAGTGCTACATGTTAATCTCTCGTTGGTTCATACCTCTTTCAATAAAAATTTAGCACTTAGCCAATTTTGCAAAAGTTGCTTGGTACCATGTGTCAATCCCCTGACGGTACTGAGCCCTTTAAAAATTATTTTCAACACTTAGTCAAATTTCTTGGCATGTCTCTACATTAGTAAAGTAGCAGGCAACTGGGTTAGCAGGATGCTTCCACATGTAATCCTGAAGACCCAATGTGATGTCCCCATTTCAACATCATGATTAAGTAGATATTGAATATTTTTAGTCTACTTCCCCATATACTAAAGGAAAATTTTTGGTGAATTATATTTTATTAGTTAATAATTAATTGCCAAAAATAGTGATTTTTATCATTTGTTCTTATAAGGCAATTATTACTTAATTAATAGAATATTTGTTAAAAGTGATTTTTACCACTAAAGTATTTAAATGAATTAATTATTAATTTATTTACCTTAGAGTAATTTTAATTACTATTTTATTAATGTAACTAATTAATATTATATTTGAAAAAGAGAATATTGGCATGGGAGCTAAAGCAAGGAAAGGAAAAGATATTCTAAAAAGGGCAAGCAAAGGCTTATGATGTATTTTACCTCCCCATGGTGGTTCACCCCACTTTAGAAGGAACAAATAGAAGGTGAAGATTACAATGGAAGACATATTGAATTTGATAATTATTTCTTCATGCTTGAAGAAGCTATTGAGATGCATGCCCAATAGGTGTTTTTTGTTTTGGTGTTGATCATTCTACAAAAGGTGTCTTTTAATGCCACCTTTGCTAAGGAGATCTTGTTACTTGCCCTAAAGTGGGGTGATTTGCATTGAGGAGCTCTTGTGATGTTTTCATGAAGTTTTTTAGGCTCATTTTTTGCATATTATTTTTTATTAATATTTACACTATTTTTCAAGCAGAGTGAACTATTTTAGAAGCTTGATTGAGGGTTTGGAGGCCCTTTTTAGGGTCTATTTGTGCAAATTAATATTATGAAATTCTTTTCTAATTTTATACACATTACGGTGGGGTTTTTGATAATATTTGTGGAAGATTTGAAGCCCTAAATTGATGTAAAATTAAATAATAATTTTTAGATTATTATTTAATTATTTTTGACAAGAAACTAGGGTTTTCATAATTTTAGAGAAATTTTTGGTGACCTTCCCATGAAAGGAAAATTATGAAATTATTTTTATTTGATATTCATTATTTTTATGATTAGTTTGAACTCTTGTTTTCATCACAATTCTAAATATTGAGGGAGTTATGAATTTTTGAAGTTTTCAGTTGTTCATAAGAAATAATATTTGTTGAAGGCAAATTTGTAAGGGTTTCATTCTGAATTAAGTAGTGAAGTAATTTTATGAGTTTTGGTAATTGGATTGGACTAAGCTTGAGCAAGGATTAAAGTGGGAAATACGGACTTCAATTTAGCTAGTGTGGCACTAGGGTTTGGAGGGTTGAAACATCCATTTCAAGCTCTTTCTTCAATGGGTCAAGAGCCATTAGTGGCTAGATTCATTAGGTATTTATTTGGTATTTTGATGCATAGAATTTACCAAATGATCACTCTAACCTTATTTCTTAACCGACTTTCTTTGTCAAATGCAACTTCGTTCAATTTCTCATGCAATGACATCAAAATTCTAAGTCTCATTTCACTGTTAGGTGGACTCCCTAATATGTTTAATAGTTTCTTTAGAGTTTCATTAACCCTCTAAATCACATTATCTAATCCTTCAATAAACCTTTCTAATAGTTATAAAAGGCCTTGTGACAATTAATTTGATAAACACAATCTATAATAAAAAAAATAGTCAACTCATTAACAGGCTCTGTATCTGCAGATGTTTGATTATGACTTCATTTTATCTATCCTTGAAGAAAATTATCACGTATCAAACATCCATTAGAATTAATACACACTTTTAAACAATTACACATTTCAATCTTATATCAATCATAACACATAAAATTACCAATACTAGCCAATGACCTCAAAATAGGATCTGCATTCATTTCCATTCAAAAATAGGGGTTACAAAACATTCAAATTCCCCATTTTCTTCATACAAAATTGATAACCATTCTCTATATAAAATCCTTCGAATGGAACATCTATCTAACATCCAAAAATTTACTCCTATTACCCTCTAAAGAGGCATAACTAAATCTTGATGCCTTTGACTACGTGGAAATCTCTTGATTACATTACATGTTTTGATTTTTACATCATATATCATATCTAGTACCATGACTTTAGACTTATGATCATTTTATGAACCTTATATAGGGTATAAACCCCTTGGACATGTTTATGACACCTTACCACCCTCTCAAAATAGATAAAACTCATTAGACAAGAATTGGCAATATTCAATTTTTTAAATAAGAACTTTTGGCAGGAAAAAGTATAATTTGAATTATATGCTCTTTGAGACCATCTAGACATCACCTATAGACTACTACTGACCTCTAGCACCTATAAAACATCTAATTGGACTAACTTAAGACAAAATTGAATCAAACTTGGGGTCCTTATAGGATGCCCCAGCATCATATTTATTTCAAGGTGAATTGGAGTTAAATTTTAGTTTGGAAGTGCAATTGTAGTAGCTAGGGTTTGTTGATTTTTAATTTTAGAATTTTAAAATTTATGGATTTTGGGGAAACCCCCTTTTTGGTTAAATCATCCCATTTGGGGGCATTGTAGTGGTATTAGAGCACCGATCTCGTCTACCAGTAAGTTATTTTTTGGATGCAAATAGGTAAAGAGATCCTATATTATCAGAAGAGAAAAAATACCATGGAGGATCAAGAGCCTAATGAGTTTCCTATAGAGTAGGTTAAGATTTTGTAAAGCTTTATCAAAGAAAGCCAAAAATATCTTCGACAAACTTTGGGTATACAAATTTTTGCCTTATTGAATAATACTGCAACTCTGAGAAAAGACCATCCATTCAATGGAGAAGGAAATTCAAGTGATAATGAGAGGGTTTATATTAACCCCCTCATAAATTCTTCAAAGCCACTTTTCTGTAGAAAGAACCAGTAATAGAGATTAGGATGCCAAGGGAGGATATTTTGTAGATTCATCAAAAATAATATACAACCCTAACATTTGCTATGCAAGATCTATTATCTTTTCAAAATTATTGTGAGATGAAGGAAGGATCCAGGCCAAAGGTTCCTAATATGCAACCCCATAGAGATTTACAATAGAGTATGGGTAAGATTTATCTTCTTATTTTTTATGATACTGATAAAATTCCTGTAAGATCTTGGTTACAGAAGTTGGAGACATATTTTTCACTTAACCCCATGTTTAAGGATGAGGCTCTAAAATTCATCACCCTACATTTGGAGGGTATTGCTCATGAGTGGTGGTTTTATGGCCTAAATACATAAGGCCATGGATCTACTACTACCATGGAGGATTTTGGAAAAATAATCATGGATAGGTTTGATATAAAAAATCTATAAATACATTTTCGTGAGTTAGCACAACTCATACAAGATCATGATGTTGAAAGGTATGTTTCTTATTTTCAAAATGTTTCAATCATGGTAGCCGATATTAGTGAGAATAGGTTGGTTATTTTATTTTTTGAGGGTTTGATTGAACCTTTCAAAGGTTTGGTTAAGGATTTTAACCCTCTTTCTTTAAAATATGCTATCACTAAGGCTTTGGATTTAGAATGTTTAGCATACAAGGGTTATGAAGGGAAAAAAGGGCAGCCACTTATTCAAGAAAATATAGGGCAGCCAAGGACTAATTTTAGTGGGCAGCAAAGAGCACAAGGTGAGTAGCCTCAAACACCACCCAATGAGCCATAAAATAATCCTTATACACCATATATGCCTCCTTATAGATTTATGCCCTATAGCAATAATATGAGGGATGATAGAGATGAATTGAGAAGGCAAGGCCTATGTTTCACTTGAAAGAAGCCATGGACCAAAGGCCACCATTACATGGGCAAAGGACATGTATACTACATTGAGTAAATTTATAATAATTCAGATTTTGATATTATTGATACTAATGATGGGCATGATGATAATGTAGTTGATGTTTTTTTGCATGAAGATGACACACAATACATGGGCAGCAATCTTACTACTATTTCAAGAGTACCAAAGTACTATCCTTTTAGATTAGGAGGGACTTTAAAGGAGCACAAGGTAACCATATTAATTGATAGTGGTGTTACTCACAACTTCATTGGAAAAAATTTGGTACCTAAGCTTGATTTGATTTTAGAAGACTTCAAGGGTTTCAAGGTAACCATAGCGGATGGATTTTCTCTTCCTTGTACCAAAAGTGTCACCAAGCTTTCCATTGCTTTAGGAGAGCATTAGGTATGTGATGATTTCTATGTAATTGACATTATAGATATGGATCTTATTCTTGGGCTCCAATACTTGCATTTATTAGGGAATTTACCCTCAATTATAAAAGCTTGATGCTCAAATTCAAGGTGGGTGATAAAGAGATAACACTTCAAAGTATGGTCAAAGGGTCACCTCAAATTGTTTCTATATTAAATAAGGCTATACAAGAAGATGCAAAAATATTTTCTATGTCTTTTATAATAGTATATTGGAAAGAGTTAATTACCTTGGAATATGCTAAAAATTAGTTTACTAACAATTTGCTTGAGGAGGTGATTATTGATGATAAATTCAAAATTTTGGATGGCCTTATACTTTACAAAAAAAGCATTTATTTGGTACCCGAATCCAAGGTAAAGCACATGTTTTTAAGGGCTGCCCATGAAACTCATTTAGTTGGCCATCAATGGTACTTTAAGACCTACAAACTCGTAAGGGAAAGGTTATATTGGAAGGGCTTACAGAAGGAGGTTCTCAAGTACATTCAGGAATGTTTTGTATGCCAAAAGAATAAAAGTGAGCATGAATTTCCAGTAGGTATCTTGCATCCCCTTCTCATTCCTTCAAAAAAATGGGATAACATCTCTATGGACTTCATTACCAAATTGCCCATGGTTCAAGGTAAAAATTGTTTATATGTTGTGGTTTATAGACTCACAAAATTTGTTCATTTTTATCCACTTTCAGTTAAGTACAATGATCATGTGATTGTCAATGTGTTTTTTAAATAAGTATTCAAGTTGCATGTTCTACCCAAAAAAATTATTAGTGATAAGGATAGTAGATTCATGAGTATATTTTGGTAAGAACTTTTTTAATTGATAGGTACTGAGCTCACTCCTAGCACTACTTATCATCCAAAAACCAATGGGCAAATAGAAATTGTGAATAAATGGTTGGAAGGATATTTGAAGAACTATGTTTTGGGGAAACAGTCAACATAGATAAAATGGTTACATATAGCTGAACATTGTTACAATATAAACTTCCACATATCTATAAGTATGACTCTTTTTAAGGTACTTTATGGTTATGATGTTTTTCCCTTCATTGATTTGGTGATGATAGATAGTAGAGTGCCTAGGTTAAAGAACTTGGTACAAAAAAATTATGACATCATGAGAGCACTAAAAGAGAACCTACAATGTGTCCAAAATCAGCAGAAATTATATGCAAATCAACATAGAGTGGAGAAGTCATTTGATGTAGGAGATTGGGTTTTTTAAGATTGCAACCCTATAGGCAATCTTCCCTCAAACAAAGTGGTTCAGAAAAATTGAAACCATGATTTTATAGGCAATATAAGGTAAGAGACAAGTTGGAAGAAGTGGCATATGAACTAGAGCTTCTGGAAAATGTTAATATTCATAATGTGTTTCATGTTTCTTGTTTCAAAAGACTTCTTGGACAACATACTACCACTTCTTTGGAGATGCCCCCATTGGATGAAGAAGGTAAAATAATATTGATTACAGAGTCTATCATTGAGGTTCATGAAAAGAAGCTAAGGAATAATAGCATCAATGACTATTTGATTAAATGGAAGGATTTACCACTTGAGAATACCACTTGAAAAAAAAAAGAAATTTTAAAGCATCCAAATTTGCAATTTCTTGAGGGTAAGCAATCTTAAGAAGGGAGGACCATGATGTCTTCATTTCCACATCATGATTAAGTAGGTATTAAATACCATTAGTCTACTTCCTCATAGACTAAAGAAATCTTTTTGGGGAATTATATTTTATTAGTTAATTATTAATTGCCAAAAATAGTGATTTTTATCATTTGTTCTTATAAAGTAATTATTACTTAATTAATAGAATATTTGTTAAAAGTGATTTTTACCACTAAAGTATTTAAATGAATTAATTATTAATTTATTTGCCTTAAATTAATTTTAATTACTATTTTATTAAGTCTACTAATTAATATTATATTTGAAAAAGAGAAACGGCATAGGAGCTAAAGCAAGGAAAAGAAAAGATATTATAAAAAGGGCAAGCAAAGGTTTATGACGTATTTTACCTCCCCATGGTAGTTTGCCCCATTTTCAAAGGCACAAATACAAGGTGAAGACTACAATGGAGGACATGTTGAGTTTGATAATTGTTTCTTCATTCTTGAAGAAACTATTAGGATGCATGCCCAATCGGTATTCATTGTTTTGGTGTTGATCATTCTATAAAAGGTGTATTTTGATGCCACCTTTGCTAAGGATATCTTGTTACTTGTCTTAGAGTGGGGCGACTTGCATTGAGGAGCTCTTGTGAGGTTTTGGTGAAGTTTTTGAGGCTCATTTCTTGCATATTATTTTTTATTAATATTTGCACTATTTGTGCAAGTGGATTGATCCATTTTGGAAGCTTGATTGTGGGTTTAGAGGCCCATTTTAGGGTCTATTTATGTAAATTAATATTCTTAAATTATTTGCTAATTTTCTATACATTAGCATGGGGTTTTTAAGAAGATTTGTGGAAGATTTGAAGCCCTAAATTGATAGAAAATTAAATAATAATTTTCATATTATTATTTAATTATTTTGATAGGAAACTAGGGTTTTGAGAATTTTGGAGCAATTTTTGGTGACCTTCTCATGGAAGCAAATATCTAAAATTATTTTTATTTGATAGTAATTATTTTTATGATTAGTTTGAGCTCTTGTTTGCATCATAATTTCAAATATTGAGGGAGTTGTAAATTTTTGAAGTTTTCAGCGATTCATAGAAAATAATATTTGTTGAGGGTAGATTTGCAAGGGTTTCATTTTAAATTAATTATTGCAGTAATTTTCTAAGTTTTGGTGATTAGATTGGACTAAGCTTGAGTAGGGATTAGAGTGGGAAAGGACTTCAATTTAGCTAGTGTGGTACTAGGGTTTAGAGGGTTGAAACATCCATTTCAGGGTTTTTGTTCATTACAACAAGAGCCATTACTGACCAAATTCACAAGGTATTTATTTGGCATTTATTTAAAGATGAATTAGAGTTAATTTTCAATTTGGAGGTGCAATTGCAGCAATTAAAGTTTGTTGATTTTTAATTTTTGAATTTTAAAATTTATGGATTTGGGGAAAACCTCTTTTTGGTTAAATAGTCTCATTTAAGGACATTACACCCAGTGTCCCAGAACCATCCAAACAAGTTCAAAGCCTCCGGGCTGGAGGGTGAGGGGGGTGACACTACGTGAAAAATATCATTACTCTATGGCCCTAGGGTGGTCTTTGCAATCTCAACAATGTGTCATAGCAATGGGTGAGCAAGTTGCCATATGGTGAAATATCACTTCATCATAGAAAGAACAGTCAACATCTATTTGAAGCCTCAGCTGAGAAACAAAAGAGCAAGAAGGATCCATGTGGAGGTAGCAAGTCCCAAGCATATAGTAGTAGGAGCACACAATGAGTGACAGAGTACCAATTAGCACTTGGCAGAACCTGGCTAGGAGAATGAAGGGTAAGACATATCTGGTGATATCAAGACATGTGGAAAATGGGCAAATACCACATGGCATCTAGAAATTGGATTCGAACCAATTCATCAAATAAGGTGACTGATAGGTTGGCAAATACCAAAAAAGAGACAATGAATGAAATGGCACCACACCATCATTTCACTAGCCTAAAATTGACAGTTCATCCAACCATCAAGATCGTCAAAAACATGATTTACAGAATCAAAGCATAGTGGCTCAAGGATCCCAAGATTACAAGATAAATGTAAGATTGACAATTTTTTTTAAAGGAATGTGAGGTCATTTATTGCATGTCAAGTTATGTTTGCATTTGTGGGATCTATTTTCATCATGGTTCTTGTGTTTAAAAAATGTGAATTTATTACAAGTTGAAATACGTACAATCCATCCAGATTCTCAATTTGGCAATGCCAATTGGATAAATTAAAGTATGAAATATAAAGAAATTTAAGGAGTTTAGATCATTTTTAAAAAATTAGGTTGCTTTATCATGTTAATTCCAACTTAGTTTGTATTGATTGACATTTATCAAACTCTTGTTCTTGTATTTCCTCTTTCGTATCTTGTAATACCCACTTTCAATTCTAAAATATAATAAACAGATTTTAAATTAATTCAAAATATGACTTTCCCTCTATTTCAATATACCGAAAAATACACAAATTAAAATATATATATATATATATATTAAATTAATTAATTTTAACGCTCCTATATAATATTTAAATTATAGGATAACCTTGTTCTTCTAATAAGACTTCTCCCTACAGATGCATAGATAGAGTATTTGTTTTTTTAATCCTCTATTATTATTCTTATTCTAACAAATGTTAAGGTGCATCTTCCACTTCACAAGATAGTGATACTGAAAATATTAAATTGTATCACAGCATGGGGGATGAAAGAAGGCAAGTAAATTGCATGGTTGCTTATCACTTTTGAATGTCTATGTGTAAATAGCACTTTAGGCTTGGAATTTGATAGTGTATAAAACTTTTTTTTAATATATTTTTCTTTTATTTTATAACTAAAAACTAATTAAAACGATAAATTTAAATAGGTTAAATTTTATAAATATAATTATTTATATTATTAATAAATTTTAAATTTTCTATTCATTCAAATATAATAATATACAATTTTTTTTTTTTTTAAATTAGAATTATCTATATACCATTATAGATATTTTTTTTTATATATTTAAAAGTTATAATAAAAATAATTTTTAAGGTTATAAATTTAATAATTTTTTAATTTTTAATTAAAACAAAATCGTATTAAATTGGAGATGTTACGTTCTTTAGCCTTATAAAAAGTTGTTAATAACTTCTTACAGTTTTCTTTTGGATATCCACTGGTGTAAGTTAAAGGGACAAAAAAAATTTAATAAATTAATTTTCATTCATGAAATTTTATTCGGATTGCTGGTGTCCTTAATAACAACCCTAAATCTTCTCAATCAATTTTCATATTTTTTCCGTTAAAAATTGAGCAGCATTCTAATGTTAAGAATTAGATATTAAAAATAAATATATAATGTATACAAGTATTATTATTATTTATAGATGAAAGATGTAGGCTGTCAATTCCAAAAAACAATTTCAAAGGCACTCTACATTTGAAAAATAAGGTTTTAGTTACTTGGCTATATCCAATAATATTCTTGAAGATAACTCTTTAGGACCTCTTCAAAAAATTATTAGTAATTAAATTCAAACTACAACAAGAAGTTATACAATTTTAAATTTATATTTCTAAGTTCAAATTATTAAAGTAATGTTAGACACAAATTTAATTGTAAATTCAAGCATAAACAATTTTCAATAGAAAGTTTACATGATCAATTTTCAATATATCAACAAGGATTAGTATTATACGACTCTTGTTTAATTAAAGAATTCATATAGAATTTTGGATTATAATTCTATTCACTAAGTTTAATTAGCTTTTTCATATTTGTATAAAATTTAAATTGTCTATTTTTAATCAAAATTTTGATATAATATTTTGGACCATGATTCGATTTTAATTATATATATTTTTATGAACAATAAAAAATTTATTATAGTTAATGTGATTGGTTGAAAGATTTAATCAATTAATACAAACATAATTATTATTTTTATTTATTGTTAAATTACTAACATATAGTACAAACATAATTTGCTAAAAACGTAATAAGCATACCTATCTTAGATAAATCTATGTAAAAGACACTGAGAGATATCATTCTCGAGGTGCCTATTCTACTTATGTCAAAAATTTAATATAATATAGGTGCCTCGAGAATGATATCTCTTGACATCTTTTACATAAATTTGTCTAAGATATGTATGCTAGTAGCTCTGTGCGTTTTGTGTATTTATTTAACATACAATATGAAGTTTTTCATAAACTTTTACATATATAATATACATCACATTAATTCATCCTAAAGTCCAATATGCATTACATAAATCACCCAAAACTTTGATATACATAACATAAAATGATTAAACAAAATAATTAATTAATAGTCATCAAAATGTTGCATACACATCACATAAAATGTCGAATAATGAATAAGTACATGAAATTAGTGATAAGTACATGAAATTATTTATCTTCTAAGAGTTTCAATCTCTCTTCCTTAGCTTTTTGTTTGGAAAGTTGTTTTCTATTTTTCAGCTATTCGTAGTGATCATGTGTAAATGGCAGTAATATTCTTAGTCCTTCCAAGGACTTTACACGAGATATAGACACAAATGTTAATCATGTTCTTTCTTTTTAAACCTATATCAATTGTGGCTTTTGAAAGAGTCAAACCTTATGATTTGTGTATTGTTAATACCCAAGCCAACTATAAAGGTAGCTAGTTTGTACGTCCCCTTTGTATTGGTGCAATTAGAATTGTATATGGAGTTTCATCTTCAAACGGTATTCCTAAGTAATTGTCAAACTCAACCATAACATATATCTGTGGTTCTGGTGGGGTACTCCTAGGTTTATTTATTATACTTCTAATATATCCTAGAGATCCATTTACAAGACCTGCTTCTATCCAAAGATTGGAAGTTAACATGACCCTTGCATCCATAGCAATTAATAACTCCACATCAAGTTCATCATTTGGACCTACTACTGGTGCATTGACACTTCCTAATTTGGTTTCAATGCTATGCGCAATAGGTCTTTTCAATGAATATAATTTTATTCTATTATGGTTATGTATATTATCAATTGTGGAAAATAAATGAATACAATTGTTAAACTCTTCATTGGTGGATTTATCTATTTTAACATTGGTTCTCATCATAAATAGCTTCCAATCATCAATTGTTATATTTGCATCTCTTAGATTTCTAAGAAGTTGACGAAACTTTTGTTGGTTGTCACTTTCTCCTTATATAAATATCTTATCTAAAGTAACAACTATTGTTAACTCTTTCCACAATAGTTTTACACATCTATTACTATCATATGGTGGTCTATCACTAATAGGAGAAGCTGACCCAAATCTCCAACCAAAATCATATATATACCACCAAAACTCATGTTTACATTTTTAGGAAATGCTTGTCAGAGTCTAGAATCTATGTTTTGTAGTAAATTTTGCCCAATGAAGCTCATTTTATCAATCAATATATATTTTATGTGGCATACATCCTCTTGGAATGTTGTAAGTCTTGTTCCTTCTAATTCAGTAAAATCCATGATTGGGATTTGAAGTTGTGCATGGATAGTTGAGGCACCAATATTGAATGTTGCAACTCCAGTTGGTGCAAGTAATAAAAGTGGAGAACACTCTAAGAACGCTGCATATTAAAGAGCTTGATGAATGACACCAATCAGATATTATTTTCATGTTCATGTTGTTCCTTGGATGATCATGCATAATGGCAAAGCATTTTGACCTACATGATAATGTGTCATAATTATATCAAGTGCTTGTTTTTATTTAGCACCCAAGGTTTCATAATTCATATTTGGTGTTATATCATCATCTATAACAAACCCATTATCTTTCATGGTGCTTATTAATTTTAGTGCTTTATTTATGTATTCTTCACCTTGATATTTGTTATTCCATAATGCTTGTTTGTCAATATCTCTTCTTCCCAACATATTTATCTCACTAACCTCCATAACTTGGCCATGTTGTAGACTAGCTATGATTGGAAGTTAACATGACCCTTGCATCCATAGCAATTAATAACTCCACATCAAGTTCATCATTTGGACCTACTACTAGTGCATTGGCACTTCTTAATTTGGTTATAATTCTATGTGCAACATGTCTTTTCAATTAATATAATTTTCTTCTATTGTGGTTATGTATATTATCATTTGTGAAAAACAAATGAATACAATTGTCACTCTTCATTGGTGGCTTTATCTATTCCAACATTGGTTCTCATCATCAATAGCTTCCAATCATCAATTGTTAGATTTACATCTCTTAGATTTGTGAAAAGTTGACGAAACCTTTGTAGGTTGTCACTTTCTCCTTCTTATCTAAATATCTTATCCAAAGTAACAACTATTTTAAACTCTTCCCATAATAGTTTTACATGTCTATTGCTATCATATGGTGGTCTATCACTAATAGGAGTTTTAAGATCTTAACAAGAATAATTGATTACTGTTGTGTAAGCAACTAAACACGAAATTAAACTAGAATAATAAGCAACTATAAATCAAAATCAGCAAAGAACAAGAGATACAAGAAACAATGAAAATTTGTATTAAACTCTTCCAGAAGAAAATACAATTGAAAAAATCTCCCTTTCTTCCACACCTCTCAGATGTACAGATCTCTTTCCCTCAAGAGTTCTCTCTCACAATTACAAACACAATTCAGCTACTTGAATTGATTATAATTTCTCTCTTACATGTCTATAAGCTATGAAGATCTATCCCTATTATATAGAATTAGGGATCATGAGTTATGCATTCTCAACCATCAGATATACCTCCTAATCAAAGGTTCAAATCAGTCATGCCTAAAATAGAAATGCAGACTTACAACTAATAGTTAATCCTATCATGCAAACATTCTGTTCATCCACAAAAATAGACTTCTGGAACGCACAGGTGACCGACGTCAGTCCCTGTCTGCCTGCATGTGACCAACGTCGGCTGATCCATAACTGACGCCGGCAGCTCCCAGTCGATCCCTGACCGACGTCGATGACTGTGTAAATACAAAAACCTTGCAATTTGCTCATTGGTGAAGCTTTTAGCTCCACAAATTAACAATCTCCCACTTGGAGATAAACAGTTGCACCTGTACCTGTACAGCAACATCTTCTAGCTTCTCCATCTTCAAGCTCAATCTTGAAGACCAACAAAAGTTGAATGAAGATTCAACTTCTCCTTTGTTACTGGCTTTGTTAACATATCAGCAGGGTTCTTATCTGTATGGATCTTTTCCAACTTCAACTCACCATCCTCCAATACCTGTCTAATGAAGTGGTACCTAAGTTGTATATGTTTGGTTCTTGAATGAAAGGCTGAATTCTTTGCCAAATAAATTGCACTTTGACTGTCACTATACAATCTGCAACTCTCTTGCTCCTTTTCCAGCTCTTCCATGAACCGTGTCATCCATATCATCTCCTTGCTAGCCTCTGTGACTGCAATGTATTCTGCCTATGTAGTAGACAAGGCAACAACCTTCTGCAACTTTGAAATTCAACTAACTATCGTTCCACCAACAGTAAAAACATATCCTGTGGTGCTTCTCCTGCCATCCAAGTCACCTGCCATATCCGCATCTACATATCCATGTAGAGAAGTGTTTGACCCTCCATAGCACAAATGCCTACTGCTAGTCCCTCTCATATATCTAAGAATCCACTGAACTGCTTTTCAGTGTTCCTTTCCTGGATTGGCCATAAACTTACTAACAACTCCCACTGCTTGGGCAATATTAGGTATAGTACATACCATTACATACATTAAGCTCCCAACTACGGAAGCATATGAAACTCTACTCATGTACTCTACCTCATCATGTGAATTAGGACACTGTTTTTTGCTCAACTTGAGGTGTCCAGCCATAGGTGTACTCACCGGTTTTGCATCCTGCATATTGAACCTCTCCAACACCTTGTTCACATAATCCTCTTGAGACAAAATCAACCTGTGATATTTTCTGTCTCTCTTAATACTCATGCCAAAGATTTTCTTGGCTGCTCCCAAATCCTTCATGGCAAATGTGTGAGCTAATTTTACCTTAAGCTTAGAAATAACCTGCATGTGTGAACCTGCAACCAGCATATCATCTACATACAGCAACAAGATAATATATCTACTATTATCTAATCTCTTAAAATAAACACAATGATCAGATTGACATCTACTGAAGCCATGCTCAGTCATAAACATGTCAAAACTTAAATACCATTGTCTTAGAGCTTGCTTAAGACCATATAAGCTTTTCTTCAACCTGCACACAAGCTTCTCCTTACCCTTGACCTCAAAACCCTCTGGCTGCTCCATATATATTTCTTCATCCAAATCTCCATGAAGAAACGTTGTCTTAACATCAAGCTGCTCAAGATGCAAATCCTCAATAGCAACTAAAGACAATACAGTCTGAATAGAAGTCATTTTTACTACAGGAGAAAAAATTTCACCAAAATCAATACCTGGTTTCTGTGCAAATCCCTTTAATACCAACTTGGCCTTATGTCTCATCTGTCCATTCTCACCTTCTTTTAGCCTGCAAACCCATTTATTTTTCAGTGTTTTCTTACCCGCTGGCAACTCAACTAAATCCCATGTTTGGTTCTCTTTCAAGGAATCAATCTCTTCATTCATGCCAAGCTCCCACTATTTTTGGGTTTCTACCTGCATTGCTTCATCAAAACTCTCTGGTTTTCCACTATCATTGAGCAATAAGTAGAATAATGAAGGGGAATATCGAATTGGAGGTTTAATTACCCTTTTTGACCTCCTCCTGGGTGTTTGAGACTCATTTTTAGCTTGTTGTCCACCCAAATTCTCTGTTAGTGACCGATCTCGGTCATCTCCTGGTCTGTACCTGATCGACGTCGGTTCCTCTCGACCGACATCGGTTCCTTCCTGACCGACGTCGGTCACTATCTGATCGATGTCAGTTCCTGTATGACCAACGTCAGTTCCTTCCTGACCGACGTCGGTGTCTGTGTTTTCTTGAGTGTGAAGATTCTTTCCCGCGAGCTCATTTTGGATCATCACCTCGTCCAATTCAACATTGCCCTGCTCAAAATTCTTTAGCTTCTTGAGCTGATCACTGTACATCACCTTCTCATTGAAAACAACATCACGGCTTTTAATAATTTTGTTAGTTCTTAGATTCCACAACCAGAATCCAAAATCTCCAGAGCCATAACCAATAAAAGTGCACCTCATAGACTTAACATCCAACTTCTTTCTATTTTCCTTATCAACGTGCACAAAAGCTTCAGAACCAAAAACTCTGAAAAATGAAAGATCTACCTTTTTTACCTGTCCAAGCCTCTTCTGGAATTCCACCATCCAGAGCAGTAGAGGGCCCTCTATTAATCAGGTAAACTGTAGTATCTACCGCTTCTGCCCAAAATTGTAAGGGCAAACCAGCATGCAACCTCATACTCTGTGCATGCTCTAATATTGTTCTATTCATCCTTTCAGTAACTCCATTTTGCTGAGGTGTCCTTGGAACCGTCCTTTCCCTGCGTATTCCACTCATAAAATAATAACTGTTGAACTTATTGCTGCAAAATTCACCACCATTGTCAGATCTAAGGCACTTCAATCTCAAACCTGTTTCATTCTCAACCAAAGCTTTCTATTTCTTAAGAGTGTCAAAAACATCAGATTTCTTCCTTATGCAATAAACCTATACCTTTCTTGTAGCATCATCAATGAAAGCAACATAATACTATGATCCTCCAACAAAAGCTACCTGAGCTGGTCCCCACATGTCTGTGTGAACAAGCTCCAACTTGTGCTTCCTCTTTGTTGACCTAGTCTTGAGAAATCTCACTCTCTTCTATTTTTCAAAAATACAATGCTCACAGAAATCTAGATCTATGCTTTTCAAATCTGAAAGCTTACCTTTTGACTTAAGAACTTTCATTCCCTTCTCACTCATGTGGCCAAGCCTCTGGTGCCACAACTTTGCATCTACATCTGAAGTAGATAATACAAAAAGAGAATAATCAGTAATACAATTACATAAATAGAGAGTACCTACTCTCTTACCTCTGGCTAATACAAGTGCACCCTTGGTAAACTTCCAAGATTCAACTGTGAGAGTTACTGTGCAACGCTCATCTCCCAAATTTTCTATAAAAATCAGATTCCTCTTCAGGATGGGTACATGCATGACATCCTTCAACACCCATGTGTTGCCATTCTGCAATTTCAGCTGCACTTTTCTTTTGCCAACAATTTTACAAGGCTCATCATCCCCTAAATAAATTTTTCCAAAATCTCTCTGGACATAATCATTGAAAAATTCTCTATTTAGGGTTGCATGAAAAGAGGCACTAGAATCTACAACCCAAGATTCTATTTTAGTATCCAAAGAAAGTGTAAAAGCATCTTGTGCAGCAATACCTGCAACTTTTGCTTCTTCATTACCTTCATGTTAATTTTCTTCTTTAACCTTCGACCAGCAGTCTTTCTTTGCATGCCCTTTCTTTCCACAATTCCAGCAGGTTATCTTTCTTGCATTTTTGGATTTGGATCTACTTCTCATCTTTAACTTAGACCTTGATCTCCCTTACTTGCCCTTCTCTCTTTGTCTTCCCCTGCTTTCAATACTTAAAGCATTACCTGATGTTTCCCATATGTTTTTCCTGCGAGTTTTTCATTCAAGATTACACTAACAACATCATCTACTTTCAAGATATTTGTAGCAGATGCGGTATTACTAACTGCCATTACCAAGCTATGCAAACTTTTAGGTAAAGAGCATAATATTAAAAGAGCCTTAATTTCATCATCAAAAATTATTTTGACTGAATTTAACTGATTTACTATTGCATGGAAATCATTAAGATGACTAGATACAGATCCACCTTCCTGCATTTGCAAATTAAATAATTGCTTCATAAGATATACCTTATTCAAAGCTGAGGGCTTTTCATATAAATTTGCTAAAGTATCCATTAACTCTACTATTGTCTTTGCCTGTGACAAGTTGGAAATCACAGAAGATGCCAGGCTCAACCTTATGGATCCTAGAGCCTTTCTATCAAGAACATTCCATTCTTCATCTTGCATATCTGTGGGTTTGCTTGAAACCCCACCCAACGGTAAGTACAGATCTTTCTGATATAGATAATCTTCTATCTGCATCCTCTATAATTGATAATTCTTGCCGCTGAACTTTTCCATTCTAAGTTTACTTTTTTCTCCCATTGCTATACTCTCACTCAAACAGAAACCCCTGTGAGTGACCGGTAATCAACACACACCAAACATATCTGAAACCACCTGTTAGTTAACCCAAGCTTTGATACCACTTGTCAGTTGGTATCACTTGGTGAACTAGCAACCTGGCTCTGATACCACTTGTCAAGATCTTAACAAGAACAATTAATTACTATTGTGTAAGCAACTAAACACGAAATTAAACTAGAATAATAAGCAACTAGAAATCAGAATCAGCAAAGAACAAGAGATACAAGAAATAATGAAAACTTGTATTAAACTCTTCCAAAAGAAAATACAATTGAAGAAATCTCCCTTTCTTCCACACCTCTCAGATGTACAGATCTCTTTCCTTCAAGAGTTCTCTCTCACAATTACAAACACAATTCAGCTACTTGAATTGATTACAATTTCTCTCTTACATGTCTACAAGCTATGAAGATCTATCCCTATTATATAGAATTAGGGATCATGAGCTATGCATTCTCAACCATCAAATATACCTCCTAATCAAAGGTTCAAATCAGTCTTGCCTAAAATAGAAACGCGGACTTACAACTAACAGTTAATCCTATCATGCAAACATTCTGTTCATCCACGAAAATAGACTTCTAAAACGCATAGGTGACCGACATCAGTCCCTGTCTGCCTGCATGTGACCGACATTGACCGATCCATAATCGACGCTGACAGCTCTCAATCAATTCCTGACCGACGTCGGCGACTGTGTAAATACAGAAACCTTGCAATTTGCTCATTGGTGAAGCTTTTAGCTCCACAACTTAACAAGGAGGAAGCTAACCAAAATCTTCAACCAAAATCATATATATACCATCAAAACTCATGTTTGCATTTTCAGGAAATGCTTGTCGAAGTCTAGAATCTATGTTTTGTAGTAAATTTTGCCCAATGAAGCTCATTTCATCAATCAATATGTATTTTATGTGGCATACATCCTCTTGGAATTTTGTAAGTCTTATTCCTTCTAATTCAGTAAAATCCATGATTTGGATTCGAAGTTGTGCATGGATAGTTGAGGTACCAATATTGAATGTTGAAACTCCAGTTGGTGCAAGTAATAAAAGCAAAGAACACTCTAGGAATGCTGCATTTTGAAGAGCTTAATGAATGACACCAATCAAATATGATTTTCATGTTCATGTTGTTCCTTGGATGATCATGCATAATGGCAAAGCATTTTGACCTGCATGATAAGGTGTAATAATTTTATCAAGTGCTTGTTTTCATTTAGCACCCAAGGTTTCATAATTCATATTTGGTGCTATATCATCATCTATAACAAACCCATTATCTTTCATGGTTTTTATGAATTTTATCACTTTATTTGTGTATTTTTCACCTTGATATTCATTATTCCATAATGCTTGTCTGTCAATATCTCTTCTTCCCAACATATCTATCTCACTAACCTCCATAACTTAGCCACATTTTAGCCTAGATATGATTTCCCACTCATGTTGCACTATGTTTTGTTGAATATTTTGATTATCCTCAACTTCAGAATCAACATGACTTTCAACATCTTCTAGAATTATTCTTCTCTTGACATGGCAATAATTATAATTGAATGAATCTCAATTCAATTTTATTGCTTCATCATCAATTTTGATATCTCTTTCTATATCACAAAATGGCTTGTGAAGTAATAACTATGTTGGGTACAATGTAGACCTTCATATTAAGTTTAGCAAAATCACATAAAGTGATATATTACAATGTTTTATAATGATAAGAAGTATAGAGAGATATAAAAGAAAACACATGACCCACATGACTTTTAAGAAGTGACATTGTCATGCACACTCAATGACAAATTCAATAAGCTCAATATTGAATGAATTTCAATAAACTTTAATTTGTTAGTGTTGCATTGGATTTTTTATCAAACCTATATATTTTAACTATCATCAAGAAATTTGGTATAATGATAAACTTCCACATGATGTTCTTCTATCATCCTTTATAGCCACAAGGCTTTTTTAGCAAATTTCACATGAAATACTTCAAGTGATAGCACCTACACCAAAAATAAATACATATCCAAAAGTAGACTCATCATAATATGGTTAGCATCATAATAACCAAATAAATTAGCATAATCAAAAGAAAAATAATATAAACCAAAGTTTACATTTCTTTTTATATACCGAAATATTTGTTTTGCTAATTTCCAATGATCCAAATATGAATCCTACATGAATTTGGAAGCAACACCCATATCTTATGAAATATATATCCTAATAATGGGTAGATAAATCAAACTATCAATAAGATATTTGTTAATAGGGGTTAGATTTATTACACATAATTTTTGAATCAAGATTTAACACAACCTTTAATAGTAGTTTATGTAAGCTTGCAATCAAGCATGTTAAATTTAACAAGAAAGTTATGTGATGCACGTACAATAAATTTATTAATGATTTGATACTAAGTTAATCAAATATTAAATATTTTATTAAGAATAATTTATATTATAATTTGAGTCATGAATATTATTTACTTTTTTTTAAAGTCAATACTACAAGTTTGCGCTTTATACTAAACCATCAAAAATAAATTAGAAAGCAAAAAATTTAACATGTTTTATACCTGATTTTGCAATAAAAACACATATTCTAGTGAGTAAACAACACTATTTATTTTAACTGATTATAAAATAATTTAAAAACATAAAGAATTACAACACGGATGAAAGTTTTAAGTGTCACAAAAGTGGTCATAAGTATCGTAAAATAGTATCATAAATTACACTATCTGATCAAATTATTATAAATCAATAGTAGAAAGTTTCAAATAAAATAAAAGATGATCTCAATGTATTCAGAAGGTATAAAAATATAAAGATCGATTGGTCACACGATCATCTTTGACAAAGAATTTGACAAGTCAAAGTGTTACAAGCTTCACACATGAGATTTTATACGACTAATAACCAGATTTTTTAACTAATTTTTTTAAAATAAATTAATTATTTTGATTAAAAAATAGATTAAGATTAATATTTGATTCAAAGACCTTAGATCTATAAATGCTTTCCAAAAAATACTAGTAAACTTCCCTTTGTTCAATACAAGACTTCACATGCAAGCTACATAATTTAAAAATTATTTAATTAATTTTAAATTTTTTAAATTAAAATATTAAATACATGTAAAATAAATCTCTCTTGAGTGCATAAAGAAATAAAATAAATAAATAAATATTATTTTTTAATCTTTTTGGAAAATACAAGTCAACACACATGGACCCACCATATCCTTGCATGAAAAATTAGCTAGTTTGTACATAATCCTTTTAATTTTTAATTTGTATGTTTTTTTAAATAAAAATAAAATAGAATTCACTAATTGTAAAAATAATTGCATGCAAATAAAATTTGAATTTAATAAAAAATGATTTGAAAAAAGCTCAAGTGGGGACCATTGCTTTGTAGAAAATAGGTAGTTAAATAAAAGCTTTATTTTCTAAATGCTTTTATAAAACTATTGACATACCCATTGAAATTGCTATAGCATGCTTAGAACATATTAATGGTGTTGGAGGAGAAGAATATGTTGAGCGGGAGCTCCAAATAACCATTTTTAGCAAAATAAAGCTTGAAACTGCCTGAAATTATCCTTTCAAAGCTAATGAAAGACTCCGATCTGGATTTAATAGTCTAAAAATTAATTTTTAAATTTATTGTTGTAACTATGGCACCCAAATGAGAGAAAAAATTTAAAAAACTTGTTTTTGTTGCTTCTTAGAGTCTAAAAAAGGCCCCATTAGACTTGAAAAATTCAAAAATAGAGAAATCAATCTTTATATCTCAAAAAATGATTGAGAATTCATGATTTAAGATTTTCTTCTTCTTCTATGGCCATACAAGCTTAAGCATGACTCTTGAGAGGAGAGAGAAAAATTAAAAAGTTGTAGGAGACCAAATCAGGGAAAGTAAATATCAAAATTGCTTGAAAATAGTCAAACTAAATAAATAAAATAATCAAAATTGAGACTTACTGCCTAAAATTTAATATTTCACTTATTTTTATTTCACACATGTTAAAACATGGCATTTGAGAGGAGAAAGAAAATTTAAAATCACCTACACGGATCTAAATCAGATGAAGTAAAGGTAAAAAATACTTGAAAATGGTCAAACTAAGTCAATGGAGTAACCAAAATAGGGATTTAATACCAATAAAATAATTTTTACTCATTTTTATACCATTCATGGGTCATACAAGGTGCTCAAGGAGCTCTTTGGCTTGAAAATTATTTAAAATATTGATCTAATTGCTCATATCTGCAACTTAGGAAGCTGCAAACACTTTCATTCAAAATATTAGTCCAAAAAATTAAGACAATTTTAAAATTTTAATGCTTAAAGAAGTAATTTTAGCTCATTTTAAGATTCTTAGTTAGATCTATGACATGAAAATAGGCTTTAAATAAGAAAAATTGAATATATCTGAGATCTCTAAGCTTTTAAGAGAGGAAAAAATAGAATAACTTACTTCCTACAAAAAGAGAAGATTGAAATAATCTTATGAACATACCATGGCTTGAAATATGGGCTTGAACATATGCCAAAAACCTAATCTTCGATTTTACCTCTTGATCACACATCAATCGGCTCTGATACCATGACAGAACATGCAATACAATTGCATATGAACACTAGATTTAGATGTAAGACCAATAGCAAAGATATTCACCATAAAATAACGAGAGCAAAGTTGAATATACCATAACACAAATATACCATGAGAAAACCTCATGAAGAAGTAAACAACCCATCAAAATTATTCATTATTTTACAAAATAAAATATACCTATTGCAAGCTTTATCTTTTTTCTCTTTTCTCTTTTTTTTATTACATATTAAAATATAAACTCTTTTTATATAGGTAAGATAATCTGTCCATCATAAATGACCTTTTCCAACCACCACATTAATGGGTCCAATCTTTCCAAAAGTCATTTAATATATTTTATTATTTATTTATACGAAGATGAACTCATGATAAATAATAAAATATATTATTATTTAACTAGTATAATTTAATCTATTAAGGGTACATAAATAACATCACTTAACCATTAATTGTTCTAATATACCTAACACTTAGTGGCAATTTTATGTCTTTTATTCTTATTTTGTTGTGTTAGTCTCATTATTTCTTAGATTATGGGTCATTCTATCGTGGAGAATAATGCTTCTATTACACTTACACAAACTATTCACCTTTTTCTTTGCTTGCACTAATAATGTGACTAACTCTTCTTTGTGTGTGTTTATTTGATTTTTATTGTTGTTTGATTATGTTGATTTTTTGTGTTTTTTTTTTCTCTTATTATTTGTATTTTTGTCAAGAATATCTTTTTAATCCACATGGATCTTGATTATTCATATCTTATTTTCGTGTTGTTTATTAAGTTGTTCTTGCTTTGATTTTGTACGTTCTTGTTCCTACTAAAATTTTGATTATTCATATCTTAATTTTAAGTTAGGTTATATTTATGTATTGTTTTTATCTTTATTTTTGTTTATTTTTATTTAAATATAAATGGTTATAATTATAATATCGGTAGTTTTTATAATTATCCTTAATTATAAATATTCATATTTAAACTGATCAATCATAATCAAAATACAATGTTATTATAAGTTACTCATACTTATGATGCATAATTATTATATTTTGCTACAGTAAGCACCAAGTGCTTTGGATTCCAATTCTAAAATTGAATGATGTTTTGAAGATCATTTCTCAATGCACCATACCTAACACTAGACTCTATGTAGGACGTACATCTTTTAACATACATTATGAGTCTAATTGAACAGTGGTACATTTTTCTTTTATTCTTCATTCCTCATTCCATTTTTGTCCCACTTCTGAGTGAACTACATTAGCTTGAGGTCTATCTGGATTATGTAAGTAGTGTTTAAATAAATGACATATCTTGGGTCAGCTCGACCACCCTCATTCTTTTATTCATCTCTTTCATCACTTTGTACATCTTTGTATGCCTTTTTTTGTGACTTCTTTAGTCATTAGACCCTCACATTTGCATTTACACCCACTCATATTTAATCTATACAATAGATTATATCCTTGAGCTATGCTTGTCAATCAACCCTACTAAGACACAACATTTATTAATGATCAAAATCTATCCTACTGGGGCAAAATCAATTTTTAAACTGATCAAATATGTTCTACTAGGGTACATTATTAATTCATTGACTTCCTTTATCTAGAGCAATGCTCTCATTTTTATTCTAATTTCAATCTCTATGGCTTTTGCCCTCATTCTGGCAATTTCAAAATGTGTAACTTATCTCGGGATCGATCATTCCTTAAGCCCACAACTTTTACCCTCTTATGGGTGTGTCAAAGTGTGTCACTTATATTTTGGGATTACATTCTTCACACTTCCCCCTGCCTTGTAACCCATTATATTCTATTATATGTTTTATCAATGAGAATCAACACATGCAAGCACTAGCTCATCTGGATATACTTTTATCCATGGGTTACTTTCACTCTTTCTCTCTTTTCGAGAGTCCATTCTTCTCTTTTATCCTCACATGTCCTCTTGAGGGGGCATCATGGGTCATTTATTTAATCATTACCTTCCAAATTCTTCTTGACAACTCTTTGATTCTTTGAAAAGATGTTGCTTCAATCAAATGTCTCACCATGTCTTCTCAAATATGGTCAAAATGTAAACATCCAATTTCTATCATCATTATGATGAAATTGTCAATCTAAATAACATTCTATAAAAACATACAATTGGGACCAAAATTACTAAAATGTGTTAAATGATTTAAGCTTGTCACATACATGTGATAATTTGGGCTAATGTATCCCTAAATGGAGAAATATATTTTATGTGATTATTATCTTTTCTTAAATCACTTCGAGCTAAATTACAACCATATAAAATGATGTTATAAACCATTGAATTCTTTTAATTTAGAAGCACACATCATGTGCATGTGTTATTTTGCATCCACAATGCTCTAATTGGGCTATTAATCCATATGCAACTGACACCTTCTTTTAATTATATTTCAATCAAATTACGACTCAATAAATTAATATTTTGACCAGTTTGATTAAATATGCAAACAATTTTTAAAAAATTACATATATTTAATTAAGTTCACTTAAACAAATTAAACTAAATCAAGGGATTAAGTGAAAAATCCATGAAAATTATTGAAGATCTATTAATTGAAAATTCATTCCTAATATCTACATCATCTAATGACATCATCAATGGGATGGTATTTATAAGCCATAAATTGAACAAATATCTAGTTTAAGCCCTTCTATGCCTCATTAATGCCCATTTCTTCCAAATATTAATAGAGATATTTATGGATTGGGCCTCCAAAATTGAATTGATTCATGGCCACATATCTTAATCTCAAGATGGACAGTCATGATTGCTTTTTATGATTTTTAAAAATTTATAAATACAAGGGTCTTCACTCATTTCTTTAAGTTATTTTTGTGTAATGTTATTATGCAAAATTTGAAATAGAATGGTTTTAAATTTTGGCACACATTAATCAAATTCATGAGCCTAATTCATTGGTGCATTGAGAGATGATGGAGGAGAAAACCACTCATCATTATAGAGAACCAAATCAAGGAAAATCATATTTTTAAGCTGCACTTGGAGGAGGGACGCTCTTGAAAAGGTTTGATGGTTGTATTCCTTTCAATAGCTCTTAGATTTAATTTTCAAAATTACATGAGGGAGTTGGCTTATTATGTTATGTCTTTTATGCTTATTTTGAGTTTTCACTACTAATACATGGACTAACTTGCTTTGGATTCCTACTCTATAACTAGCACATTTTCTACTAGAAGAAGTAGGTCTTTTAGGCTCAAGGGGTGCAATATTAGTGTTAAGTAGAACAATTTTATTGATATGAAATTTTATAATTAACTGAAGAATATTTTCATGTTGAAGTGGCTTGAACATTTTGCTCATTAGGTTGAATGGTAGTATGAGCATGCATGTGTTGAGGGGGCTCATTTAGAATGCATCATTTGTGATGATGAGTCCTCTTATGTGCTCCCCTCCATCCTCTATTTCTAAAAAAAATCAAAGAGTTAGTAGGAAAAGAGTGTAGAACATTCTAAAAGGCAAGGTCATTGGCATCAAAAAATAAAGAAACACGGGTTCTCCAGTTAAATGGCCTAGCAAATATGTTAGCAGTCCTACGACCATAAGAAAATGTCCATCTCGAGAGCTACTCCATGAAAGAGTAGCCTCACTACGTTGATCATCATCATGACCCCAAACATCTTTACCTGAATCATTTGAACCTAGATTGTAGTCTGACTATAATAAAACATGTTAAAATAAGCATTTTATACAATTGAGCTCAAATACTTCCTAGTTTTCATTATCTTAAAAATACAATACATCAAATTGTTCAATTTGAAACAAAATGCTAATAATACTTATATAACCATCATTGTACATAAAAATTAATCATTCCATCCTCTTTACAACCATACTGAAATAACAACTACCAGCTCAAGAAACTCATCCATTAACAAACCATGTCAACTAGAATATAATTATTACTTTAAACATTTAAAAATAAAATACAATATGATCATGAGGCTCCATGACTCTTTTTGTGCAGTGTATACCATAAGATCATGTGCAGTATTTAGTACAAATTGAGTACAGACCACAACTCACACTTCAAACATTTTAACAAACCTTATTATATAATTTGTATGGATCTGATTCACATAAAAATTATCAAGACATGTATAATCTAGTTTGCAATCACCAAGTATGTGTGTGTGTGTGTGTGTGTGTGTGTGTGTGTGTGTGTGTGTGTGTGTGTAAAGACCACCTAAGACTATTATGTGAAAATATTTTGAATATTCTTTGGTGCCACATGCTCTTCCTTTTTTATAGTTTTAATAACTAAAAAACTTCATAACAAATAATTTTCAAACATAATGTTTTTTTTTTTAACATTGAATGTGGTGTAGGTGGAATTAAAGCTATGAAAATTGAGGTTTAGATCTTGCTCCATTTTTTTATAAATTGACATTGACATATTGAGGACACAATAAACTTAAAATAATAATTATATTTTTTCAACTATGTCATCATCGCTTTTCATATAAGTATCTTGCATGCCATTATTTTTCAGAAGAAATTAGTTGCTTGTTTGTTTAAAAAAAGTATGTTATTAGATTCAATAAAGAAATGAAGAAATGAATTAACTAGCATACAAGTGTACAAAACAATATAATGAAAAGCCTATTATATAGGCACAAAAGGAACACCCAAAAAATAAGGAGGTGGGTGCAATCAAAACCATCGGGTAGTGTAAAATAGTTAGGCCCGTGAAACCTACCAATCTCAGTGGTTAAAATCACTGTAACCACAATCATAGAGAATATACATTAGCAAATAGCCTAAGGTAATAAAATAATATGCTAATACCCTCCTTTAATGACTAAACTAGAAACAAGATCAAGTTTGTCTTTGAATTTTATGAACTTATTTAGATCAAGCGGTTTGGTTATTATATTAGTTGGATGCTCTGTAATGGGGTAGTAGAAGAGGCTAATGTCTTCATTCATAACCAACTACGAAATTTAATGATGGTGAATCTCAATGTGTTTGGTATTGGTATGGAATATTGGACTCTTCACCATCTTCAGAATTTTAATATACTAAGCTCGAAGAGCCTGCTTAAACCCATATAAGGACTTGATCAACCTGCAAACAAGATGTTTCTTACTAGAAACCTAAAAACCCTATAGCTAAACCATGTAGACTTCCTCCTCCAGATGTTCATTTAAGAAATCACTCTTGAAATCTATTTGGTGCACCTACCATCCAAATTGAGCAGCAATAACAACAATCAAATGAAAAGTTACCATCTTTGTAGTAGGAGCAAAAGTCTCTTCATAATCATTCCCTTCTCTTGTGCAAAACTTTTTGCAATAAATCTGGTTTGTATTTATCCAAAGAACCTTCTGATTTGTATTTTACCTTGTAAATCCATTTACAATCAATGGATTTCTTTTCTGGTGGTAGCTCTGTGAGTTCCTAAGTCTTATTTTTCATCAAGGAATCATACTCCAATTGCATGGATGATTCTCACTCATGTTTCCCTTTAGCCTCTGAAAAAGAATTAGGCTCAAATACATGTGAATTAATAGTTGTTAGATAAAAATTGTCATGCTCACCTCTATTACCAAACTACTTCCCTGATCTTAATCTTCTTCCTTCCACACCTTGTGGCAAGTCTACCTCATTTAGTGCTTCTATTGTGGAAGAATATCACTTTAGTTTCTTTGGTTTTTCTACTAGAACCTCACAATGACCTATAATAATTTCCTCTCTAAAATGTGATTCCACTGATGAACTATAATATTGCTTAAATTTCACGTCACAACTTATAATATAATCATTACAAAATAATAATGACTCAATATCTGAAACTGTACTAGGTGTTGTGAAGTATGACATCTGTTCATTCACTATGACATCTCTATTTACCACAACTTTTTTAGTAGAAACATCAAGTAATCTATAGGCCTTTGGCTACTCATTGTACTCAACAAACATGTATGTTTTGTTTTTTGCATCCAAATTACTTCTCTTTTGACTAGAAATAACTATAAAAGCTACACAATTAAAAATTCTAAAAGCACTTATATCTGGAGTTTAACCTGACCAAGCCTCCTCTGGAGTCATATTCTCCAATACTTTTTTAGGACTTTTGTTGAATATGTACACTATCATATTCACTGTTTCTGACCAATATCTATATGGTTCATTTTTTCTTTGGACCATACAACAAGCCATGTCCATCACCATCCTATTTCGGCTTTTCATAACTTCATTTTGTTATGGAGTGTAAGGGGTAGTGTACTGTCTATGTATGCCTTTAATGGCACAAAACTCCTTAAACTATTTTGAGATGAATTCACCCCCATTATCCATTCTAATAGATTTTACTGACCATCTTGCTTGTTTTTCAACCATAGCTTTCAAAGTAAAGAAGTTAGAAAAATAATTAGATTTCTTCGCTAGAAAGTATACCCACTTTTTCCTATAGAAATCATCAACCAATAACATAAAATAAAGGTCTCCAAAAGAGGTAGGTTTCTGCATTGGACCATACAAGTATGCATGTACTAGATCTAATACTCTCTTAGCTTTCGAAGACTTACCAACATCAAATGAATGTCTAACTTACTTCCCCAACTGACATCTAGTACATACATGATGACTATCTTGAATAAAAAGAATCCCTTTAACCATATTAGTTTCGTTTAATGTATTCAAATACTAAAAATTCAAATGCCCATACCTTTCATGGCATAGTGAACTTGTGATATCAACCACTGCAAGTAAACTTTCCTTTGCCCTCTATGGATTTGTGAGCGTAAACAAATATTTCTCACCAATCCTAACATCAATAATCTTGTTAACTTTGATAGTGACTAAACATTATTATTTTGTAATTTTATAATAAAATTAGATTTTGAAGTGAGCTCACTAACTGAAAGTATATTTTTATTCATATTAAGAACATACCTAACATTCTTAAATGTATATCAAACTGCACCATTAAAACTGATCTAAACATTACCATATCCTTTCATAAAATGAGTTCTATCATATCTTAAAGATACAAATTCATTACTACTATCATTTTTAATAAAATCCACATACCAGTCCTTATGGCATGTATAATGGCAAGATGCCCCTGAATCAAAGTACCAAGCTTGATCCATTGTAGAATTACCATTGAAAACCATGAAAGCAAAATTAGGAGATGTTTCCTCATCTTCACCTTCAACTATGTTCACATAATGAGTTTTATTTCTAGGGTTAGCCATATCCTATTGTCTTTTCCTACAATATTTTTTAAGATGACCATGTTGCTTACAATAAAAATATTTCCACTTAGATCTCTTATTATAATCACTTATGAAGTTTCTATTAAAGAACTAGTAATTTTACCAAACTGCTTACCCTTTCTCTTAAAGAATATACTCTCTATAAAAATAGATGTAGACAACACTATCTACTCCTATCGTCTCTTCTTTTGCAATAACGTGGACAAATTTTTAAAGTCCAAAGTCCATGTCTCAATAATCATGTGTAAGGTCTCCACAAATGACTCAAATGAAGGTGGAAGATTAATCAAAATTTTCTCATCAATAGGGTTCTACTCAACCTTCAACTGATCACTGATGTCCTTGATTTACAACAAAAATTTAAAAACGGAGCCACCTTCCTACATCTTAGTGAAAATTAATAAATTATTCAAATATAATACCCTACTAATTTTAGAAGCCTAATATTTAAAAGTAAGATTAGTCTATAAAGTTGATGCACTGGTCGTATTTTTGACCTCTAAGATTAAATTATCTGCTACTAAAAGTTTTAACAATATAAGAGCCTCATGATTGCATTTATCATAGTCATCGATACCAGTGGTAGGCCTTTGCTCTTTACTGAGCACTATTTGATCAAGATTTTGATATTCACATATTGTCAAAACCTTATAACTCCACAAACTAAAACTTTTGCTTGTCAATTTTTGTGGATCTGGCAACAAGAGGTGTTGTAAACTAACCATTTTGACCTAGTTTTGCCAAAAAATGCAAATACCAAAAAAAATATAATGACTTTACACAAAAGTTCTCTTACCTACTGATTCAAATCATAAACTAGTCAATACCTCTAATTTTAAGCAAAAAAATCAACACCGTTTGGGAGATTTTAAACTTTTCATCTTTTAAAACACTAAAAAATGGACAAAAACAATTAAATCAGGAGATATACCACTCCAATTTAAAAAATTATTTTTGCATTAGATTTTGAATTAAAAAACTCAAAAAATTATCAAATTTTCAACCTCCTAGACACTTTTGTGATAATTAATCACCGATGGGGATCTAATATGGCTTATATTCTAAAGTTTTCAATTTTTAATATTTTAATAAATTAAAATAATTAGAATATATTTACATGAGTATAATTTTTTAAAAAAAATCAACCAATTAAAAGAGATTTGTGTAGTTGCAGGAAAATGAGTGACTTGTGAAACTTTCAAATGCTTATTACAGACTCGTTTCTCAGTGAAATCAGATGTTGTTAGATCTAGTAAGCTTTTCTCAAAAAATAGAAATTTTTAGAGCCTTTACATGCCAAAAATAGTGCCCTAATAAATTTTTTGTCTCCTCCCCAAACCTCATGAAAATGACTAACCAAAAAACTTTAAATCAATTTTCTCAGTAAAATACTCAGCGAAATTCAATTCTATCTGATTCAATAGATGAATTCTAGGTCAAAGAATATTATAAAAACAAGAATAGTTAAAAATAGTGATCAAATGAACTTTGAAGATTTTCCTCCAAGTTGAACAGTTGGTCATAAGAAAAAAAATCTTTCTCTCACGACTCTCCATCAGGGGCTTCACGCTCCTCCCTGATAAGACCATCCTCTCTTTCTCAACAGGCTCCTTCCCAAACTTCTTAAACTATAAGGTCTAGTACCATATTAAATTCAACAAAAATATGAATAAATAAATTAACAAACATATAAGTATATGAAATAATACAATAGAAAGTCTATTATATAAGCATAAAAGAAACACGCAAAAAATAGGAAGGTGAGTGGAACCAAAAACATCGGGTAGCGTAAAATAACTAGGCCCGTGAAACCTACCAACTTAAGTGGTTAAAACCATTATAACTAAAATCATAAGATATATACCCTAAAAAATAGCCTAAGATAATACACTAATATGCCAATATATGTGGTAAAGACCAACTAAATAATATATTAAATTGAGTATAACAAAAATTATGATAAAAAATCAATGTACAGAGTATAAATAATAAACTGACTATGGGATCATAGGGCAAGACTATATATATACACCTTGATTTTTTATAATATTTTGTACTCGGTTTAATATATTATTTATACTCTATAGCCTAATTTTTTGTCACAAATTTTTACTCAGACTAATATATTATTTGGTTGGTCTTTAGTTTTACCACCCTAAACCCTAAACAAACAAGAAATTGATTTCTTTTGAGAAATAATGACATGCAAGATACTTCTTTTAAACAATGCACAAAGAACAAAATGAATTATATTATATGCTTGGTCTTTACCAGATACTTTTTTTAAACAAACAAGAAACTATTTTTTTTTTGAGAAATAATGACATAGTAAACACAAAACAAAATAAATTATATTATGTGGTTGGTCTTTACCACAAATTTATTTTAAACAAACAAGAAACTCATTTCCTCTGAGAGATAATGACATGCAAGATATTTATTTTAAATAAAATGAATAAACATAATAGAGCCTCATTGCCATTTCAGCCATATTTCTAACTAACCTAAAAATACCCATTTCATAGATTTCGAGTTTAAAGAAAATATTTTTAGTTATATATGAAATTTTTAAGAAAACCAACATGCACGGTGTTTTTAGAAAATATCTTTAAATAAATATTTTTTAAGAAACTTATTATTATATTTATTCATTTCAAGACAGACGATTGTGCATGCAAACTATATGCACCTAAAATCACTCGCTTCATTACTGTCGACTAATATTCCTATTAATCGACACTAATTCTGTTTATCCTATTTTATTCTGCTAATTTATCATATTTTCTATCCATTTATTTAATATTCCCTTCCATTAATTTACATTCACTAACCTTACCCATCCCCACTCTTTCATTAATTCTTCTTAAATCTCTCATTATCCTAATTTAATCCTACTTATCCATTAAATGAGAATTTAAAATTCTCATAACCTCACATATCCACCTACTAACTTACACCCTACCCTTCTCTACATCTCTATGTCTCTAATCCTCACCTAATCCCTCATCTAACCCCTACCCAATCCTCCATTATCTCTAAGATAATGGAGAAGTCTCTAGAATTGGAGACTTCCCTCCAAGTCTCTAGAAACCTCTAAATCTAAAGGTTTCCCAAAAAAATAAATATTCTTGGGGTAATATAACCATTGATCTCATCTCCCTAAATTCAAATTACAACACTTGATTTTTCCTCCTAAAATCTATATAAGCAATCTCTCCCTCCACGCTCAAACCAATTAGAGAGCCTATACTAAAACCATGCCAAAATAATTCTAAAAACTATATAGCAAAATCCTTAATCAACCATCAAGCATCCAACATCAAGCTATCACTTTGTCAATCCGAGTTTAGTCATCTATTTGCTAATCTTGGAAGGAGGTAACATAAAATAAGGGATTCGATAAGCTTCTTTATCATTCTAATTTATTTTATAAATCTTTCATATTATGTAGCTTGTATTTTGAGTTGGATTTAATGTGTTTAAATTCATATAAAGCTTAAAATTCTACTACATAAATAACTATTCTCAGTCTTTAAAACTAAAAAATATGAGTTTGTACCTTTCAATCACAAGGAAATTAACTTAGAATTTGTTTGCACCTTCATTCCTAACTTTGACTACTAGAGCTTCGCTTTTGACTTACAGAGCTTTGCTTTTGACTACTAGAGCTTCACTTCTGCCAAGAACTTGCTTAAATGACAAGAAAAAATGAGAAACCACCACATATGTATTCGAGTAACTTTTATTAATCTTGTGGGTGACGTGTTGATCAACTTTCATTGATATCACAAGTCACGTGTTGGACCAACATTAAATTTTGCCTTGGAGCCCCTCAATATATTGGTGCCAATTCACTAAAAAATGAGGCAAAATTTAAACCTTGATCCCTGTAGCTTTAATTCCACCTACACCACATTCAATGCTCGTAATAAAATAAACATTAAGTTTGAAAATTATTTATAAATAAGTAATTAGTTATTAAAACCATATAAAAAGAAGAGCATGTGGTGCCAAAGAATATTCAAAACATTTTCACATAATAGTCCTAGGTGGTCCACACACACACATATCTGATGATTCTATACTAACCTATACATGTCGCGTATAATTTCTTGGTGAATCAGACCCATACATGTATAGTAACTCTGACAAATTTGTATCTTGAAATAGGATCGAGTATAATCTATAAGGTGAATCTATGTTCTAAACTATAAAATTGTATAAAATTTTGGCAATTTGACCTATGTATATTTTTGCAAAATTAGCCATTTTCAAAATCAAAAAAACCTACTTATAGCCAATTGGCTATAAATAGCCACTAAATTTTTCCCTGGTTGGGATATTTTCTACAGTCTGAGTGCACAGAATCTAAGGACCTCGAAAGCCCATGATGTTTTGCATTGTATTTGACCTCACATTATTTGATTGTTCACCCATTTTATTACCTTTGAGAATGCCACCTTCCACCCTTCCATAGAGCCAATAAATGAAGACAACAACAATCTCTTCTTCTATCTTTAGCTTAGATGAAATTTATTGGCCTTAAAACACTGTTGGTGGATAGTAACCAATTGAGGATCACCACATGTGTAGTGAACAGAGTTGTCTAAATTATCGTTAGCTCTGGGCTCATCCATGACATCACACATGTCTCCATCCTATAGTGACCTTGCCATGTGGCCTCCATTTGACTGCCCAGGAGCTATGCACAAAATTGAAAGCCTGAGAAGCCTAGGAATTGTAGCTTGTATCACATAATCTCAGAGTTATAAGATTGCTCTACATTAAGCGATCTCGAGGAGTCTATTTAAAAACTTGAATCAGAACATTTTTCATAGTCTAAGTGCATGGGATTGTGCCACTTGGCACAATCTTGGGACCTTGAGGGCTCACACTATTTTGCATTATATTTGAGCTTGCACTATTTGACTACTCACCCACCTTATTACCTCCAAAAGTGCCACCTACCACCCTTATGCAATGCTAATAAATGAAAGCAATAATGATCTTTGCCTCTATCTTTGGCTTAGATAAAGTTTATTGGCCCTGAAGCATTGTTGATGGATAGTGACTGATAAAGGATCACCACATGTGCGGTGAATAGAGTTATCTAAATTATTTCCAACTTCAAGCTCATCCATGTCATCACATGTGTCTTCATCTCAAAATGACCTCACCACATGGCCTTCATCCAGTCATCTGGGAGCTATGCATAGACCTGAAAGTCTGGAGAACTCGAGAACCAAAACTTATTCTACATAACCTTAGAGTTCTAGTATTTTTACACATGGAGCGATCTTAAGGAGTCTATTTGAAAACTTGAACTGGGACGTTTTCCAAAGTCTGAGTGCACAGAATGAATCTTGGGACCGTAGGAGCCCGTACTATTTTGCATTGTATTTGAGCTTGTGCTATTTGACTGTTCATCCACATTACCTCTAAGAATGCCACCTACCACCCTTCTATAGATCCAAGAAATAAAGGCAACAATAATCTATGCCTCTATCTCTGGCTTAGACAAAGTTTATTGGCCCTGAAGCACTATTGGCAGATCTCCCCATGGGTGTCGATGAGTGGATTGTTCTCAGAGAGTGTGGTAATGGCCTTGCCAAACTTCTTAAAGTAGTCCTATTTTTTTGCCATCTTCTTCACATATGGCCTGGTTCATGGATCTGCATATAGTTGTTGGTACATGATTAGAAGCCCCTTATTATCCATGAGATTATGATAATAGTTGTTATCGATCTTTATGGGTGCGTTGAGGTCATTGTAAACATACTAGACTACCTTGGGGTTGGGAATGGGATCAGGTCACTTCTTCATCATATGCTCTACATGCCATGGATCCAGCATAAGCTCAACTTTTGGATACAGCCTATGTACCAGTTTCATGTAGTGTGTCCTTCCCATGCTTTGAGCCCCTACATTGTGAAGGTTAGGCAATACCCTCCAGTGTTGAATGCACACCAAAGAACTAAAGGTTAGTGAGTAAAGAAATTAAATTATAGCTAACAAGGAAATGACACCCGCAGTGTCGATGGCAATGGCTTTGAAGCGATTTAGCATGGTGGAGATGATGTCATTATGGTCAGGCAGGTACATTTCAATGAGATTGGCATGGATCTTATTACTGCCTCTCCAACCAGTCTTGAGTGGAATGAAAGGGCCTCCCTATGAACATTTACAAAGCATACTATTAAAATATTCTAACAATAAATGACAAATATTATACCTAGAAGATATAATGTTGCATTAATGCCTTCCTACAAGCATTTACATTTAATGTTCATCCACTTTATTTATATTTGAATTAGAAAGGTATTGCATTTCTTAGCATTATGATAGGTATTTTGATATATAGTATATAATATTAAAGCATATTTAATCAAAAACATCTATGTTGGTTTCAATTCTAAAGTTCAAACTTCCAATAACTATTTTTTAATCTATATAACGCCTTATAATTGATAGAAATTATTTTTACCATTCAAATATTCTAATTTAATATGTAACTAAGGTCGAGGTTAAGGTATCAATAGGTATATATACATAAAAAATGGGACCTATATGTGTGTGTGTATATATACATGTATATGTATATATACATGTATATATATATATATATATATATATATATATATATATATATATATATATATATATATATATATATATATATATATATATATATATGTATGTATGTATGTATATGTATATGTATAGATATGTATATATATGTATATGTATATATATATATATATGTATGTATATATATGTGTATATATATATATATATATATATATATATATAGATATACATGTACATGTACATATATATATATATATAGATATACATGTATATATATATATATATATATATATATATATATATATATATATATGTATATGTATATATATATATATATATATATACATATAAATATATATATATATATGTATGTATATATATATATGTATGTATGTATATATATATATATATATATATATATATATATATCATGCAATACAAACAACATAGGTATATATACATAAAAAATGGGATATATATATATATATATATTAGTTGTTAAATATCATGCAATACAAACAACATGAATATCAAACGATGCACTTTTTCATAATAGATTGAATAGTCTTCTTACGCTTCACCATTTGTGAATAAAGCACTACCACTTTCTCATGTTTTATCTAGTAATTGCTTCGTCAACTACCTTAGTGCAAGACTGGCAATGACTTCGAACAACTTTGTAAATTCACAATAATATTTTAAGTGGCCATATCGTTATTCCTAATTCTCTTTGACTAAGTGTATGCCATAATCTCATTTTTTTACTTTACATTATGAACAATTTCATACAGAGTATGTATTTTTTAAGTCGTTTACTTATAGGTTATTAACCATTTTTTCCAATTTATGTATATAAATATATTTTTTAATTTGTAATATCTCGTAATACAATTAATGTACCAATATTATTATTTTCACTCAATATTGGTACATGTTTCTTAATAATTATGTTTATTATCCTAGCGAAGCAAAGCACTATATAATTTTCAACAAACCAAATAATTACTTACATTAACCAATCAAAACCAAATTTAACAAATTGCCCAAAAACAAATACAGATCCCACTCTATCACCTCTTACTTGGTCTAAGCATTGCCTTGATCTCCCACAATCTTTCATGGTGGTTTCACCAAAACCATACAAAGATCGTTGTTTCAACTTCAATGCTATTGTCATATGTTGCCAACACTTTATCCATTTACAAAAGCTCTCATACAAAGTTGGGTTTGCTCGACTTCCACATTAACCATCACTAAAAGGGTTGGTCTTTACAATTATAGATTTTTGTAGCAGATTGTACAAACTTCTTTTAACGGTAAAAGCTTCTTCGGTTGTGAATAAAATATTGCCACTTTCTTCCGCTTTATTTAAAAATTATTTCACAAACTGCCCTATTGCAAGACTAATAATAACTTTGAACATCATCACAAATTCACAATAATACTAAATTGCTAAAGATAAACTAACCGCTACACAACCCTTATTTTATAACTTCTATCACAATCTCACAAACAATCTACTTTAAGCTTATATGAGATGAATATTTACTTTAAATTCTACCACAAACACTAAAAACCACCTCTTTAATTTTGCACGAAAGAAACCTTATGATGAAAAGGTACAACTCCTTTTTTAACAAGCATTCGTGTGGTCCCTATGTAATTTTTTTATTGAGAAGTGCCTATATATTAATATAAAACAAGATATGGTACAATGCTAATCATAAAAAGATGGGTGGAAAAGGTCATACCCCATGAGCAAGTCCACACTGAGGGTTAAGAGAAACCCCTTAGAAAAAGTCATGATAAGTGGTCATAAAGTGACCACACCAAAAAAAGCTACATCACATGCTAGCAAAGCAGAGAAACCAAAGTGCAAATATCATTAACGAGAACACTTATGCAGTAGTAGCAAACATAGACATTGGGTGAGGCGGAGGAGATGGCGGACCTAGAAGCTTATCACCCCATCCTCTCATGGCTGGAGGATCCCCATCAACAGGTAAGGACTCCCAACCAGAATTTTACTACTCTTCTAAAGTCTCTATTTGATTTCTTTCAAGGGATATAGCCAAATCTAGGCGTGGGAATTTGCCTTGAAGAGGTAGACCCCAGCCTCTATTATCACCATCCTAGGACGGGGGAGGAGATCCCTAGCCTCTACCGTCACCTCTAGAGTAGGTAGAACCACTCTGACCACCATAACAAGGAGAAGGCCATCAAGGTGGTCACCAACACAAATAATAGCCCCTACGTCTTGTTCTAGATCATTGTCGCCTTGGCCCACATCCTCATCCTGGGGGGTTGAAGGATTTCATGGGGGATTAGGGGGTTCCTGGTTAACAACACATGGGGCATTCCCCCAATGATCGAGCAAACATTGAAGGTGGTTGAACTCCAGATGGACCTTGTTTGTTTGGCTTTGAATATGAAGAGTGACATTAGAAAGAATAATAATTTGTTGGAAACATAAAAATTATGTTCCAACTCTTCATGATTAAAGTAAACATAATTCCTCGCTTTCTATATTTGATACATAATGTCAGGTGGAAAGATCTGTCAAAAGAGATTATATTTAGCAGGTAACATCGTTGATCCCCCAAGAGAGCCATCTTCCATGTGAAGAATTCCAGGCAAAAAGGCTAAGAAAGGGAGTGGATCCAACGCCACGCAGACTGAGCGTGTGGACAAAACCAAAAGAGTTCAAAAATTTTCAATGAACATGTGGCCCCTTGTAAATTGGAAATCATACAAATAAGAAAATATTTTCTGAAAAAATATAATATGTAACAATTTTAGAAGCGAAAAAAAGGAGTTGAGTGTTATAACTGGGAGGTTTTGGAGTCTATTCTTCACGCTGACCACTTCTATAACATTGTTCCTACACTAGGTTCCAACAGATCAGTGGTCAGGGTACTTAATGTGGTGGACTAGTTGGCTTGATGTTAAATACGATGGGGGTTGGTATGTGGCTTAAAAACGGTGTTCAATGTGCCGAGGTCCATAGTTCATGGTTAGGACTACTTTTCACAACCAACTCTGACTTCAGTTAAATAAAACTTGTTACTTAACCTTTAGCCAAAGAGATGTAAGTTGGTTAAGTGGCTTAGTTGTTTCAAACCCCACCTAGGTTCAAATCTCAAAAAGGGCATATGAAATTGATTGTGGTCATTAGTTGTATTGTCGGGGTCATTAATAGCCATCAATTATTTTTAACGTCGGTGGCAACTGTTGTTGGAAATAGTTAGCATATGTCTAATATACATACGGTATTCAGTTAGTTAATAAATCACATGGAGATTTGGTCCCCCAATTATATCTTAAAACGATCCACACTCCAGTGAAAAATCGTTACCTAACCAAAAAATTATTAAAATTTTATTTTATAAAATATAAAAAATTATCTTATAAATATCACTCCCCTGAATTAAATACTTTATGTTTTCACAATTCATACAAAGTGAATAAATAGCTTTTAGAAGAAAAACTGTTTTTTTATATTTAACTCGACATTTTGGATCACTACCCGTAATTTTTCATCAATAAAACAAAGAATTAATAATTGAACAATAAGGGGAATAAAGGATTAATAATTGAACAATAAAACCTGTGTTACTTAAATAGTGTAGAGAACGTAAACAATTTTTGACTTATTATAAGGTGAATGATTGAATAAATAGTTTTTGAGAGAAAAGTGTGTTTTTTAATTTAACTCGATGTTTCAGATTACTATTTGTGATCTTTCATAAGGGGAATAAAAGATTCATAATTGAACAATAAAACTTGTGTTACTTAAATAGTGTAGAGAGCAACGATCACTTGAGGACCATTGTTCTCTACACTATTTAAATAACATAGGGTCTATTGTTCAATTATCAATCTTTATTCCCCTTATAAAAAATCACAAATAGTAATCCGAAACATCGAGTTAAATTAAAAAACACACTTTTCTCTCAAAAACTATTTATTCAATCACTCACCTTATAATAAATCGAAAATTGTCTTATAAATATCTTCCAATTTTTCTTCATCATCCAAATCTCTTCAATTTTCTTATTTCAATGGATTTCTCGGAACAATTTGAAGTGAGACCAAGATGTAGAAAAATTAGGTTTCCATAAATCCACTTTCTAACAATTCTAAAATTATTCTATACCAGTAAATATGACCGTTACCAGTCACTAAGCCGAAAAAGGTGAATTAGCCAATCTAAGCGCTGCAACAATCTAGATCAGGGATTTTTATCCTCCAATCCAAAGGAAAACATTGTTGTACGGTCAGACCCAATATTGGGAGTCACATTTGGAATTAAAATCTATATTTACGGTTGAAGAGCATTCATCCAGGCCCTTGCCTGTACCTCCCCTTTTCACTCCTTTGTGGGTATTTGGCATACCGTCTCTAGAGCAATGTCAATCGCAGGATTGGACTCCATGATGGATCGTATGTCATTCTATTGAATTACTGCTGCAATAATACAGTTTTTTTTATTGGAATCGAGCTTCTTTCTATATCGGGTTTGTACTGTACCGATCTTTTTAATGCTAATGTGCCTCTCGGGTTCCTTTTGATTGTTTCAGAGATCATCTCCGTCATTACCAACGATGGCCGTAACATAGTGGTATGTATGCACGTGTATTCAAATTTATGTCTTTTGGAACTACTGCTTTTCCTCTGTTTGGGTTCTGATTGGGTTCTTCTGCTAAAAATAAATCATTCAAATTTGTGTATTTTGGATCTACTATGGTTGAGAATGAATTATTTTATTTGCAGGGCATTTTGAGGGGCTTTGACCAGGCCACAAATCTGATTCTCGACGAATCGCACGAACGGGTTTACTCCACCACGGTAAGTTTTTATGTATTACTGTTATTTTATTATGTTTTTGAGTAAATTTAAGCCTGGATCAAGATTTTGAACTTGGCTCACTCGATTGTGCTTCAAAGGCTTTGAACCTGGGTTAGTTTTTTGCCTGTCCCAGTCACAATTGCACAACAATTGTTTCAAGTGGGGGACGAGTGTTGAACTAATGTTCCATCTGGCCCCTTATGCCGGACAGGGAAACACGGGAAGGGGAGGCCTAAAAGTACCCACAAAATACTAGAAATGATATTTTAATAGGAATATAACATTGGAATGGGAATGGGGGAAAGAGATCAGAGCGCAGGGGGATTGGGATTGGGACCCATGGAACACAGGGTCAAAGCCGGTGGTATACTTAAAAATGTGCCCCATTTCAATTACTCCACAACCTCACTTACCGATATTTTCATACTCGACGTGCTCTTTGGATCTTGCTCTCCGAGCTACATGCTGTGTTATTGCAACGTGGAGATTTGATCCAGATCACTCTGTTTTTGAATGCACTGCTTTTCCATTATACCACAACCATTTGGATTATTAGTGTTGTTGTGAGTTTGCTTGAAAACTTCAGAGATGTGGGTACAATATATGAATAGAGAAGGTTAAACCCTAAACCCTGACCCTAAGTTCTATACACTTTGACCTGACGTTGAAGAGTTCCTTTGGGAGCCTATCCCTGCATGAACTCTTGGTGACTACAATTGGGATAATTTTTTATTTTATTTTAGCAGTCAATGGCTTGCATCACAGGTTTTGTAGGATTGAGAGTCGAGACCATAATTTAATGAGTAATCCAATTGAAAATAGTCAATGTAAGCTTTGTGTACACATATATCTGCGGCAGGCAGCTTTAAATAGCGGATTGATTTATGGAAAATGAAATCTTGGAACCATAAACAATTTTACCGTGACATGCCATCTGATATTAGGTAATAAGCACAGATTAGGTTATCTGTTTAGTTGTTTTAGTTCTGTTTTTTGGATACTCTTATAATTGTGCCCAAACACAAGCTTGCAGCCAGGAGTTGTGCAAGAAGACGCTTCAAACATTGTTTGGTAGATATAGCTGCTAAGCTGCAGATTAATCGGTAGGACTGGAAATGAATTGGTCCACAGGAAATAATGCTTGTCACAATGATAATTGTAGAATTACTTGAAAATAGCATCGAAAGGGTTCTAAATCCAGGGTAATCTCTGTGGATTGACTTAGGAAATCAGGTTAAAAATTAGGTACATTGTAGCATGAAACTTGAATCCGTAGAGGAAAAGAGGGATTAAGGAACAATACAATACCATTTGAATGGACCTTCTACATAAATTGCTTATGTATGAATCATATCTGAATCGCATGAAAACTAGAAGTCATTTGCACAAATTTGAGTTGGGCTTGCCTATGGTTAGGTGTGTTGTTCTCTAAATCTAAAGATTGGCAGAGGAAACTGTTGCATGCATTTTCATCTTGGTGATATTGAGACTAACAGATTGAGTTAAAAATATTTTACTATGTGAGTGAAGAGGCTAGTAAGCCATGCAGGATAACTCTGCTAAGGAGTAGACTAATATTGCTATAAGGAGATTTTGTTGAAAATTTGGTGAATTAATATCTAATTAAAATTGCTTGTGGAAGCTTTCAACTTAACATTTAAAATACATGATTGGGTTGATCCCGCATTAGTAATAATTGTGAGACAAGGGTGATTTATTAGACACTACCCTCACCAAAAGCTTTGCCAATGGGGAAAGAGGCTAGATGGCAAGAAGCCTAAAGTGGTGAATTACATTCACCACTCCATCTCCCTTCTAACAAATGATTACGGTGGCTGTGTGCTAAAGCAGGTCCCCTTGCCTTATGACTATTACAAAAAATACATGAGGAAAACTGTCATTAGATGGCAAGAAGCCCAAAGTGGTGAATTACATTCACCACTCCATACCCCTTCTAACAAATGCTTACGGTGGCTGTGTGCTAAAGTAGGTCCCCTTGCCTTGTGACTATTACAAAAAATACATGAGGAGAACTGTCATTTGAGTAATGACTAAAATATACACGAGCAAAAATCCCACAAATTAATATCTAATTTGGTGAATGTTTTTTTCAATGCATATTTGTTCATAAAAGATTCTTACAATGACAACGGAAGAAGATAATATAATATTCTTACAATGACCACATAAGAAGCTATGCTTTGATATATTAACGGAGATTATATCCGCAGTTTCAATGAATAGACCATGGAACCACATTCTCATAAACATACTATGTTGTTTAGAAATAGAATTGAAACGTTTCTGAAACGCAGATTTTCAAAAACCCTTGATTTAAATGTTTTCGAAACGCAGATTTTAAAAAACCCTTGATTTGGAAATGTCATGGAAACATCCATACTATATCATATATAAACAATGCATAATACCCATTTTTAGTCTATAAAAGAAAAAACACTTAAAAATATATAATATTCATTCATTCATTACTCAAAGACAATGTACATTCAAATCTAGAATAAATCATCTAGATTGTCCTCAAAATCATGAATGCTACTCCCACTATTTTTCAACTATATCATTCACTGATTTTGCAGGGGCTTGCCAGTGCATTGAATCTCCCTGAGTGCATACCTTAAAGGGTGCACCGGGAATGGGGTGGGACCAGATCATGGCACTTTGCAGGAGATGTTCTCATACTATTCTATCATTCCTATATCCTTTCATGTAGCCTTCATACCTCCTATGATGTCTCTTTGAAATGTTGAAACCCTGAAATATGGCTAAGTATGAAATCCTGAACCCTGAAATTTGACTAAGTCCGAAATATGATAGGATCCTCCAAAACCTATAATTTGCATTATAGCTCCTAGAGGTCCGAAACCACTCTCAAACATCTTGAAAGTATATATACATTGTTCCATGGGGACGTGTCCCACCCCCCCAAACCCCATGTTTCGGGGATGGGAACGTCTTGGGGATGCTAGGGGGACGTCCCCCAACTGTCCCGCCACCTCCGCCAAGTCTTGCCGCCGTCTCGGGGATGTCTCCCTCTAAGAGGGGACATCTCCGGGATGTCCCCTTTTTGGAGGGACATCCTCGAGACTTCTGGACGTCCTTGAGACTTCTGGACGTCTAGGGGACGCCAGAAGTCTCGGGGACATCCATGTGTCCCCTGCGCACACTAAAGTCAAAGTGTTTTTTTTTTAAATTTAAATTTTTTTTTGGATTTTTATGCTTTCTACTCTAACCCTAATTGCTAGTGGGACCCATCCCCACCCTCCAAGGCCTCCCATAAGCTTATAAAAATCCCTCTCACTGTCATTCCAAATCACACAAAAACTTCATTGAGTGAAGTAAAGGCAGCAAGCGAAGAGGGAGAAGTTTGCAAGAGTGAGAGCAAAGAAGAAGATAGAGAAGCCATTGCCAAGAAGATTCAAGCCTCTTCAATTTCATCATTTCACCCACAAGGTAGGCCTTATGATTCTTTCAATTTCTAATTTTTAATTGTTAAATTTTATTATTTTTGTTTCATTGAATCATTATTCATTTGTAAATTGTTTTGTTCTATTTTCATTCATGTCATTGAATCATTTGAATTTCAAATTTCTAAATGAAAAATTATTATATTAAAATATTTATTTATGATTCTCATTCATTCAAATGCTTGAAAATAAATTTTAAATTTTTATTTTTAAATTTTCAATGTTCATTCAAATGATAAATGAAATGCTTAATTTTTAATGTTTAAAATTAAATCTTAAGAACAAGGATTTCTATTGGTGTATCATTTGCTTCCGCGCTTCGAGCAAACTGAAGTAAGAAAAACAAAAAGAAAATCCTTGTCTTAATTTAAAATTTAAAATTTTAATCCCTTAAATTTATGCATGGTTTGAATTTTATTATTTAATTTTTTAAATTATAATTTATAAACTCACAAAATGAAAAAAAATTATCATTTTGATTTCTTGCAGTGTCATTATGAGTTCTCAACCTCATAGCATGAGTGAGGAGGAGTTTCAACCTCAAGCGGTTGGGGTTGGAGTTGAAAGTGACAATGATTCAGATTATGCACATGATGATCCTAGTTTAGGAGGGAGTGACCATGAAAGGCAAACTAGTTCTGTTGGGAGTCCCAATTATAGTTGCCCTTCACAAGCCTTTCAACAATATGCTAAGGGTCCCTTTGATCCAAAGAAACCTTTACAACAATTTGCAAGCAAGGTACCTTCAAAGCCTGAGGCAGCTGGGGCACTAGGAAATGGAAGTGCAATATATGCAACATTGAATGGTTTGGCAGCATGACCAGAACAAATGCTCACCTCCTTATCCGAAAGGCGTAGATGTATGTGAAAAGGTGGAAAGGAATATGAAATTGAGGGCTGACATATGTAAATTATGGGGTGCCAATGAAGAAGATGCACCTTCATCTACTACTTTGCCACCAAGGGGGAGGGGTCATCAGAGACAAAAGTTCTACTTCTAGTACTTTGGAGAGGCTAATGGCAATGAATCCATCTAGTTTAGGGGCAACAGGACCTAAGGGGAAACGGACTATGATTAATGATGCTTCAAATCCACTGGCGCATTTATTCAATGTGCAAGCAAAGGATGAGGTAGATGATGCCATTGGCAAATTCTTCTTTGCCAATGGCATTCCATTCCATGTGGCTCGCTCTCCTTATTATAAGGAGGCCGTGGCAAAAATAGCAAAAGCAGGACCATCATATGTGCCACCAGGAGAGACTACATTGAGGACAACAATTTTGGATAAGAACTATTCCAAGGTTAATGTTTTAATGGAGAAAATGAAGCAGACCTGGCTGGGTCTCTAGTGGATGCAACATTGTCATGGATGGGTGGACGGACATTAGGCATCATCCACTCATCAATATCATGGTTACAAGTACAGCTGGCCCTTATCTTTTTAGGGCTATTGATTGTTTAGGGCATCACAAGGCTGCTGATTTTCAGTTCCAAATCCTCAAAGATGCTATAGAGGAGGTTGGGCCACAGAATGTGGTGCAAGTAGTGACAGATGCAGGCCATGTGTGTAGAGCAGCAGCGAAGTTAATTGAGGCAACCTATAGACATATTTGGTGGACTCCTTGTGTGCATGCCATGAATAATGCATTGAAGGACATGGGAAAAATCAGCTGGATCAAATCAGTGGTTAATGATGTTAGAGATGTGTAGATGTTTATCTGCAACCACCACACTTCACATGCTCTCTTCAGGGCCTTCTTCATGAAGGAATTTTTGAAACCTATACAGACTAGGTATACATCATACTTTATTGTCAGAACTAATGGTTATGACAACAGAATGGAATCGGTGGCCTGAGTCAAAGATAGAGCAGGGAAAGAGGGTGAAGGACGTGGTGAAGAGTGATGTTTTTTGGGCTGATGCCAAATATAGTCTTCATCATTACTCCAATCTTCACAGTGATTAGATATTGGGATGCTAATGCACCTACACTTGGAGAGGTGTATGAGTGCATTGATACTATGCTTGATCAAATGAAGGTTGTTGTACGAGAGGACCCCACATGACATTCTACACAGAGCATATTCAGCCGATCATTCATAGCAGACGGGAGAAGCTCAACACTCCTTTGCACATGGCTGCCTATGCATTGAACCCAAAGTGGTATGTGCAAAGGCTTGGTAGAGGATGTTGAGGTGAAGGTAGGGTTCATGAAGGCCATTTAGAAAATGTATGATTCTATAGAGGCCAGCATCATTTGTACTGAGTGGACAAAATTTGCCACTCTCAGGGGATAGACACAGGAGGCCGAAATAGATAGGGAGACAATGGCACAGGTGGAACCAATTTGTGGTGGACTTTGCATGGGTGTGCTTCTTTGACTACCGATCTAACCATTCATTTGTTGTCCCAGGTTTCTAGTTCTTCTGCTACTGAGAGGAACTGGTCTACTTATAGCTGGATCCACTCCATGAAGAGGAACAGGCTTAACTCTAAGAGGGCAGAGAAGCTTGTGGCTGTACATAGTGCCTTGCGTCTCATTGACCGCAACACACTTATGTACAAGGAGAGTCCATCGGCCAGATGGGATGTAGAGCCAGAGGAGCTGGCACAGATTGATGATGATGCTACACAAATTGCGCTGGTTGGTATTAGCCTGGAGGAGCTTGAGCGTGTGGAGTCCAACAGTTCTAGTGATGAAGAGTTCCACATTGGGGATGATTAGCCATTGACTCATTGAGTCATTTGTATTTACTATTTACTTTTAGTATTTCACTATTTTAGTATTTTGTTTTTTAACATTGTTGATACTTGATTGTAACAATGTAATCATGAATCATCATTATGAAATTTTGAAAATTCAATGTTCAATCATCAATGTTTATTGTTAAATTGTTAATGTTCATTGTTCAATGGATCAAACTTGAAACTTAAATGATTAAATCACAATGTTAAATTGTTGATGTTCAATGCAATATACTTAATCCTTATACATCTTTTTATAACTAATTTTTCAAGTACTATATGTATTTCAACACTACTCCCCCCCGCCGTCCCACCACCCCCCAAATCCTGGAAACCCGTCCCCGCGTCCCCCTGTTCCGAAATGCCGTGGAACAATGTATATATATAAAATATAACTAAAAGTGTAAGAATTGTACTGTCTGGTTTGTGCTCCTCTGGGCCTTGACGAGTATGTGTACTATGGTTTTACCTTTTTTTTTTTAAATTAGCTTGTTTTTTGTTTTGGCCCACGGAAATGCCCATACACAACGGAAATGTCCAGGACATTTCCAGCACTTGTGTGGATGTTTCCAGTACGTTTCCGGGCCTGGTATGAGGGGGGTGGAGGCGTGTCAGTGCAACATAGTAAACACACAATAATAGGTTTAAAAGTCTTGGCAAACAGACAGAAGAGGAAAAGCATTAAGGTTATTGCTCTGAAGCCATGAAGAAACAAGCAGGGAACCCTCTTTTTCAGGATCAAATCTGCAAACTCTATTTAAAAAAAGCACTGGAGTCTGAATTCTAAAGCTACTCAAAGCTTGAAAAATTGACAGAATAACACTACAAATATTACTCATCTCCTCAGTGAGCTCCTCTCGTGGAGTTCTGATCAGAATGAAGCATATGGAGTTGATTTATAGAAATCCTATGGTAGCCTTAGAAATTTAGTAATTGACCAATAAAAAGGAAAATGAATGCTGTTGGCCAGAATACTAACCCTCCTCTGAATTACACAAGCCACCTTTTCTAATTTACTAACAGAAAGTAGGAAAATAGACCTAAAATCTAACTTAGGCCAAAAACACTATCCTAAGTAAACGAAACTAAAGGTGTTATATATACATATTGAAACCTGATTGAGTTTTGTAAGTTTTCATTCAATCATAAATAGGTACTTGCTATGATAGTATTAGAAGGGTGCTATTTGCACTAGAGAATTGATGCACCATATTTTTTTCAAAGTACTCTGATTACTGCGGAACCGGCATTTATGATCAAGTGTTTGTTTAGTTCTCATTCTTAAAAATTCTCAGGAACATATTTAAAACAAAATAAATCTCATTAGGTACCTTGAAAAAGTATTAAATTGAAATAGGAAAGACTTGGGGTTGTGTCATGGTGATATTGGCAATGTGGATACTCTTTGTCAGGGTTTATCAGGTCAAATAAAATTTGTCTTTAGGGAGTCATAGTATTTGATTGTCTGAGTGAATGTAGACATAATTCTATTGGTTACTTTTCTAGTTCTTCATACTAATTCTAGTTTCTTCCTTTCCATAGTAAGGCTCAAGACGTCTCTGTTGATTCCCTAGTTTCTAAATGACTAACTATTAGATTGCATGCTGATTGCGTTTATTGATATTCACTGTTTTTTTTGGGCAGTCAGGGGTAGAGCAACTTGTCTTGGGCTTGTACATCATCCGAGGAGATAATATGTATGCTACTTTAACCCATTTCTTACAGTAGATGTAATACCAAAGTTGCATTGGTTGCACATTTGACGGCAGGCAAAGTCCCCACGTTGCTGGAGTCTGTGCCCTATGCTCAATTTGCATCCAGCGCAGGCTGAAAATTTCCTTACTTTTAGAGTAATCTCATCCTTTGTCATTCTCTAATTAAGATTAAACATCGTTTTTATTTCCAGTAGCGTTGTTGGAGAGTTGGATGAAGAGCTTGATTCAAGCCTTGACTTATCAAAACTCAGAGCACATCCTCTAAAGCCTGTTGTTCATTAATTAAGGTTTCGGGCACCCTCTAGATCTTTTCATATTTATGTTATAGGTCTACATCTTGACAAATAAGTGAAATGCTTATTGATGCATTCTTTTTCTAGGTGTATATGATTCATATTATGTGCCAAGAGGTTTTTTCAAATACTGATTCAACTGATTTTGGAATATGTTACGCCTCTTTTTGGGGATATGATACAGGTGCGATGGAGTTGTAATTTTCATTTGTTATGTCTCAAAGATTTGAAACAAGCGAATCAATTCATGATATGGAGCTCATAGTATGTCACTGAGTTGTTTGAGAGGAGATTTGAATTCTAATCTTGAGCCTACTAGTTGATCATATAACATGAATTGAGTTTCAAGTTCTAGTAATAATATTTTTCGGTTTTACAATAGTTTCAGTTTCAGATTTACTTGGGGAAAAGCTTAGGACTGGTTGGTGATAGTTTTATTAGCAGTACCTAACTTTTTTAAGGCGTAAGTAACTTGAATTATTAATACAAGTCTAATTGAGATTTGTTTTCTGATGACAAGTGTAGTTGTTTATAAATCTGATGTATCATTGACTAAGTAATATAATCATTGCTTATGATGAAGCAAGGAATTTTGTTTGTTGTGTCGAAGTTTAGATAATATATATATTCCTATGAAAACTTTGAATTTATTTGTTCATATGATCATCCCCTGAATTTTACAAAATTTGTACTGATTTGGACACGATTGTCAGTTGGGGTCAAAATAAAGTCTACACTTTTTAAATAATTCATTTGATTTATTCCTCTAATTTGAAAGAAAATATGACATAACAATTTAACGAACAATGTTAGGTAGTCCTACTTTTGGTTTTAAGTCAGTCAGTTGAAGTAATTCATATAAAATATATGTTTCTTTTATAATATTAATCTGAGCTTCTGGGAATACAGCTATTAGAACATTTAGGGACAATTTAGTATTACAAGGCCATTTGATTTTATGAATTTCTGCCCCCACAAAGAAAATGATCCTTCAATGTGTTCAGGCCTTCAAAAATGAGAGGAAGAAATGTGTCTAAATTAACTTGCTTCAACTTAAGATAGTTTCATCTGGGAAATTGAGGTAAGCATTTTTGCTGAAAAAATGAGTAATGAGGCCTGTAGCAGAGAGGGTGGAGGTGTATGAAGACGATTTTACAAATTCAATCTGGATGCTAGCGTGCAATTGTTAGGCATGTGAGTGTAAGGCACATGCAAAAGAGAAGTGGATGTTGAGTTGTCCATGTCCTATCATATTATAAGCTTTTGCATCTAGCTGCCTTCAGCTAACTCAATTAATGCTTAAGGGCTTAGGGAGTACAAGAACATAACTCCCTCTTAAAACATATAGGCACTTTAAGACCTACTGTGATTAGGACAATTTAGTGTCACAAGGCCGGTTTTTCTTATGAATTCCTGTCCCCATAAAAATTTTGGTCCTTAAACGTGTTCAGGTCTTCACAAATAAGAGTTAGAAATGTGTCTAATAAGCAGTCACTTCCTTTGGAAAAGGTGGGAGAAGCTAACTTGCTTCAACTTTAGATGCTTTCATCTGGGAAATCTAGGCAAACATTGTTGCTGGAGATGAGTAATGATGCCTGGAAGAAAGTAGGTGATTTGACCAAAATCAACATGGCGGAGATGGTGGAGGTGTATCAAGATAATTTGAAAAATTAAAATTGGACACTGGCATACCACAACTAGTCGGTGTGTGTGTAAGGAACATGCAAAAGACAAGTGGAGACCAATTGTTGTAGTGTGTTGTTGACAATATCATCATCCAGAAGTGCATGTCGAGTATGTTAGAAATTTGGCCTATCATTTAAAAAAACTTCCTTTTTGAGGAGGTCTTCAATGTTTGTGAAACTGTGTTTGAAGAAAGGTGTAACCTGTAGGATATTTGTTTAGCTTCTTGATTGGGTGTAGTCTGTAGGATATTTGTTGAGCTTCTTGATTGGTATAGCCTGCATGTTTCCTGGACTCACAATTAACTGTGTAATTTGGAATTCTATGTTGTTGGTGTGAAGACCTGTAAAATGATAATGTCCAGAGAGAAGATAGAATGTTTCCCCTTAGTGAATCTCCCATTTGTTGAAATATTTTCATCATATTTGGCATGTCGTGTTGAAATTTAAGCTGTTTTGCAATTAATGAAATTGTTACTGTCGTGTGAGGAGAGTTTCTTTTAAGTCAAGTAATTGTGTTGACATTTTTGTGGTAATAAAACCATGATTTAAGAATGGGACACTTAGCACAGGAGGGGTTGCAACAGTATGCTCTCATACTAGATAGTGAGGAACCTGCCATAGTGGAGTTTATATATGTATGAAATGAAGAAGGGATAAACCTGTCATACGAGACCTTACAGGCACGTTCACATTATAGCAATTTGTACGCTGCATAAATGTCTCTCTAGCAGCATGATAGGGAGAGATTACATATGGGGCCCTTTTATACAAGTTATTTTGATGAAAGCAATTTGTGCATAAAGAAATTCATATGTTTCACAAATGTTACCAATTTTTGGCTTTCGGGCCATTAAGGTACCCCAAGCTGTTTAAGCCACAGTTGATGAGTATATGGAGTCTGAGCAGTGATTAGGAGCTAGTTGGTGAACAAGGAAGATATGAAAATGTATTCCAACACATTAAGGCTACTGAAAAATTAGATGTTTTAAATTCTTATACATGCAGGGGCTCGGTCAGGCCATGGATGGTTGGGAGATTCTCTCTCTGATCTGGTCTGAAGCTGATCAGGGCTAAGATTGACTTTTCTGAGGCCAAAATGTTTGAAGCCATGGGTGGCTGGTTTCTGCTAATGCACTTATTGTCTATTTGACACTGTTGTCTTCAACTAGGAGAATTAAAACTTAAGATGCTGTTGACAAATTATTTTAGACACTAGTCGCAGTCATTCATTTTTTCTAGTCATTTTGGGCTGGATTGGAGGCTTAGGAGTTATCTTACAAAATTATCCCTTTATGCTAACACAGTAGGAAATGTCCACTCATATCTGAAGACTGCAGGCAAAAATATTATCCCTTTATGCTTCAGGTTAAAAAAGAAAATATTTATCTACTGCAAATTGGCAGCCAAGATACACCTAATTTGTGTAAAAAATAAATTAAGACCAAAGAATCTCCCTTTGCCTAGAATGGCAGGAAATATGCTTATGTAGGGATTTTAAATCAGGGAAACCTCAGCGAACATAATTATTTTTTATTAGGGGTCAGGAAACCAACCAACAATGAGAGCATACAAGGACATGCAACTTGAGACTGCTTAGCTTGTTTTAAAATTTTATATATATATATATATATTTTGATAGATATTAAGGATTGAAGGGACCCTCACCCAAACAGTGATAAAAAATGAGATTAACAAAATCTGGGAGGAAGGTGGACTCCACACTTCTCCACCTGCAAAGGGAAAACCCTCAGCTTCTCAAAGCCCAAATGGGGGACAAACCCCAATACCAACATCCTACCACAAAATATGACAAAAGCTCTAACAAAAAATCCCAGGCCAAACCCCAAACATCCAGCTGAAGACTACCAGGCTTGACCCGAGTGCAATTCTCACCAGATCCAGAACTCCAAGCAAAGAAACCAGGGAGTATCCCAATGATACTGCTGTTTTCTTATGGGAACGAAGTTCCATATGACAACCATTTTTTTTATTGGAAGAATTTTTCCTGTTTAACACTGTTGTCCAACCTATAGAAACGTCTAAATCAGTACCCCTTTCAGGGACTTCAACACTAGAACTAGATACGCTACCCACATGAATATCACCCAAACCTGATTGTATCGTAGTATCCGAGGAGGCCAGCAGATTCCCACAAGCAATACCCTTAGGAACAGGGGCTAACCCCGTAACATAAGTGGAAACAACCTCTGTGAAAGCTGGAGGAGGAAATTCCGCAGCAGAAGCAGAAAGAGTGGAAACAGAAGGAACTGGAGAGACCGAAGAAGTTGCAAAAGAAGAGTCTTTATCCTTAACCTTGCTTGGAGTTTTAGACGGAGAAGCATTCTTGGCTGATCCATGTACAATCGTGTGATCCATCTTAGCTCATGTCCACCAGGTTGCAGCCTTGCCATGCTTTGCCGTAGTCACCTGAGTTCTTTGAGCAGTCCTTCGCCATTTGCCCATGGGCAAAGCACCTCCTGCATCTAAAAGAAATCCTTTCATAATCCAGAGTTTGAAGAGTCCATAATCTCTTATCTACATTGATCTTGATTTCTTCCAGTAATCCTTTTGAGAAATCCATAACAATGCATATGTGGGCCAAGGTAGTCCAAGTGTGATAATCAGTCTCAGGAGCAATTGTAATAAATTCCCCGAGGGAGCTCCCAATGGCTTGAAGACTGGAATCTGTCCAGAAGTGCAAAGGCAGATTAGGTGCTTTGACCCACATCAGAGAAGCTGAAAAGGATTCAATGTCTGGATTGAAGGCAAGATACGTAGGTTTCATGCATAACAAAGCTTTGTCCCATACTTAGGGACTTGAATGAAGCAGAATATCCCTGTCTGCTGCAGAGGAGCAAACCACAATGAAAAAGCTGAGCGCACAGATGATTAATAATAGTGTTGGCAAGATGTGGTTTCCAATGATTGGAAACTCAGGCATGGAGGTTTACCAGGGTTGGCCAAAATTTGTGGAAGTGGCAAATCACAGCTATAGAGGAAACTGTGGAAGGTTTCTCCAAACCCTTAGCCACCGGGGAAGACTAACTTTTCTTGAGATCCCTGTCGTAGCAGGAGGGTGCAATAACATCACCAGGAGGAGAACCATCCTCAGAAACAGAATGTAGAGTAGCGGAGGATGCTAAAGAGATCGTGCGGTGTGCATCAGCCAGCAAACCATCTCCCATTGATGAAGGAACAAAGCCCTAATAGGAAAGAAGGGCCGGGTACAAGAAGAGTGGAAGATTTAAGAGATTGGGCCATCAAGAAAAGAGTCAACGCAATCCAGCGGCCTTACACCATCCTCCCCACGCTGTTGGGTGCCATCAAAACCCTGCTGTGAAGAGAAGAAACCAGCTGTTGCCGGTAGAAAAAGCCCTATCACAGTGCAGGGGAGCAGAGCTTTTTTCAAATATTTTTTTCGCTGTTATAAAATTTAATATTATATTACAAAGTCTTTTTTTAAATAATATGTAGACATAAAAATCTTAAAGGTGTGTGAAACAGTTGTTTATGAGGGCTTGGATGAGGAAGGACAATATTCAAAGAATTCTTAGATATAGAGGAACTCAAGAATATTTGGTGAATTGTCCTAAATCAGCAAGTGATGGATCTTGTTGAGGACAGATAAAAGACAAGCCTATTTAGTGCAGTAAGCATGTTTTTCTGATGAAGCCATGCATAAATAGCGAGCACCGCTTACCATTCTTTAGAACCAGGAGAGAGAGTATGCTATATTAGAGGCAAAATTATTTCTTGGATGCATCTAATATCATGGTGGCAGTAATAAATACTCTCAAGTTGCAGATTGTTTTCTTGTGAATCTTTTGAGACTTCTCCAGTGCTTTATTGTGATGAAGAAGTTGGGGCATGCATAGTTTAATCCCTACTAACAGTAGGGATCACGTAAGCTTTCAAATCTTGTTTGTTAACAACAATTAATGATTGCTCAGTGTATTGAAAATGAAGAAGTCAATTCTTGCATTTGGGAAGCATGCTTTGAATTACATGGGATTAATATAAATTTAGGACGTTGCATCTAATATTTTTTGGCATTGGATCATGAATTTGTCACCAGTATTACCACAGAACACAATTTCGACCATATTATAGCAGGTTTTGATTTTGAAGATGTTTGAATTTTCATTTAATTATTATGGTCGACGAGTGCCACTCTAAATGCTTTATTAAAAGTTGGGATTTTTCTTATCAGGAAAGACGGTTACCGTCCCCATCATGTGACTGAATTATGTATAACCAAAGCATGAAAAATTTAAGTACAAAAGGAACGGAAAGTGAGGGTAAAGTGAGGGTTATACATGAAGTTAGGATTCTGCCTCGATGGCATTAATCATATAGGAAGTAGGGGTGATTCATTGTTTTTCAACATGAAATTTGATTGAGATTCAATCATGAAATTGTGAGATCTATTTAATCATTGTAATATATACATATAATGCACCACATAAAATCGTTTGAAAATAAAATTTATTGTGTTTGTATGTTATATGGAAGTTCTTAATTAAGCTTAATTAGATTTGTGTACATAGCTGTGAAATGTAATGAATAATTTGTCATTGAACTAGATGTCATGGGTGTCGATGTTAAGATGGCGTGAGTGCAAAAGCCCAAATGTAGAAAGGAGGAAGTCTAGAAATGCAACAACATATGTTTAAATTGTGTTGTGAATTTGAAAGGTCCTTGTGAAGGTGAAAGGTCATAGGATTGAAAGGGCATGGTGCATTTTATAAAATACGTTAAACCACCTGTATTGGTTTCTTAAGGGGAGGAGAGCGACATTGTATTGTTACCATTCCTGCAAGAAAGGAAAGATGACGAACTAAGTAATTTAGGAGGGAAGTAAAACCAATAAAAAAATATAAAATTATAAAGATATCAAGGAAATTGACCCCAATTTAAACAATTTAAAAGATTACACGAGGACTTGAAGAAAGCCACTGAGGAAAATTTTTATCTAGAATTTAAAATGTGAATCAGCAAGATGGATGAGTTAATGAAGCTTTAGAAGGAAAACTAATACACATTCTTACATTTATTGCTGGTTTTAAATTTGATCTGTGTCGTGTTTGATTTGATTTGTTGCAGTTTTTAGTGTGCTTATGCCATGAGGCTTTTGTTGAATTGAATTTCTATTTGATCTTAATACCATTTACTGCTGGTTTTATATCTTGATCTTTGTTGTGTTTGATTTAATTTGTTTGTAGTTTTTAAGTATGTTTATTTCATGAGGCTTAGATTTGTTGAATTGAATTTCTATTTGATCTCAATACCATTTATTGCTGGTTTTATATTTTGATCTTTGTTGTGTTTGATTTAAGTTGTTGCAGTTTTTAAGTGTTATTTATGCCAATCTTGATTTTTGTTGTGTTTGATTTAATTTGTTATGGTTTTATGTGGGTGTTTATGCCATGGGGCATAGATTTGTTGAATTGAATTTCTAATTGATATCAATAAACATTCAGTAAATTGAATAATAACTTTGATATTGAATAAGATGGTAAAGTTCTTGAAAGTTTTATTGATTGGTAAATTGGTAAATCACTCGTCAATTAATGCTTTGAGAGAATGTACTATAGAAGTCCCATTTTGGAGTATTTATTCTATTGAAATTCACCTGGAACATGCATTTGCCCTGATCCATTTTTGGCCACTATTCACCAAGGTTTGAACCAGGGTCACCTGTGCATCATTTTCTCCACCTTACCAACGCATGATGGCTAGCTGGCACTAAAATCTATAGTTGCACTTACTTTGAAGAATATTTATTTGTTTAGTTAAAAACATTTATTTGTTTAGTTTAAAGTAATTATCTCATTACATGCAATTATATTTTATGATTATACTTTCATATACATAATTTTATATGCTGCATGGTTTCAACGTTTTTCATACCTTTTCAAGGAATTCTTTGCAGTTTCAAATTCTAAAGTTTTTTTTTTATTGAAAAAAATTCAATTCTAAACTTTGGCAAACCTTTGCTCACTCAACCCTATCGAGCTTTCTGAAAATGGTAACTGTGGTGCTATGATCTTGAAATGAGTAAATAAAGACACTTTTTTTAAAGAGTTTTTGAATTCTTGTTATAAGTTAAAGAAGTTACTATTACATTTAGTAATAAAGCATAAAACTAGTATTGTTAATTTCTTGAGGGGAAGAAGAAGACTCCAAAGTTTGTACACAGGAAATCTTATTTTTGATCAACTTGTCAAAAGCTTAGTTTGGACCTGTAGTTAGAATACGAGTATTGTTAATTTCTTGTGCTTTTGTATTAGCTTTTGAAAATTTACCCATTTCTATAATGTCTTTGAAGTGTGAAGCATTTTAGTTGTTTCTAAGCCCATTATCCATATCAAATAGTTTATTTTATTTGTTTTAAGATTTTGGTGGTACTTTTGCTTATTGAAATTGGACTTGAATTAATAGGTTGACAATCTGGATTCGTTTTCTGTCAACACTTTCACTATATATATTCAATTGTTTTGTCAATATAAGTTTTAATGTACAAGCGCTCTGTAATCCAAGGCTCCAAAATGCAAAAAAATTGGGATGCACTATTATGCCTTCAACTTTCAACATAATCTTCCAAACAATCAATGATGTTCCCTTTCAACTCAATCTTCCAACTCAACTAGGCATTAATGATGTTAATTTGAGCAAGCTTAAGTTATACAAGTCGTCTCACTTCAAGGAGGTTTTATCAATCATTATGAGGATACCTTCAACAATCGTTGAGCAAAGATACTTTGTTCAATGTTTGGACCCGCACTAGTTGCACGGTAAAAATACATACCTTGTCGTCCACAAAAGAAAACTTTCAATGCAAGCCAAGTGGTTCTCCAAGTCAGCGTTTTCAAAGGACTTCCCAAATCTCATGTATAAACTAGGGACACTTTTCTAAATAGAGAGGAAATGATAAGGACATCATTATAGTTAGTAAGTTAACACTTGTTATTTCTCACTCAGTGTGCAAGTTAGTGGAATTACTTAAATGGTAGATATAAATAAATTAAAGAGGGGGATTGTTGAAAGTTGGTAAGTGGAGATTGGAAACATTTAAATGGAGCAAGAAAAAAGAAGGATGTCTAACTTTGAATCAATGTAGGTCAAAGAATTTTTTTATCTTAAATTGCCACACAAATCATTTCACTCTCTCTACTCGTAGTGGACATTATTTTCCATTTTTCACCTAATACATTTTGAATCTTACATCCATGAGGAGGTGTTTGGCCCAAAAATTTAGCTGCTTGATATATGTAGATATTCTTCCTTCCCTTACTCTAATGAACACCATTTGGCCTTACTTGAAAACTTCCCATTTAAACCAAAACATGCACTCCTACTCACCTTGGCTTGTTGGTCATACTTTCCTTTGTAGTTACACTCCATATTGTTCGACTATGCACATAGGTCAGTGATTGAAGAAATAACTAACTCCACATGCAAAGAAGAAAATGAATAATGAATAAAGTTGAGAGAAAAAAGAATAATAACCTCTTCATATAGAAAATTAATAATGAATAACTCGCTTAATTAATTGAATAGGTGGAAAGCATTGACACGTTTATACATAAAAACCAACATATGATATAAAGTTACGCTGGCCCAAGACAAGGCATTAACCCCAATATAATTATAAGACACTTGAGGTAAGATTATGTATTTTTGCATAATTTCTCAAAACACTGATATCCAAAATTGATATAAGTACCAATGTGGAGGACATTTTTCCAAAACATGTCCCCACTGTAAACTAGAGATTCTGAATATTGAATAGATGTGGAGAACATGTTTTCAAAGCATGCCCCCACTAAATCTGGGAAGTGGTATATCATATGTTGAATAAATGTGGAGAACTTGCTTTCAAAACATGCCCCCACTCAATCTAAAAATTGTGAATGTGTTTGGAAGCCATGTTCATATGACACACCCCGACTAAGTCTATACACTGATATAAGTACTAAATGTTGAATGAGTGTGGAGAACATGCTTCCGAAACATGCCCTCACTGAATTCAAGAATTGTGCCAAGTGTGGAGAACATGTTTCTATGACATGTCCCCACTAATATTCCCCCCCTTTGAGGTGAGTGAAAGATAGGAATTGGGAGTTACTTCACCCTTAACGGGTGAGACAACCGGTGCCCTCCCTCTAGTCCATAGACCAATGGCACCCTAGTTCTATTCCCCCTACGCCTGGAGGCCCTGTACAAATAGAGGAACTCCCGAGCCCTTCATCGCAACAACCGATTGGGATGCTCCATCTCCATCTATATAGAAGAGGGAAGAGGGAAGAGGGCACTCCGCCTCCATCTCTGGTTGGGAGCACCCACCCATCTATCATCTATATACAAGAGGGCACCGGTTGATCAGTTCTCTGGGATGACTGACTATATAATCTACAAATTTAACCATGTAACATATAGAAGGAACATGTCTAGGTAAATATTTCATTGAAGTGCATAGAACTAATGTGATCACATACAGGCCTAAGATGTATGATAAAGATCATGGCAATGTCTAGATAGTAACAATATAAGTTCAACAAGCAAATAAACACACATACAAGAGCATTCAGAAGCAAGTCAAAATATAATGGTCCAAGGAGACTACAAACAAGGGGCATGTTCAAATGCCACACAATCGAAGGGACATGACATAGTCAAATGTCCATAAAAGTAAGAATGACATATTCAAATGTCCATAAAAGTAAGAATGACATATTCAAATGTCCATACAACAAAAAATGACATATTCAAATGTTAATGAAAGCATACATAAGCACAAGGGCTACATACAACAAACTATATTCAAATGCTCGAACAAGCAAGACAAAACACTCAAGGGAGTGCATAAAGGAAAATCATAAGCAACCAACATAAACATGTCATAGTATCTCATGGACCAAATGTGTTAGGAAAAATGTCAAGTGCATAGCATATCAAATACCATGTGTAAGGTATAAGTATGGATAAGGCATGTGTAAGTACATATGTAAGCTCAAACATGATAGTATAGTGTGATCATTGAAGACCATTCTAATATATTTAATAAGATATTAGAATATCTTTTCTATTCATTTAAGACCATTCTACGCTGTTTTGAATAAGATCTTTCCTATCAAATCATTGTTAGGGTTTTAGAGAGGTTTAACACAAGTTTTGGTGTTAACATTTGTTTCTAAAGGATTTCCCCTTAAATCCAAAACCAATACTTGTAGTTCTTATCTAGGACCCTTACCCATATTTCCTTAATATCTCAAGTTTCCATGCAGAGGTTACACATGCCAATGAACACTTGAAAGTCCTTCTTGGGTTTGCATGCCTTCATTATGTGTACTCGAGAGATCTCAAAACCATTTTTCATGTATTTTATTGAAAACCATGACCTAAAACTTTGTGAACATGCTTGAAACAACATATAATACCTATGTAATGCTCACATACTCACATTTTCCTTGGAAACTGATCCCGATACCCCATTAGTCTTACACTCTCTCTCTACACAATAGTCTTCATACCTTATTTGGCCTTGAACTATCCTTCATGCCTTATTTTAACACCTAAATGTCATGATTAAAATATAATTATCATGCCATATAACCTCTCTCATACTTAAAAATATCCATACATCCTTCATATGTCTTGACAATAGCTCATGATGCCTCATTAGGTCAGGCAAGGTCTGTAACTGGTCTAGTTACAGACTTGGACAGAAGGTTATACCCTTGTAAGCTCACCTTCAAACTCTCCTTGATGCCTCTACACCTTAATCACATGCCTTAAATGTTACTCAAACAATGTCACACCTCTACACATACATATTTATGCTCACCATGCACATGCTCATGATATGACTATGCTTGTTATGACTAGGCTTCTCAAGACACCTTGTACTCAAGAAATAATACTCAAACAAGCTTACCTCAATGATATCAAATAAGATGATACTTTTGGCAGAAGTTGAGGATGGGGTGCGAAGGAGAGAGGAGCGGCCCGTCGACAGGCCCTAAGAAGGACGCATCTTTGCCTGGGGCAGGAGTAACAGGGCAGGAGCAGTTTTATAGTAGCGAGCGCTCAAGGCTGAGCAAGATAAATGGATGTTTACTGCGTAGACAAGACAGACCAGTCCTGGTCATTCCCCCTGAAGCGGTGCAGGAAGATGTTAGTTATTTGGCAGCACATACCCTGATTTGCAAATTTTTGGGAATTAGAATCTCCCTGACGGCCTTGGATGCTTGGATTCGGCGCTCCTGGCAAATAGATGGGGATTTTGACGTCATGTTGGCAGGTAATAGTTATTTCTTGGTAAATTTATCTTCTGTCTCAGACCGGAACAGAGTGTTCGAAGGGGGTCCCTACTTCTATGAGCGTGTGGGTCTCTTTCTTAAACCCTGGCATTCAGGTTTCAACTCGACGGAGGAGCTTCCAGCTTGTGTTTTGGTCTGGGTTCGCCTTCCAAGACTACCCCTGGAATTCTGGCATGAGGACATCCTCAGGCAGATAACTGCCACGCTAGGTAAACCAACTGTTATTGCACACCAGTCGCTGGAGAAAAAGGTAATTTCATATGCTCGTGTTTGTGTAGACATTGATTTGAATAATCCTCTTCCAGATTCCTTGGAAATTTGTATGGGTGCTTCATCCTGGATACAACAGATAGACTATGAATCTATCCCGTTCCGTTGCTGTATTTGTCATGTCTATGGACACCTGCACCGCCAATGTCCTCAGGCTGCTAAAGACATTGAGACAGGCCATGAATCCTCAATGCCAAATCCAGTACTTGCTGGTAAAAGGATGGGGCGTGCTGCCTTTACTGAGAATGCAAAAACTCAGCTTGACAAAGGGGCTAAAGGGAAAAATCCTATGAATTATGCTAATTTGGCGCAGGGACCAACTGAGCAAGGTGTTGCTGAAATGGAGGGCTTTACACCTGTCAGACGCCGGGGGAAAAGTCGTGGTCTAAAACGCAGAAACGTGGACAGGCAGGTTGAAATGGGCTTCAACATATTTGAAGCCCTGGATAGTATGGCCATTGAGGATGGAATTCCAATTGAGACCTAGGAGGAAGCACCTGAGGAAGATAAACAAATTGCAGCCCCTAACGAGATACAGGATATGATGATCCAGACGAATTCGGGAACCTCATTAAGGCTGGAAATGGAATCACAGGGGGCTGATTTTGATCAACAAGAGAAGGAAACTAGATGGGCAGATTTGGTGAAGGAGGTGGATGCAGGCAGGAAAGACAAAGGACCGTTCTCAGCACTTGGGTTAACACAACGACCTTTCAAAAAGGGTACCTCTTCCATTCCTTCCAAAGCTGGAAGAAGAAAAGATCAAGAGAGACTCAGGCTTACAGGGGATTTATTGGTGGAATCAGGGGTTGTTAAAACCCTGGACGAACATTTCCCCCAACCCACCCAATGATTGTAGTATCATGGAATGTGAGGGGTTTGAATAGCCTCCCTAGACAAAAAGCTATGCATAGATTAGTGAAGGAGCACTCTCCGGATATCTTATGTATTCAGGAGACCAAACTGGCTATTGAATCAATGTTTGCTTGTATGCCAAATATCTAGTTATTTGGCCAATGTCAATGTATAGGTGCCTTGGGGAACTCAGGTGGAGTTGCTATGTGCTGGGATCCGAGGAAAATCTTACCAATCCATTGGATTTCATCCCTATCATCACTCTCAATGGTGGCCTCCTCCCTTGAAACTGGTGAGATAATACTGGTTACAACTGTTTATGCACCAATCGATATTGATGGACAAATTCAGCTTTGGGAACATATCAGCTATGTTCGAAAATGTCATCCGTACCTCCCATGGATTGTTGCTGGAGACTTTAATGTGGTCCTAAGCTTGGAGGAGAAAAGAGGTGGGTTGACTCGGTTAGGCCCCTCTTCGGATTGTCTGCGTCACAATGCTGAAGTGCTGCGCCTTTCAGATGTTAAACCTTCAAATGGGTTGTTCACGTGGAGTAACAGAAGAACGGGTAATGCTGCCATTTCTGAACGATTGGATAGATTTTTTGTGTCTTGTTTTTGGCAGTCGAATGCAGTCTCTCTTACCTCAGAAATCTTGGATTGGAGAGGGTCTGACCATTGGCCTATCAAGCTGTCCTCCAGATATATTGATTGGCCCAAAAAGCCCCCCTTCAAATTCCAATTGATGTGGCTTCGTGACTTATCTCTGCATGACTCCATTCAGTAGTGGTGGAGTCAAGGGAGCCCAGCTTATGGAACAACTATGTATTCTTTCCAGAAAAAGCTTCAGTATGTCAAAAGAAAGCTGCAAATTTGGAACCGAAACAACTTTGGTAACTTACATTGCATGAAGAAGCAGGCTCAAGATTGGCTTGATGAGACAACCAGGCAAATAAGAGACTGTGGGTTCTCGGAAGAACTCCGTGAGGAGGAAGCTAAAGCTATAATGAACTTAGCGGAGTGGGAACTTCGGGAGGAAATATATTGGAAGCAGAAGGCCCGCATTGACTAGCTTCAGGAAGGAGATAAAAACACTGCTTTTTTTCATAATTCGGTACAAGGAAGGTGAAACAGTAACTTCATCTCTTCTTTGACTACTCAAGAGGGGGTGCGCCTTACCTCTACCCATGATATTACCAAGGAAGCTGTCCGGTTCTTCTCAGAACTATTTGCAAGTGATCCTCCGCCAGATGCTATTAGTGATGTCATGATATGAAGTATGCAATTATTCAAATGTAAGTAATTTAAATCTTCATTTTAATAAGATGCTATATTGGAAATCAGAATAATAAAATTGGGATTTAATATTTCATTCAACTAAGTCAAGATCAAATAACAACAAAATAATTTGCATGAAATACAATCTATCAATCAATGCATATTTTTGACCAGCCAACCAACTATAGCCGCTCCACGACTTAGTAAGTGCTTTATTTTCCTACATTTCTTACACTCTTCCACAACCATCCATTAGTATGAGTGGAACGGATAACTACATTGTTTGTAACCATGCTAAGTGACTAACTTTGGTTTCCCAAATAACCCAGGGTCCACAACATCATTGTTTGCACCTTGGCTTCTGCGTGATTGTTGCCCCCAATAGTTAAAGTCCGTTAACAACAAAATGATAATTTGCAGGAAAGTCCCCATGACTTATTGAAATGATTTACTTTCCTACATTTATATCTGTCTTCCACAACCATCCATTAATATGAATGGGACGTATACCTACTTTATTTATTTGCTTTCCTTTACCATGATATTTCCTACATTGCCTATTTTCTTTCCCTTCCCATGATATTTCCTGTGACAATATTTATGAGCCTATTTCGAACAAGGCTCGTCTATGTGAGTACCAATGGAATAAGTCTGCATAAGTCATTTGAGGGTTGAGGCTTGAGTCCTTTCCCCTGATATTTCCTAATTTTATGATTAAGTCTTTTTCATATATTTCTTCATTTCTTTATTTTCCATAATGTTTCGACATCTCACAATATTCCTTGATTAAGTCCATTTCCACTATATTTCTTATTTTATTTCCTTTTCTACCATATTGCATGTTTCCTTTTCGGCGATATTGCATGTTTACTTGTTCCTCAATGCTTTGAAGAGAAGTTAAATGACGTATAATAATTCATGGAGCCTGAATTACCAACTATTTACGTTCGTGTAATTTGTATGAGAAAAAAATTTAATTAAGGGGCAAGTCATTACTGACCAATTGACCAACTTACCTCTAATAGACAACTAACTCCCTCCCCTTGAATTTATAAATGAGTCTATCATAACCCTATCTCAAGCAAATTTCACATATCAGGTCATGATGTTCTTTAATGGATCAAAGTGTTAGCATGGTGGCGGGGATGGTATCATCTTTATCCCCTTCATCAGTGAACCCCTTACTCTATCTTTTGAACTTGACTTTGAGTATACAAATAATATGGCTAAATACAAAGTCTTAGTAATAGGCCTCCAAACTACCTTAGCCTTGGGAGTCAAAATAATCAATATCTTTGGTGACTCCTAACTTGCAATCAATCAAGTCAACAACATATACCAATGTAAGAATGAAATTTTACAACTATATAGATAGTTAGTCATAGAACTCTTGACATCATATGAATACTATCGTATTCAAACCACCCCATGATCTACCAATAATTTTGCTGATACCATGGATTATCTTGCTTCCCAGATCCTGCTAACACCCTTGAACTCCAAGCTATCTGTCATTATCCATCACCTCATCCAACCTTCCTACATAAATTTGGACACGCCAACCATTTTTAATGTGGAAAACTAATACACATTCTTACATTTATTGCTGGTTTTAAATTTGATCTGTGTTGTGTTTGATTTGATTTGTTGCAGTTTTTAGTGTGCTTATGCCATGAGGCTTTTGTTGAATTGAATTTCGATTTGATCTTAATACCATGTACTGCTGGTTTTATATCTTGATCTTTGTTGTGTTTGATATAATTTGTTTGTAGTTTTCAAGTATGTTTATTTCATGAGACATAGATTTGTTGAATTGAATTTCTATTTGATCTCGATACCATTTATTGCTGGTTTTATATCTTGATCTTTGTTGTGTTTGATTTAAGTTGTTGCAGTTTTTAAGTGTTATTTATGCCAATCTTGATTTTTGTTGTGTTTGATTTAATTTGTTATGGTTTTAAGGGGGTGTTTATGCGATGGGGCATAGATTTGTTGAATTGAATTTCTAATTGATATCAATAAACATTCAGTAAATTGAATAATAACTTTGATATTGAATAAGATGGTAAAGTTCTTGAAAGTTTTATTGATTGGTAAATTGATAAATCACTCGTCAATTAATGCTTTGAGAGATTGTACTATAGAACTTAGACTATTTGGCCTAGGAGCTCCACTTTGGAGTATTTTAGAAGTCCCACTTTGGAGTATTTATTCTATTGAAATTCACCTGGAACATGCATTTGCCCTGATCCATTTTTGGCCACTATTCACCAAGGTTTGAACCAGGATCACCAGTGCATCATTTTCTCCACCTTACCAACGCATGATGGCTAGCTGGCACTAAAATCTATAGTTGCACGCACTTTGAAGAATATTTATTTGTTTAGTTTAAGACATTTATTTGTTTAGTTTAAAGTAATTATCTCATTACATGCAATTATATTTTATGATTATACTTTCATACACATAATTTTATATGCTCCATGGTTTCAACGTTTTTAATACCTTTTCTCGGAATTCTTTGCGGTTTCAAATTCTAAAGTTTTTTTTTTATTGAAAAAAATTCAATTCTAAACTTTGGCAAACCTTTGCTCACTCAACCCTATCGAGCTTTCTGAAAATGGTAACTGTGGTTCTATGATCTTGAAATGAGTAAATAAAGACACTTTTTTCAAAGAGTTTTTGAATTCTTGTTACAAGTTAAAGAAGTTACTATTACATTTAGTAATAAAGTATAAAACTAGTATTGTTAATTTCTTGAGGGGAAGAAGAAGACTCCAAAGTTTGCACAAAGGAAATATTATTTTTGATCAACTTGTCAAAAGCTTAGTTTGGACCTCTAGTTAGAATACGAGTATTGTTAATTTCTTGTGCTTTTGTATTAGCTCTTGAAAATTTACCCATTTCTATAATAATGTCTTTGAAGTGTGAAGCATTTTAGTTGTTTCTAAGCCCATTATCCATATCAAATAGTTTATTTTATTTGTTTTAGGATTTTGGTGGTACTTTTGCTTATTGAAATTGGACTTGAATTAATAGGTTGACAATCTGGATTCGTTTTCTATCAACACTTTCACTACATATATTCAATTGTTTTGTCAATATAAGTTTTAATGTACAAGCGCTCTGCAATCGAAGGCTCCAAAATGCAAAAAAATTGGGATGCACTATTATGCCTTCAACTTTCAACATAATCTTCCAAGCAATCAGTGATGTTCCCTTTCAACTCAATCTTCCAACTCAACTAGGCATTAATGATGTTAATTTGAGCAAGCTTAAGTTATACAAGTCGTCTCTCACTTCAAGGAGGTTTTATCAATCATTATGAGGATACCTTCAACAATTGTTGAGCAAAGATACTTTGTTCAATGTTTTGGCCCGCACTAGCTGCATGGTAAAAATACATACCTTGTCGTCCACAAAAGAAAACTTTCAATGCAAGCCAAGTGGTTCTCCAAGTCAACGTTTTCAAAGGACTTCCCAAATCTCATGTATAAATTAGGGACACTTTTCTAAATAGAGAGGAAATGATAAGGACATCATTATAGTTAGTAAGTTAACACTCGTTATTTCTCACTCAAATCCATGTGTGCAAGTTAGTGGAATTACTTAAATGGTAGATATAAATAAATTAAAGAGGGGGATGGTTGAAAGTTGGTAAGTGGAGATTGGAAACATTTAAATGGAGCAAGGAAAAAGAAGGATGTCTAACTTTGAATCAATGTAGGTCAAAGAATTTTTTTATCTTAAATTGCCACACAAATCATTTCGCTCTCTCTACTCGTAGTGGACATTATTTTCCATTTTTCACCTAATACATTTTGAACCTTACATCCATAATGAGGAGGTGTTTGGCCCAAAAATTTCGCTGCTTGATATATGTAGATATTCTTCCTTCCCTTACTCTAATGAACACCATTTGGCCTTACTTGAAAGCTTCCCATTTAAACCAAAACATGCACTCCTACTCACCTTGCCTTGTTGGTCATACTTTCCTTTGTAGTTACACTCCATATTGTTTGACTATGCACATAGGTCAGTGATTGAAGAAATAACTAACTCCACATGCAAAGAAGAAAATGAATAATGAATAAATTTGAGAGAAAAAAGAATAATAACCTCTTCATATAGAAAATTAATAATGAATAACTCGCTTAATTAATTGAATAGGTGGAAAGCATTGACACGTTTATACATAAAAACCAACATATGATATAAAGTTACGCTGGCCCAAGACAAGGCATTAACCCCAATATAATTATAAGACACTTGAGGTAAGATTATGTATTTCTACATAATTTCTCAAAACACTGATATCCAAAATTGATATAAGTACCAATGTGGAGGACATTTTTCCAAAACATGTCCCCACTGTAAACTAGAGATTCTGAATATTGAATAGATGTGGAGAACATGTTTTCAAAGCATGCCCCCACTAAATCTGGGAAGTGATATATCATATGTTGAATAAATGTGGAGAACTTGCTTTCAAAACGTGCCCCCACTCAATCTAAAAACTGTGAATGTGTTTGGAAGCCATGTTCATATGACACACCCCAACTAAGTCTATAAACTGATATAAGTACTAAATGTTGAATGAGTGTGTAGAACATGCTTCTGAAACATGCCCTCACTAAATTTAAGAACTGTGCCAAGTGTGGAGAACATGTTTCTATGACATGTCCCCACTAATATTCCCCCCCTTTGAGGTGAGTGAAAGATAGGAATTGGGAGTTACTTCACCCTTAACGAGTGAGACAATCGGTGCCCTCCCTCTAGTCCATAGACCAATGGCGCCCTACTTATATTCCCCCTATGCATGGAGGCCCTGTACAGATAGAGGAACTCCCGAGCCCTTCACCGCAACCACCGATTGGGATGCTCCATCTCCATCTATATAGAAGAGGGAAGAGGGAAGAGGGCACTCCGCCTCCATCTCTGGTTGGGAGCACCCACCCATCTATCATCTATATACAAGAGGGCACCGGTTGATCGGTTCTCTGGGACGACTGACTATATAATCTACAAATTTAACCATGTAACATATAGAAGGAACATGTCTAGGTAAATATTTCATTGAAGTGCATAGAACTAATGTGATCACATACATGCCTAAGATGAATGATAAAGATCATGGCAATGTCTAGATAGTAACAATATAAGTTCAACAAGCAAATAAACACACATACAAGAGCACTCAGAAGCAAGTCAAAATATAATGGTCCAAAGAGACTACAATCAAGGGGCATGTTCAAATGCCACACAATCGAAGGGACATGACATAGTCAAATGTCCATAAAAGTAAGAATGACATATTCAAATGTCCATAAAGGTGAGAATGACATATTCAAATGTCCATACAACAAAAAATGACATATTCAAATGTTAATGAAAGCATACATAAGCACAGGGGCTGCATACAACAAAGTATATTCAAATGCTCGAACAAGCAAGACAAAACACTCAAGGGAGTGCATAAAGGAAAATCTTAAGCAACCAACATAAACATGTCATAGTATCTCATGGACCAAATGTGTTAGGAAAAATGTCAAGTGCATAACATATCAAATACCATGTGTAAGGTATAAGTATGGATAAGGCATGTGTAAGTACATATGTAAGCTCAAACATGATAGTAGAGTGTGATCATTGAAGACCATTCTAATATATTTAATAAGATATTAGAATATCTTTTCTATTCATTTAAGACCATTCTACGCTGTTTTGAATAAGATCTTTCCTATCAAATCATTGTTAGGGTTTTAGAGAGGTTTAACACAAGTTTTGGTGTTACCATTTGTTTATAAAGGATTTTCCCTTAAATCCAAAACCAATACTTGTAGTTCTTATCTAGGACCCTTACCCATGTTTCCTTAATATCTCAAGTTCCCATGCAGAGTTTACACATGCCAATGAACACTTGAAAGTCCTTGGGTTTGCATGCCTTCATTATGTGTATTCGAGAGATCTCAAAACCACTTTTCATGTATTTTATTGAAAACCATGACCTAAAACTTTGTGAACATGCTTGAAACAACATATAATACCTATGTAATGCTCACATACTCACATTTTCTTTGGAAACTGATCTTGATACCTCATTAGTCTTACACTCTCTCTCTACACCATAGTTTTCATACCTTATTAGGCCTTGAAATATCCTTCATGCCTTATTTTAACACTTAAATGTCGTGATTAAAATATAATTATCATGCCATATAACCTCTCTCATACTTAAAAATATCCATACATCCTTCATATGTCTTGACAATAGCTCATGATGCCTCATTAAGTCATGCAAGGTCTATAACTGGTATAGTTACAGACTTGGACAGAAGGTTATACCCCTGTAAGCTCACCTTGAAACTCTCCTTGATGCCTCTACACCTTAATCACATGCCTTAAATGTTACTCAAACAATGTCACACCTCTACACATACATATTTATGCTCACCATGCACATGCTCCTGATATGATTATGCTTGTTATGACTAGGCTTCTCAAGACACCTTGTACTCAAGAAATAATACTCAAACAAGCTTACCTCAATGATATCAAATAAGATCACTCTTTAAAAATCACTCTTACACCACTGCAATAATATATTTATGATCAATATTCTCTCAAGATGTCATGCAAACCTAGAGCCTTATAAACATGCCTCAATGCTCATTTGACCATCAAACCTCTTTGTGATAATATTGACAAGATCAAGCTGACCTGAACCATGACATTGACCTTGACATCAACCAATAGAAGGGATAATAGGTTACCTCCAAATTATCTCTTGCCACATGGCATTCTTGTTAAATCAAGCACACATGGTCATACCTCAAAGACCACTCACCATGTATCATCACCAGATACACCTTGACATCAATGACATCTACCTTGAGATCAATGACAACACTTTTCAACACTATCAAGTGATACACATGCCAAAGAGCAATGAATACCATTTTTCATGATATGATTCCCAACATCATGGAGGACTATGTAGATGGCATACTTTCCAAATCAAAATCTAGATAAGAGCATCCAAAATTACTTCATCACATCTTTTAAAGAATGAGAGATTATAAGCTTTGCTTGAACCCAAAGAAATGTGTGTTTAAGGTGACATCAAAAAAGTTGTTTGGAATCATTGTATCATGTCATGGCATAGAAGTTGATCCTTATAAAGTATCAATTATCATGGATATGCCACCACCCAAAAACCTCAAACAACTTTAAAGTTTGCAAGGAGAAATCTAAGCAATCATACGATTCATATCCCAACTTTTCGATATTTGTCATCCATTTACATTTATGTTGAAAAAATGCCCTCCTTTCACTTGGAATGAGAATCATGCTAAAGCATTTCAACACCTTAAATAATATCTTTCCAATCCACTAGTTTTAATGCCACATATTTCCAGCAAGTTTTTACTTTTGTATATATCAGCTACTTAGTATGCATTGGGGGCATTGTTGGCATAACATGATGATAGTGGGTCATAAAGTACAATGTATTATCTCATCAAAACCATGGAGCTTAATTATTCTCCAATGGAAAAGGCATGTCCCATAATTGTTTTTGCTTCACAAAAACTTTGTTATTACTTTTTCTATAATCAAACCAAAATCATTGTAAAAATTGACCCTCTCAAGTATCTTTTATCCAAAACAACTTTAACAGGTAGGATGGCTAAGTGGATTGTGATTTTAAGTAAATTTGATCTTGAACATGTTAATCAAAAGAAAATTAAGGTACAAGTCTTACCAAATACACTAGCAGAGGCACCTCTTTAAGATAAACCACCTCTTGTTATAGACTTCCCAAATGAAGCAATAATGTCCATTTATGAAACTCTAGTTTGGCAGCGATTTTTTGATGGTTCCTTCACAAATCATTTTTCAAGTGTAAGTATTATACTAGTCCAAAAGCATTCAGAATCAAGTTTCCTTGTACCAATAACATTGCGGAGTATGAAGCTCTCATCGCTGGTCTCAAACTTACCATACAATGGTGTATCCAACATCTTCTTATCTTCGGTAATTCTAAACTAATCATTAACCAACTAATGAATTTCAAGCTCATGATGATAAGTTAATTCCATATAAGAAGCTGGTGGATAGTCAAAATTTGTGTTTTACATTTATCCAATTTGAATAAGTGCCATGGATCAATAATAGATCAGTATATACCATGGCAACCATTGTTCATTACTTGATCTTAAGATAAAACACAATAAATTCCTTATATAGTATTTGATGATACCAACATATGACACATCCGAAATGGTCTACGAGGTTGTTGGTCCCACTTGACCTTGGTATTTTGATATTTATGCATATCTCTATGATAGCACACTTCCACCCAACGTATCCCATTAACAAAATAAATCATTCATTCAATGCAGATCCTATTACATAGTCTTGGAAACACTTTATATCAAAGAGGCTATGATGGAACACTTGTATGTTATTTAAATTTTGAAGAGTCTACCTCAGCGATTAGAGAAATTCAAGAGGGACTATGTGGTATACACTCTAGTGACATAATCCTACTAAAAATATTTCGCATGTAGGTTATCATTGGCCTACAATGGAATCCAATTCATGCACTTATGTTAAAACATGCATACCTTGTCAAAAGCATGGTGACCTCATACACATCCCTTCACAAGCTTTATAGCCTATTACCACACCTTGCCCATTTTCCACATGGGGGTTAAACATCATTGGGAAAATATACCATAATTCATTTGATGGCCACAAACACATTATTACTACTACTAAATATTTTACCAAGTGCATTGAAGCAATGCCCCTTACATATATCATTAGAAAACAAATTTCTAAGTTTATTCTAAACTACATTATTTATTGCTTTGGTATCCCTTCCATTATTATCTCTGATAATAGAACATCATTTAAGAATAAATGATTCAAGTCCCTTTGAAAAACTTACCACATAAATCACAAATGGTCCACTCCATATTACTCATGAGGAAACAACCAAGTAGAGGCAAAAAATAAAAGCATTCTTTGAATCCAAAATGAGTTATCAATGAAGTTGGTTGTGATTAGCACATGTAGCTTTATCCCACTCTCTAGGCATACTTCACTAGCATCTGTACACCCATGAGGGCAACCACTTATTCACTTGTCTATGGCAGTGAGTCTATTCTACCTATAGAAGTCAAGATTCCATCTTTGTGCATACCCTAAAACATATCATTAATGAAGAATCATATCGCACTTCACACCTTAGTAAACTCGATCTTCTAGATAAGAAATGACTTAATGCCATATAATATAGAGAGGAGATTCATGAACCTTTGAACATCATGCACCTTAATAGATTCTATGCCTAACTTATTATAAATGTTATTGTTTATATCTTATGTGTCAAAAAATAAAAATAAGAAATCATCAAAAGTTAAAAAAAATATATATTCATAATATATTGTCTATAATAAATGTTGTTTATATCTTAGGTGCCATGAGCCATTGTCTATAATAACCTTACTTGCTTGGGAGATCCCACTACAGTTGTCACTTGTATATTCCCACATTGTCACTTGTCTCGTCATCTATTTCATAACATCTTAGCTTATGTTTTGATACTTGTATTTATACAACTAAATACTTGCTCATGTTAGAGGAATATATTATATATAACCAATCTTATCACATTCATTTCCACACATATTCAACCTAACATTCCAACACCACAAAACACTTCAACTATTTTCATCTACTAACCTCACTATATTTCATACCAACCGACACCATTCACTCACATTTATTGGGAGGTAAAATAATGCATATATTCAACACATGCAAATCACTTCATCACTCAACCCATTTTCTTATCGCTTTTCATATTGGGAGAACTACATCTGCCCTGATATCCCCACATGGACTTTGTCCAAGGAAGTTTATGTCTTTAGGGTCAACTGATCTGGGCAACAATTTAGGCGACAATTCGGGTGACGGTTCCACCCCAATTGATGACAGAACTTTCGGGACTCATAACTTTTGCACTGTAACTCCAATTGACTCACCGTTTGAACCGTTGGAAAGCTAAGAATGAGGAGAATGTGATGAGATTGAATGGGGCTTTGATCGATGGATTTTTACTCCTAAAAATCCAATGGGAGTGCCCTAAATTTCAATTTTAGTAGTGTCATCTAAAAATAGTAAGTTTCTAAAAATAGTAATTCCTCGAATTCTGTATTATTTTAAATCATGAAAGTCAAACCACTTGATCTCCCTCAAGATTGGTGACCTTCCACATCCTCACCCTACTTTCAAAATGTGTATAAATGAAGATGTAACCCAAAATGAAAATCAAACGTCTCTTCCCAGAGATAAGCATATAGTTGTATTGTGATCTTGAGCAATAAAACATCTCTTCTCAGAGAATTCATTGTTACTATGTTATTTTTGTGTTATTGAAATATTTGTCAACTAAAACTTTTGAGTTTTGGATCATCAGCTTGTCCATCACCATACCCATCATCCCATTCCCTCAAGCACGATTTAATTATTTTTACATCTAGTATGCGAATTCACTTTTTCATATATGAATCCATATAGTTTTTTTTTAGAACTTCCTCATTAATCATTCCATATGGTCATGGACATTGGCTACCAAAAGTCTTCAACCTAGCCTAAGATGTTAAGCCCAATATTTTCACTTCATTTTTAGGTGTTTATTACTTTTAGTTTTGTTTTTTCTTATGATTTATCCTCATTGTGTTTAAAATTATCTTTTTCATCTTTTAGTATGTTGTCATTTATGTAGCCATTTTTTGTTAGCTTCCATAGTCTTTTTTTTGGTTAGTTTGTTTAATCCTTTTTGGTTAGTTTGTTTCAATCTTGTTGTCTTTCATTTTTGGTTATTTTTCTTAATCTTGATTTTCTTGTCATGTGTCTTGTTAGTCTCGTCATTTACTTGCTTTATCTTATCTTGTATTTTTTTATGTGTCAACTTTTTCTTTTTGTTTGCATTTGTCTTGTTTTCAATTATTTGTTTTTCTTTATTTTTTTATCAAAGTCGTTTTGTGTATTACAATATAGTGTTAATATTATTAGGGTGTGAATGCACTATTCATAGGTCACTATTCATGGGAACTATTCATAGGTCACTATTCATGAGAACTATTCATAGTCACTATTCATGGTAATGTGGCATGTGGGTGTGCAGATGATGTGGCATGCAAGTGATGTGGCATGTAGATGATGTGGTAGGAAGGTGATGTGATAAGATGGCCCATGAGGGGTCCCAAGTGTGATTAGGTTGAGGTGACATGGCGTGAGGTGTAACACTCCATTAAAGGACATGGATTTATCCTTAGTTATCACATGTGGGTTGTCATATGGTGCATAAGATAAGAGATCAAGGTGTGGTGCACACTTATAAATGTGTCCAAGATTCCCATGTTTGGAAATAGTCCAAAGGTGATTAAATCACCTTTTAGACTCATGTGGTCACATGGAGGAAGAAGACAAGAAGATCAATGTTATTGATTGGCCTCACATGTGTAAGTGGGGCACCAACTTTGGAGCCACATGGAGGTGGCCCATGATCTTTTATAAAGTAGGAATATACTTTGTTGACCCTTGAAGATAAAAAGAATAAGAACACTATTGAGTGTTAAGACTCAGCTATGGAAGTGGGGCACAAGTTTTGGAGCCACATGGAGGTGGCACATGATCTTGTCTAAAGTAAATTTGCTTTGAAGACTTTTGCACATGAGGACGACCACCACTATGGATATCACATGACACCCCACTCAAGTGTGACACATTTTTGTATGGCCACTTGATTTCTCTCTCCCCTCTTTCTCATTATAAATGTTTTTTATTATCATTCTTTCTCCTTTATTTTGTAATCCATTTAGTGGATCGATCTTAGATACATGCAAGTTAGGAGGTTGGAGCTTGTAAGGCATGTAAGCTTAACTCACCTAGATGCTTGGGTTGTAAGCATCATTCATGATTAGGTGGTCAATGTATGCAATGGGAACTGTAACATATCTATAAATCAATCCTATTTTGAGGAAGATAAATCCTACTTACACTTCTCATTATGGATACATTAGATATTCGAGGTCATGACCAAGATGGATTTGTCAGACTTAGCCAAGGGATCTCTTACCACAATAATATCACTAGGGAGGGTTTCAAAGCCTCCAGTCAAACAAAACTATGCAATAACTCTAACTAGGTCCTATGTTTTCATATTTACTGAACTAATAATAAGTAAAGCAAAGTATAATCTAGTGCTCACCAAAGCTTGTGGCACAAAGTGGGTGTAATAAACATAAAAATTAAATATGCATAGAAGACATATACTCATGTCAATGTATATGAAATCTTAATGTATGGAAGATAATTATAAATGCATATCTATCTACTCTTACAAAGGAAGAACAAAGTTGGAAATACTTACCTTTGAAGACAAACCCATCAAGCCTCAATCTCTCCCTTAGCCAAGGTGCTTCGTAAGAGGTTGTTGTAGTATGTAAGGATGATAAGGATAAATTAGCTCTAGGCTACACAACCTATCAATGCATCCAAAAGACTTCTCCACAAGATAAGATCCTTATCTACAAAGAAAGTATGAAACCCTAAGCTTGATCCTGAAGTAGAATGGTGGATAATCAAATGCATAATATATCTTACCTCTTCTTCTCCTCTTCATAAATGATAGAAATAGATGTATATATATATATATAGGTGGATATAACTCTAACCATTTCTGAAAGTTTATCTGATAAAGTCAGCCCAATCAAATTTATATTTTTAATTGATAATAACAAGTATCAATTAGAATATTAAGTTGGCCCAATTGACTCTATATTATAAACTATCAAAAAGGGTTTTAGGCTTAGGAAGAGCTAATGAAGGTAGGAAATGACTAAAAGAGGGTGAAAGAGAGGAGACAAGAATTAGGTAAGTACATAGGATAAGGTTGTGTTGATATCAAGTGGTTGGACAAATGGTAGGAATGATACAAAGCCATAACAATCTGGCAAAGAACCAATGGTCTACCAACCTATTTCCTAGTGTACCCTTTAAGGCATGCACTCAAAAAGATTGAAATGTGACAGGTTCTTGCAAGATATAAAGTGTTAGTAAGTGGTAAAGTTAATAAAAATATTGTGTATACATATGTCTCACTCAAAGCTCATCACATGTCACGTGAGTGCAACAGGGGATGGTGCTTCAATAAATAACATAACAACACATGAAACTAAGATAACTAAAAATGACATATGGAAAGTAATGCTAAAATGAAATGAGAGTAACTAAAAATACCATATGCATACCTTAACTTACATTTCTACTAAATGATTACATGCAGACATCCTAATCTTGATCGTGGAGGGTGCAGTACTTATATTTGAAAAACTCTAGGGATACAAGACTAACAATAGAGGAATGTATGTGTACATAGGATGGTTAAAGTAGCATTGAATTACTAATAAAAATTTGAAAATTATGATTTTAAGGCAAGGTTAGAACTAAAATATTAAGTATGTAAATGAAAAAATGATGACAAATGATTTTAAAACCCACTAAATCATGTTGGGAAGCATGTAAAACAAAACAAAAAAATGAATGTAGAACATACTAAATCAGGTTGGGAAGCATGTAAAACATAAATGGAAAAAATGAATGTAGGACATACTAAATCATGTTGGTAAGTATGTAAAACATGAATGACAAATGAAATATCAATGCAAAAAAACTCTAATAAATATATGTAAGCAAGTGAAAAGTAAGCTCATGTAAGATAAGCATGTCAAATCAAACATAAATAAATAAAAAATGATTGAAAATGAAATTTAAAGCAAGATGTAATGCAAGTATGTCAAATAAAAATGAAGAAAGCATAAATAAATGAAAATGAGATGTAAGTCAAGATGTATAACAAACATGAAGAAGTCATACATAAAGAGAAATATGTAAGAATGTAAAATGTCATATATACGATAAGTGAAGTCCACAAAAATCAAACAAGAACATGATGGATAAATGAAAATCAAAAGCTCTAAAGGATGAAAACTTAAACTTAGTGTTTGGTCTAAGATACAGTGTAAGAAAACATAACCACCTAATGGCATGACTAGTATGATAATGAGATGGTATGGTAAACAAATGGTGTAACGGTGTTTTTTAGGAAGGCTTGGTCTTATTCAAGGTCTTACAATATAACTCACAAACTATAAACCAAGAGGCATAATAAGGTAGATGTGATCAGTTAAAAGTAATATCCAACAAGTGGAATCTCATGGAAATATGATGTAAATAAAGAATGTGAGGCACCACATGGGTGATGTGAACATCCTTAGCAAGAATGAGACACACTAGGAAAGTTAACAAGGCTAAACACCAAGGACTTAAGATAATTTGACTAATGAACACAAAGCTTGGGCTAACAAGTGAAGTAAAAAGATCAACCCATGAAGGATATATGCATGAAAAATAAAATGGACTACCTTCCCATATTATGTTCCCTATTCCTTATGAACCCTTATAGAGTCATCAATCTACTAGGAAAAATTGGTACTTGCATAAAAAAGTAGGTGGCACTATATATTATATGATATAATGAGACCTCCTACCCTAATCTACTTGCATACTGCACCTCAATGGGCCTCGACTCTATAATGAGGCTAACTATGGAGTTTGAGATTCGACTAAGATAAGATATGTACCAAATATAGATCACATCTTTTGGTATGATCTGACTTTTAAGACTATTTTTGCCTTTTAATCATTGACTTTCATTTATATTTTATGATTTAGCTCTTAACTTGTTTTGGATTTTTCTATTCCTCCTCCATACGGACTCAAAGAACCAAACATGAGTGAAATAGGTGAGAAACACAAGACAGCTTACACTTGGTCACTAGAGAAAAGGACGTAAAGACCAAGGTTACTAAAGACTCCTAGACTTACCCACAAGTAAGTGTGCAATCTCAAAATTAACTAATGTGAGCCTCGAATGAAAGAAAATAAGGTAAATATGGAGATCATAAGAGATTTGTCTATGTAATAAGTGATATAATGATGAATATGCTCGTAGCTAATCACAAGGAGGTAAAATAGTTATATGAAAGGGATGAGACTATGCTTATGATAGTCATGTCACTAGAAAAGCCATACTAACCTACAATGGATCTAGCATAATCACCAATGAAAGTATTAGTCATCCCAAAAACTGATTTAAATATGTTTTAATGTGGTAATTTGTGAGGAGAGCCTCATCTTATCCATGGTTTTACATTGCAACTCACAAGGTGAACACTAATGAGGTGAATTCGAAATAATGGGGGGAAATAATCATAAGGATACTAAGGCAAAGAATGACATAAAAAGACAAAAATGAAAGAGATATAGAAGAACCAAAATGAAAATAAAATCCAAATGTAATGTGTAAGAAAACTAAAGAACCCAAAGGAGACAATGATGATAGTAAAGTGTGTTTGTGAGGAAGACCTAGTCCTATCCAAGGTCTTACAATGCAACTCACAAAGTATAAAGCTAAATAAAACCAAATAATCCAAGGGAAACAATGGTGCAAGTAAAATGAAACTAAAATAAGTAAAGAACACAAAAACAAATAAACAAGAAACAAAAAATAACAAGATCTATGCTAACATTTGTATTAAAGATGAGCATGTGAAATATAATCCTATGTGTCTTAGAATATTTTTTGAAACTGAATTTTTTTGTTATTATGGATTGTAGAATAAGAATGGGAATCTTAAGATGCCCCAATGAGTAAGTGTATGTATGGATGGGAATCACAAGATGCCCCAAAGTTTGAAGTGATAAATGGATGGGCATCGCAAGAAGCCCCAACATGTGAGGTGGAGTAAGGTAACATTGAGCCATTAAAATGATTTGCATTGGGTTGGTAGGTACATTTTGAGATAGTAAATGTGTTGGTTTATTAGATTTTAAGGATGCTGAATTTTACATAGGATGTGTAGGAGAGGTATGAACAGGTCAAAGACGTAAATGAGTATCATGTATGATATGCTTTGGAGTAGGCATTTGAACTAGGTACTCCTTTGGTTCATGTGACTTAAGAGGTTGAGGTTTAATGGATGCAATGATATGTTTAAAATTGTTTATGTTAGTTATCCTTTTTCTTATTAGTGTAGTAAGAAGGATCAACTATGGTTTGAACAACATTAGTGGATGAGGTATAGGTATGGGATAATTTTTATTGTTCGTTAGGAGTTTATGTTGATGTGATTGTGATTCTTTAGACTGAATTTTTGAGGATTGAATATAGTCTTGATAGCATTATTTTGTTAGAGTATCAAGATTGAAATGTGTATCAATCAAATAATCAAGAAAAAATCAATGAATATCATGACAAGACTCATGAGAATGACCTATAGTAGCATGCCACCAACAAAACTTATCAAGATTGTACCATTTTGGAGGAGGTTTGGAAGGATCAAAGCTCATGGGTTTAAAAGGTGGTAATTTCTTCTTAAGTTGTTCTAGACTCAAGTGAGGGTAGGTTGGGTTAAAATTGGTTGAATTAGATGCTTCATTTTGAGTTTGATGAGGCTTCGATGAATCAATGTTATGATAAAATTATTGGAAAGGTTCTTTAGTAATTGTTTGAGGTGTTTCAAAATGAGTCATAAGAAAGTCTTGTCTTTTTGCTTGGTCTAAGGCTACTTCTAAAGTTTTAGGGAAAAAGATTCAAATTTTGTATTAAATGAGAGATTTAAGATTAGTAATAAATAGTTTTAAAAGAGTATCATCATTCATGTTATGGCCTATTTTTTTAGCTAGAGACTTCAATCATTTGATGAAAGTGTGAGTAGATTCATTAGGAAGTTGTTTGGCATTGATGAAATGGCTAAGGTAATTTTTAAGAAGGTCATCAGATTGGAATTCCTTCACTAGATCATTAACTAAATCCTCTAGTTGTAATATGTAATGTCTAGGAATTTGGTTGTGCCATTCAAGTGCATCACCAACAAAGGTTTTGGATAAGAGCTTTGTGGTAGAAAATGTGTTAGTTTGGACCCATTCCTTATAGAGATTACCAAAATACTTAAGAAAGATAGCAGGGTCCTTAGTCCCATCATATGTGATAGTTGGAGAAATGTTTCAAATATATATGGATGTAATGAATGGAAATAAAGGTTCATTTTGAAGATGTTGAAGAGTTTTATTATGAAAAATAGGTTGAGGGATGATATTCCCATTGGCATCTCTAAGAGGAGGGGGATAAATTTATGATTTGGTTGAGACATGATGAATTGAGGTGGTTGACTAGTCATGTGTAATAAATCTTGTTGTAATTACATCACTTCAGAATGATTAGTTGTTTGCATGATGTTTGTTTGTTGAACTATTTGTGCAAGAATTTGAGATGCATTAATTTGTGTATTAGTATTTGAAGTTTGGTTATTAGAGTTGTTAGGAGGGAGATTAGTGTTGGTGGGAGGAGGGGTATTGGGTGGAAGATTCCCAACATTGGTATTGAAATAAATATTCCCAACATTAGTGTTAGCTTTCCTAAGTGTGGTAGAAGAATAAGTAAGCTTGGTAAATCCATCATCCTTATTAAGAGTGTAAATGGTATTATCATCAAGGTTTTTGAATAATCAAGAATCCTCTAGATTATCGGTTAGATTGATTTCAACCATGTTGATTTGGGAAGTGATAATGCTAGGTGTTCTTGTTATGGGTATAACAAAAGGATTCCCACCATTAGTAGTAAGAGGAGGACTAAGATGAAGGACATCAACTATATTAAATAGTGTAGTGATTGGTTTTGGATTAGGAAAATATGAAGGAATAAATTGAATAGTTTCATCTGAAGTAATAAAATAAGTGAATTTCTAATCTAAATCTTTAATTATACAATGTTCTTAACTAAGCAGAGGCTAAAAACATGACATCATTATAAAAGACTAGATAACCAAACATAGAATAGTATTGGTTAAGGTGTACAGAGTTGATAGGGTCGATTGTGTATTGTTTAGATATAAGGACACAAAATGAAGACAAAATCAGCCCAACACAGAATAGGGTTGGACCATAGGTACTAATTCAAATATTTAAACTTAGTACTACTTTGAATCAAGGCTTTGGATGAAGACAAATTTAGCCAATGAGGAACAAGGTCATCCTCGAGGTACCAAGTCAACTGGGTCAACTTAGTATTGTATAGATAAAATTTTGATTGAATAACAAGCACACAGAGTCGAATAGGTTGATTGTGTATTGTAGGCAAGAAAGGTGAATCAGTCAGTGAGAGACTGTGTCAACACAGATGATAGTGTTTTAAAAATAGTAAAGATTATTTCTAAGCATATGAAAGCAAACATACCAACAATATAATCAATGTGGTTGGTCCGATTAGAGCACACAACACAAATCTTACACCAACGTTGGCTAGTGCAAGTTTTGTAATATAGAATACAATGATCAAAGAGAAAACAACTTGAAATTAAAATTTAGATAAGTGTTCATTCTTAAGTATTGTTAATTTATAATAAACTTTGTAATTAATGTGATAGATATTGGTTGTAAGAAAGAACTAAAAATCAATCTAAGGTTGGTTTCAGGTAGTTTAGGCTGAAAAAGATCTATATTGACTTACCCCCTCACTTTATAATCTCACAGTGAAGAGGTTGTTAGGTGCTTTGCTAATATATATCATTAACCACATATTTTATACTTGTCCAGAAAACCAAGTCAGTTTCTACCTTGGTGATGAAATCCAAATAGATAAGCCTTGGGAAGACAAGTGTTTAAATGTATTTTGAATGTTATGTGATTTGGTAGTGTGTGAAAAATAGTAAAATAGCGTAACTAAAATGGAAATTTTTAAAAACCACCTATTTAGACTATGTGAATTACTCTAAGCAAGCAAATAACTGAAAATGAAATGTGAACTAATTACTAGTAAATAGTTATTAATTTCTAGAGTCTGTTCAAGTGACATTGTATGCAAATAATACAGAATAGTAGCAACCTAGGTCACTACTATTCTATAGAAGTAATATAGTTAAGAATAGAATTAATAGGCTGACTATGTCTCTTAGACAAAAGATAAACTATATAACTAAGTCAACCACATCGACCTAGTTAGCATTAGAGTTGCAGTTTTAAAGACTGCTAACTTGTGAGAAATAGAACTAAAAGAAATACTAAAATGATATATAAAAGAAAGAGAGGAACCTTGGTGGGCTTGAATATGGTTAAGATTGAAATTTTTTATGTTGTGATGTTCAAATGTTAATTTGAAGTTTTATCAACTAGGTCGACTAGCTCAACATAGTTTGCAGAACCCAAATGCCAAAAAGTTGACTAGGTTGACTTAGTTGTTAAAACTTGACTGCCAAAAATAAATACTTCAAACTAAGTCAAATAATTTGAATTAGTTATTAGAACCTGACTACCAAAAATAAATATTATAAAATAAGTCAACTTGGTCGACTTAGTTGTTAGAACCTGACTGCTAAAAAGAAATACTACAAACTAAGTTGACTAGATTAACGTAGTTGTTAAAACCTAACTGCCAAAAATAAATACTACAAACTAAGTCGATTGGATAAAATTAATTGGTATAATATGATTGAAGAATAATATTATGTTGACTAGATTGATCTAGTTACTTGTGTTTAGTGAAGACTTGTACAAATAGAATGGAGTCACTTTGATACGACTGTGTGTTAAACTTATACACAAAAAGTTAGAACTATATCGATTGGTTCAATACAATATTATAAATATGTAAAAATATGATAAAATGATAAAAATGATAGCGTGAAAGAAAACTTGTAAGCGTGAGATTCACATTGGATTCACTAGAATGTATACAATGAGAAATGCAGCATATATATAAATCAATCCTAGCTCAAAGAAGATAAATCCTACTTACACTTTCGATTGTGGATACATCAAATATTCAAGGTCATAAATAAGATGGATCCACTAGACCTAGCCAAGGAATCTCTTACCATAATAATATCACTAGGGAGGGTTCTAAAGCCTCCAATCAAGCAAAACTATGCAATAGCCCGAACTAGGTCCTATGTTTTCATATTCACTAAACTAATAATAAGTAAAGCAAATTCTAATCTAGTGCTCACCAAAGCGTATGGCATAAAGTGGGGGTAATAAACATTAAAAGTAAACATGCATAAAAGATATATATTCACATAAATGTATACATAATCTTAATGCATGGAAGAGAAGTACAAATGCATATTTATCTACTCTTACAAAGGAGCAATAAAGTTGTGAATACTTACCTTTGAATATGAACCCGTTGAGGCTCAATCTTTTCCTTAGCCAAGGTGATTCGCAAGAGGTTGTTATGGTATGTAAGGACAACAAGGACAAATCGGCTCTAGGCTACACAACCTATTAATGCATCTAAAAGACTTCTTCACAAGACAAGATCTGTATCTTCAAAGAAAGTATGAAACCTTAAGCTTGTTCCTTAAGTAGAATGGTGGATAAGTAGATGCACAATATATCTTACTTCTTCTGTTCTCTTCATAAATGACAAAAATGGATGTGTATATATAAGTGAATCTAACCCTAGACTTTTTTAAAAGTTTAGCTGACAAATTTAACCCAATCAAATCTATATTATTAATTTATAATAATAAGTATTAATTAGAATACTAAGTCGGCCCAGTCAACTCTATATTGTAAACTATCAAAAAGGGTTTTATGCTTAGGAAGGGCTAATGAAGGCATTAAATGACTAGAGGGGGGTGTAAGAGAGGATACAAGGCTTAGGGATGTACATAAGATAAGGTTGTGTTGATAGCAAGAGGTTGGACAAATGATAGGAATGATACAAATCCATAAAAATCTTGTGAAGCACCAATGGTCTGCCCACCCCTTTCCCAATGTACCCTTTAAGGCATGCACTTAGAGAGATTAAAACTTGATACGTTCCTATAAGATAGAAAGTGTTAGTAAGTGGTAAAGTTAATAAAAATATCATGTGTATATAGTTAGAGCCTATAAGGCTTAGATGAGATCATGGCTCACCTAGATTATTTGAAGCATAGAGATCCTTGAGGTTAGAGGTTACAGTCTGGAAGGCTATTATGCTTGTCTCACCTAGATGATTTACTATTAAGCATTGGATGTTATGGATGTTAGCATTGGATGGATTTATATGTTGTAGTTTATAAGTTAGAGCCCAGAAGGATTGGTTGTAATATTAGCTCACCTGGATGTTTCCTTTACTCTGTGGATTTTCCCTTGTTGGTTTTACAATGGTTTCCATGTATATCTTATGTAATGTGTTCTCTCTTGCATGTTATGTTTTTTGTAGCTTATTTTTAATTCTACATTTAATTCTTGCACATGTTTAGGATTATGTTTTGGTTCCTAAAAATTGGTATCAAAGATAGGCTTTAGATGTTGGCACGTGATCCATGCATGCATGTGTTGATTCTAACAAGTGGTATCAGATCCATAATTTTTGGTTGGTTTTGTGAAAGTGGGAGTTATAGGTGTAGATACCAAGATATGAAACAAAAAAAAGGTTTTAATGGTAGGTATTTATCTCTATGGTAGATGTAGAGGGAGAATGGAGGAAAATATGAATAAGCTTTACCGGATAGACTAACACCAACACAGTGTTCCTATTGAAGAAGAAACTGTATAGCTTGTAGTGGAGCAAGTTGGTCCCCATTTATGAGATGGAGTTTCTTGGATGGTGGAGTATAAGTTTTTTGATCTTACTATCACAATGTGTTAGCCAAGATGGTGTTTTGAAATCCATGGAGAGGAGGAGGTAAAATGAAACCTAAAATTGTAGTTTTTGAAGTAGTTCAGGCTGGATGGAGAAGAACAAATATGACCTAAGGTTTTATGGAAAGAGAAGGCCATGTGTTTAAACATGTAGTAGATAAGGATGTAGTTTGACTGTGGGCTCAAAATCTTGATAAGTGCAATGATGCACTAAGTAGCGTAATGACTTCCCAAGAATTATGGATGGGTACCATGTTGATCATGGTGGGTAGCAGTATGCTACATATAGAGGAGTCATATGTTGACTTTTATGGGTTCTTCTCTCCTATTGATAACTATTATCAAGATTTTTATGTACACTTGTTATTGTTCATAGTTGGAGTAGTTGGTTTGTGGTATTGTTATGAGATGGAGTAGCTAGAGGGATATAATGATGAGATAAATAATTTTTGGTTTGCAGATTAAAGAATGTACAAGTTGAAGTAGACTTTCAGATGGAGTACAAATATACCTTCATGGAAAGCCAAGGTTTAGTAGAGGTTATTGATATGGATTGATGTCATGTTGTTTTCAAAACCCAACATGATGAATATCAATGGTATGATGGCTCGGCTGGCTAGGATGAGATGAAGGTGGAAAACCAAGGATGGAGATGCACAGGGACATGATAGCAAGGAAGAAAGTATCCCTCTTCTTGTAGTTTTTTGAGTTGTCTTCTAAAGTGTCCTAGATTAGAGGAGGATAAGACATGGTTGTCATGTGTATTTCATTCATTGGAAGTAGGAAAGCCTCATATATGCCATGGTATGCACTAAACTAGATACTTCCAAGTAGTGGGAGTAGTCAGCGCTTCATGGAGGAATCCTGAAGAAGGATGGGTTTGTGGTGAAGTATGAGTCATTTGGTTACTATAAATTTGTTATGGAAGAGTAGATGTTGACAAGCCAATCAGGGAAGAGAATTTTTAGTAGTGTATAAAACTTCTATTAGGCTAGTGTGTGAGGAGCAGTGGGAATTAATGACAACATGGATGGAAGTTGGTTGGTAGAAGATGTAGGTGTAGTAAAGTCCTGTGTATATGAATTCAAGTGGAAGATTGTTAAGGTAAGAACCACTATTCATATGTCACTATTCATAATCACTATTCATGGTGATGTGGTATGTTGAGATGGCATCTCAGTGATGTGGCATGCAGGTGTGTAGATGATGTGGCATGAAGGTGATGTGGCATACACATGTTGTGGCAAGAAGGCGATGTGGCAATATGGCCCATGAGGAGTCCCAAGATGTGATCGATGATAGTGTGGAGCATAACACTCCACTAAAGCACATGGATTTGTCTTTAGTTGTCACATGGTGTATAAGGCAAGAGGTCAAGGTGTGGAGTGCATTATAGATGTGTCCAAGATTCCAATGTGTAGAGATAGTCCAAAGGTGATTGCAACACCTTTTGGACTCATGTGGTCACATGGAAGAAAAATACAAGAAAATCAATTTTGTTGATTGGCCTCACATGTGTGAGTGGGGCATCAACTTTGGAGCCACATGGAGGTGGCCCATTTTCTTGTATAAAGTAGGAATCTACTTTGTTGACCCTTGGAAATGAAGACAATAAAAACACTATTGAGTGTTTGGACTCTCTTGTGGAAGTAAGGCGTAGGTTTTGGGGCCACATTAAGGTGGCACATATTCTTGTCTAAAGTAAAGATGCTTTGAAGACTTTTGCACATGAATAAAACCACCATTATGGAGATCATGTGACACCCCACTCAAGTGTGATGAATTTTTTGGATAGCCACTTGATTTTTATCTCCCCTCTCTCTCTCTCATTGTAAATTCTATTTATTATCATGCTTTCTCCTTTGTTTTGTAATCTATTTAGTGGGTCACTCTTGGATCCATGCAAGCTTGAGCTTACAATTTAGGATGTTGAAGCTTGTTAGGAATGGAAGCTTAGCTCACCTAGATGCTTGGGTTGTAAGCATCATTCATGCTTAGGTGGTTAGAGCCTATAAGGCTTATATGAGAGCATGGATCACCTATATAGTTGTAAGTATGGGGATCCTTGAGGTTAAAGGTTAGAGCCTGGAAGGTTGTTATGCTTGTCTCACCTAGATGCTTTGGTATTAAACCTTGGGTGTTATGGATGTTAGCATTGGATGGAGTTGCATGTTTTAGCATGGAGGTTAGAGCCTGGAGGCTTGGTTGTAAGATTGGCTTACCTGAGTGTTTGGTTGTTAGAACTTAAATATGTTGCTGAGAGGAGCTATTGCAGAAGATATTTTTTGGTGAAATTGAGTTTTGGATGCTACCTTTGTTGTATGGTTTTTCCCTTGCTGGTTTTGCAATGGTTTCCACATATATCTTGTGTAATGTGTTCTCTCCTGCATGTTATATTTTTTGTATCTTGTTTTTTTTTTTTTTTTTTGTATTTAATTATTACACATGTTTAAGATTATGTTTTGGTTCATAACAAGTGGTATCAAAGCTAGGCTTTAGTTGTTGGTACATGAGCCATGCATACATGTGTTGATCCTAATAATTATGATTTCACATATCATATTATACTCTGTACTACACAAGTTACAACTTTGTCTTGTTTCTAATTGTTTGTGTGTAAAAATTATTTTGTGTATTACATTATAGTGTGGTTATGATTTTTCCATATAATGATGCCCTTTGTTTTGCATAAATTAATTTTTTAAGTCTTTATGCATGGAACATACATATTCATCGTGGTTATTTCACATCATTGGTGATTATTGTTTTCTACTAAATTAAAATTTAAGTTGCTTAAATATTATTCATTTATTCATGTTGGAATTCCAATGCAAGACAAAATATAACACAAGGAATCTATCAAACCATATATCCATCAGTAGATAATCCATTTTATTTTTATACCATACTAAAAGTTGAAAAGGATTAACATGTGTTATTATAAATAAAAGAACTAGGAAAATAATTACCATCCATACCAAATATATCCATCTAAACCATAATCCGTACATAAAAATTAATAATAATATTTTATAATGTCCATCCAATGACCATAACACAAGTCTCACATCCAAAATGAATCATGCATACCTATATAAAAATGTGTGTTTATACAATGATACATATCAAAACTACATATGCAGTGATGTATCTTATTCAAATCCATATCAAGTCTCTCCCTAACCCTTGAATGGGGAAAATATCATTAGACTAGGCTCACATCATTGTGGTGTACTCCTCAAAGGACCCTTAACTTGCTTTGAAGCCTATTTTATATAGCTCTCTGACTCTATAGGTTGTATTGGCATCCTTGATAAAGACTTCTTATTCGAGTACTCTTTGTACGAAGGTGATCACTATGCTTTTGGATTGGCCTCCTCATATAAAATCCTATAAAGTATCCTAATCCATAACTCACATGACATTATCCAAGGTCACCACCTATCCTTGTCCTAGAAATAGTACCCTAGCCTCTATTGAATCAACTTGTGTTATGTCTCTCTTTGATACCTTTGTATCAATCCTCTATCATCTAGTGTCTATGTCTCTCTATCATGTGTCAATAATTCAATTGATAAAGAAAATCCCTCACCCTCTAACCTCTCAACCACAGTGTGGAGTTTATCTACCTCATCCTGCAAATGTTTGATCTCTGAGAATCTCAAGCCTCACTAAGCATGCCTACCATTCACATCCCCCTAAAGTCTGATAACTTTTCCTTGTCAACCAACAATCTCTACATATTGAGCCTTGATCTCCTCATTTAACCTATCTATCAATCTCTAATCCTTTGCAGATCTAGAAGGCCTTGTTCCTCCTCTTCCAACCCCACCTTTACCTGAGTCTCTATCACAAGTCTTATCTTTGTATCCCTATTAATAATAACTAAAGGATTATCTCCTCCTCCTAAAATCTCCTCCACAATAGCTCTCATCTCTGTGTCCTCACCCACATCCTCTAATTGTGTCTCATCCATCCTCAGTCTCCTCTAACCACCCCTCCTCCATATCTCTCTACCCTCTAACCCATAATATCTCTCATGAGCCTTACCCCAAGACCTATATACCTCATGGATATCTATCCAAGATATCAACCAATATTTGTCCCCATGTATGAGGGGTTGCATATGGAATTATAAACATCATAGGTCATTATTTGGCCCACCACTCAACATATCCATCTATTGTACCTACACCAATAACATCCCTCCTATCAGTTCAAGTCACTATCTACACATGCGTCCAATTATGCTTTGTAATCCTCAAATCCATGGCATGTCTCCGCTATGATCTCTCTTTAACAAATCATGCAAACACATGTGTCCCCATTAGAATGAATCTTAAATAGGTTTTATAAAGCTATCCATAAGAGTAGTTATCAGATTGTGGTATCAAATTGTTTTCATAAATTGATCAAAACATCAATAACACACACCAAAAATTCTTGTCAATCCCTAAATGTCGGCCATTTTAAGATGTCAAGCAAGATGTAGTTTGCCCACCATTATACTATTTGAATTTATGCATGTAATACTTATGGCTTTAACCTCATTTGTAAGTGATTTTGATCTAGCTATATTTTCACAAATAGATACTACACACATTTCATTATCTAAATTTTTGAATTTTCCTGCTCATGGTGTTGCTCTTGTAGATACTTTTAGTTCTCCGCCCTCATCAAATCTTAAATGGACGTTACCTAGAGTCAAGACCTCATAAGTTTATAAGTCTCATTATTTTAATTTTAAATCTCATTATGTTTGTGTGAAATATTATTTTCCTATTCCTATTAAGTTCTTAGAATGTGGTCGAGATAAGTGGTTTGATCTTCTAAAACCAGAACACATTGAATAATTATAAAAATATCAACCCAAGGGATCCCAATGGAAGTAAATCCATATAGGTCGCATTGACTGGTATATTATTCCTTTATTTCATGTAGGACTTAATATCCCTATATTTTTTATTCTGGTTGATTCCCAAAAAAATAATTTTCAACAAGCCTTTTTAGGCAATATCCTCTATAATATCTGGGATGACATTGTGTCCTGTAATACGTATCCTAACTATTGTATGTATTTAAATGATCCCATTGTGGCCAATGCTTTAAAATGAAATATCCAAAACAAGAATCTCAATATTTATCTTGATTCATATCCTTTCACCATTTATTCCCAATATGTTATTTGTGCTTATATGGCTCTATAGTGCCTATTGAATACTTGCACAACAATCCAAGAATAGTGGTGAGTATCCCAGGGAAAAAACCAATTGGATAATTGGTTTCCATCATTGAAGTCATGTTTGAACAAGTCACTATTATTACCAAATGGAATACTAGTTGTATTGAATGTGTTAGATGCGGACCACCATAAAAGCCAAAAGTTAGGCTACAGTTGACTACTAATAATAGGTATTCTTTATCATTATAAAGAAACACTTCTCAGTCTCCCAGTCCTGATTTATCAAGATCTAATTCTAAAATATCCTTTACCATAGCCTTTGGTCTTCATTGACATACTAAAAATAGAACTTCTCTACAACCTCCAACTATTAACAATAATCATTTAGGAGAAGTCCATAATGGCCAACATAGCCATTATGTTTAGGTGACCAAGCCTTACAAGAAAATCCTTTGTTCCCCTATATCAACACGATACAAAAAATATACCTATATGTGTCAAGAATAACTCCCTAGAGAAAAAGAACTAAAATTAGAAAGGGTTACAATTTAAATAAGAAACCTTGACCAAACAACTATATTTGAAAACCTTACCTCCTCTGGAAGGTTTCCTCTTCACAGACAATTTGTCAGATTAATGAGGATCATGGTGCCTTTTTATATGGAACTCTAAAGTATTGGTCAAAGATAAGAGCATGACAACAAATTAAGGAACAATAAATTAATTGGATTTTAGATGTTATAATTGAACTCCATAATAATTAGGAAGAATTGGTTGTCATGATGATCTAGTTAATGAAATGGTTGCCATAAAATTTATCCAACATAAAATCTGGATATGAAATAGGCCATGCACATTTAGGAAAAGAAATTATTGAGATTGTCACTCAGAATAAGGTAGTACACATAATGTTGAACAATCACTCCCTGATTCTTTAATATCTTAAGTAAATGGATCAGGATGCTCTTGAAAAAATAATTGATATGGTAACGAAAGACCAAAAGACCTTGTTTGATCAACAAGTAGAAATTAGAAAAGAAGCAAAAGCTTATTGTGAATCTAATTCTGATTTAATCAAGATTCTTGAGGAAGAAGATGAGAATATCATGCAAACTATTAAGAATCATCATATTATTTTTCATGATGCCTTAAATAATCTAGAACTCAAAAAAAATATGGAGAAAATAGACATTCTTGAACAAAATTCTAAGATGATACAAAAATCAGTCCAAGCTTTATCCTCTACATTAAATCAATTTCAAATAGTGAATTAGACACTAGTTACAATATTCCCTAAGGCTATGACATCTGGTCATGCTACCCAATTACTAATATTTGAGTAAACCATTCAAGCTTCTATCCACACATCTGGAGAAGAAATCTTTAAAATGTCTAAACAATTCTCTAGAATGAACATAAGAATGACACATTTAGAAGAATTTGATTATGGTAGAATAAAAAATATGCTTTAGTGAGTTGCTAACAAATTAATTACCATAGCTAAAAAAACTTTGAAAATTCAATGGGGAATATAAAAAACAAAGGAACTAGGAAATATAGCCCAAGTTGTTCAGGACTATCTCACAAGATCTTCTAAGCAAGAAATTCTAAGCGATGAGTAAAAGGTTGTACTTACCCAGGCTAAAGGATTCTAAACTCAAACTATCACAATGACTACTCCTATGGAAAAAAATCCCCATATACAGATGGATACAAATTGGTTTGTCCCAGGAAAAGATGCTATGTATCCTCCAAAAAATAATCCATCTATATCCGAAAAAAGGCCAAAATAGGAATATAATCAACAACCTTCTAGTGTCTTTAACTTAGAATCTCAGCCAATCTTTCCAATTATTCTCAATATAGATGACTGGTGTAAAACAAGACACAAGCTTGAGAAATATGCTAGGATCAAATCTCTCTAACAAATTATGTTAGGATGGGCTTATTCCCAAGATGGATTTTTTTAGAGAAAGGAGCTAACATCTTCTCAAATTCTTATATCTAAAATTACTAGAGATCTTCATGATTGGTGGGTTGATATACCACCAACAAAACAAGCTCAAATCTTAGTTAAAGATGGACAGATACTCTAGAGATTAATAAATGATATTCTATTAGAATTTACTAGAGATGTAGATGAAACTCAAAAAGATTATTTAAATGATTTGTATAAAATGAAATATTCTGATCCAGCCTATCTTACCAAATATATGTGTATGTGTGTTTCTATGGCTAAAAGAGAACATCAGTCTAGGTAAGGCCTAGTCAAGAGACATTTTGTAAATAGTTTACCTCCTGAATTGGCAGATATGGTAATTCACCTTATACAATCTAAAAAGGATGGATTGGGACAGCCTAAGACAATAGAGATGCATACATTTGGCCAATTGACTCAGATTGTTGATCTAATAATAGAAAATATTTACAAATAGAAAAAGATTTTAAAATAGTAAAAATTCTGATTGATATGGTTAAAGCCCAATATTGCCAAAAATATCTTCTTAAATTCACTTCTTTTGGGTGTGAAAAAGGGAATTGACCCTAACATCATTTACTAACATCCATCCATGAAATGTTTTTTATTTGAAAGACCATTACCCCTTCCACTTCAATCCACTCACAATGCCTTTTCAAAGAGGGGCAAAATCTATCCACTAATTTTTTTTCACCTTAATTATTTTAATTAATCTCATTAATTTATCCCCTTTAGCCTAATCTTAGTCATTTAGCTAATATCCTCCTTCATTTTTCTTCATTTACTAACCTTATTCTTCCCCCATTTCTTCATTAATCCTCCTAAATTATGTTTTATCCCATTTTAATCCCACTTATCCATTATTTGGGAATTTAAAATTCCCATGGCCCCCCTACCCACCTACTAAGCCTATTCCTAGGCTCTCTTACACCCCTAGTCCCTAATCACCCATCTAATCCCTATCTAATCCCATACCTAATCCTAATTAATCCCTAAGAGGATTCTAAAATCTTCTCTAACTTAGCCTTCCTCCTCTAGAAGCCTCTATTCTAGAGGCTTCCAAGGAATTTATAATTCCTTGGAAATTCCTCAACCATTGATCCCAATGGCCCAAGATTGAATATGAGCCATTAATTTTCCCTCCCTTGGATTACAAACAAAGCCACTCCTCCATTTAAATCAACTAGAAATCTAAGGGAGAAGTCTATTGAATCCACATACCAAATCCATGATCAAACAATCCATGAATCCATAATCATTGATCTAGTAATCATAATGTCAATATTTTAAGTCCATGGCAATCTACAATCAATAATCTACTTGAAGATATTGGAGGTAGGATAGCTAAAACAAGGAATTGGTAAGAATGTATTCATCTATTTTGATTGCTTCCATAATCTCTCCTACTAGGTAGTTTGATATTTTGGGTTTAAATTGCATAGTTTAATCCATTTGCTCAAAATTTCTACTAAATTTTGGTGACCATGATGGGACCTAGTAATATGAATGGTTATTTGTGAGTTTGTTGAGTTGTTATTTGTGAGATCTAGTTATATGATGGTTATTCAGTAATAAGTGTGAGATTTTGTATGAGTGAGGTCTTTAATATTATTTATTATTGTTATTGTATAATGTTTCATATTAGAGAGAGTATTTTTCGTTATTTGCAGTTTTCTAGTTTGTCATATTGTTAGTTTGAAGATTTACCCATCTTTGGTCTATGTCAACCTAGGTCCTAGGGATCAAAATCTAGTTAGTTTTAGATTGTGAGGTTTTTAGTTTGGATTTATACTTTTATATTGGTTGGATCTGTATTCCATATTGGCTTCCTCTTGCTCAATCCATGAACTTCTTCCAAGCTTTAACCTCACCTGAGTTGATCATGAAGCCATTTTTGGCCATTTTTTGGGTGGATATTTGATATCTTCGATTAGATCAATGCACAAAGATAACATTGACCTATTGATACTACATTTACATCTATATAGCTATTGATTGTCTCTCAATGTCCTTAACTCTCACTTACTCTATTAACCTCTCATCACTCTACCATTGGCATCATCTCCTCTGCCCTTATGCAAAACTCTTGGAAGTCTCTCTCTAGCTTGGACATCTAGAAGGATTACATATGTCATAAATTTTTTATAGATATAGTCTTAAACATTGGCATTCATCTACATGATTACATCATTATATTCTAATATCTATGCATTGGTTGTGATTTTTTCATCAAGCTTGGAGTTATATTCATTGTTGATAGGTTGGTAGTAGTTTTGGATTTACTCAGCATTAGAGACCATTAACACAATACCTCAAATTTATATATCTATGTTTATCAGCTCTGATTGTGACTCCTTTGCTCTTGCAATATACTTGAGCTATTAACTCCTCGTCCAGTCTTCCATCTAACTCAGTGCAGTGTTCACATCTTGAGAAAATCCATTTACATTGGTTGAGCTCACAAGGGTGCTCAGATATTTTATATGGATTCTTTCCATATGCCACCTCGACCCACAAAACATATCTAACTCTTCACCCTGGCTAGATATTGCTCCATTTACCTTGACTGGCTTCCCTCTTGATCTTGGCTACTCTCTAGCTATTCCTACAACCATGTTACACTCTCTTTACCTCTAGGGGTTGATGCCTTTACCAAGCCTACATTTTACCCATGACTAATTTCCATACCTATAGTCATATCTACTGATCATTGGTCATGCCCCCATCACCTACATATCCTAATCACATCTTGTCATCCATATCTTATCTTATAGATGAATTTTATCCATAACCAATCATTTGTATTGATCTTATCTTGCCTAGTCACTTGTCAACCTAGTCCTAATCACACTCTAACCCAACTCATCCCCTTATTTATACTAGTTATCCCATCAAGTCTATACTCATACACTAGTCCTCATCCACATTGGTAAACAACTCTTTTGATTAGGGTCCTCGTCATTAGCTTACCTGTGTCTAATCAAGTTTGAGTCACGATCACATATCCCATCAATATCATTAATCTAATCATCACATCCTATTTGAATTGATCATCTTAGTCTTGATCTAGTCTTAATATAATCAATCTAATTGTGATTAGTCTCTTAGGCCACTCTAACCCCTCATCTAATCTTAGTGTTTGTCATATCTCACTTAGTCTAATCCAACCTCAATCATCAAGGTCTATCTCACATACTAATTTGGTCCACTTGATTGAATATCACATCACATCACACATCAATTCAAACTTTAGATAAGACTAAGGCAAGCCTTTATCCAAATTGTTCCATACATCCCATTTTTACCCCTTAGTCTTTCCATTCAATCCCTCTCACTTGTTGATTGAGGCTGGCAAATCCACATCATTCGTACTTTATCCCATCTTTATCCATGACATCCAAAACAAATTTGGTCAATGCCTTGATTGAGAAATACCCCATCACTAATAGGTATATACTCCTCTCTCACCACCTTGAGATGAGCACTCCACATCCTATAAATTTTGATCCTATCCACTTAAAATTACCTCTAGTCCACACCCATCCATGTTTGTCTACTCCTAGCCTCCATACCACCAATCCCCATTCAAATCCTTCATCCACTAATCATAGATAGTCATCTACCCTTTCTTACACTAGAAAATGGAATCCTATCCTAACCACCTTATCTACTACTACTCCACCCACCCAGTCATGTCAACAACCATCTGATCTAACATCCAATGATTCCACATCTAAATCAAAAAGTGAAGAGATCCCCTATACTTCTCTTCCTATATCCTTAGAATCCCTCTTCCACTAACTTTTTTCCAATAACGTGATGGTCTATCCACACATATAACATTTTAATCCTACTAAGACTAAGCCCTCTTGGTATAAAGATAATCAATACTGTGTATATCACCAAACCTAGTGGTATACCAATAATCAATGTTATAATTTCTAAAACTATGTCCAAGACCTCATCAACCATGGTGACATTGAAATTGAGGTTGAGTCTATATCCCTAGGTAAATAAGAAGAGGTATGCCAATATTCCATTCTCGATCAGGATCAATCCCTTCCCTTACCAAGCCAAGGTCAAGACACCACATGCATCTTCCATAGTCCCCCCATATTTGACAAATCTTCCATCGAATATGGGTTTGTCCCCCATGAACTGAGTCTTCATTTTCTTCATGAGTCCTTTCATGTACCTATCCTTATCAAATCCATTGTTCTTCCATCATCTCCCCCTCATCCCCCATATCAAAACCCCTATGTTGAGAGGTCAATTGAGGACAATGAATCTTTTACTATTAGTATTGCATCTTGTACATTGGACTTAACATTAGAGTCAATATAAGTTTTATCTACATATGGATCATGTTCAACATTAGTATCAAAATCAAATTCCTCATCAAAAACATCATCCCTCATTGATATTTTAGTTGATGATGTCTATGCCTACCTTTTTGAAGATCCCTCCAATTTCGATAAAAATCAGTCACTAAGCATATATTTTGATCCCAATTAGGACAAGGAAGTGATAACAAAGTTATTGAAAGATTTAACTATCAAATATAGTTAGAGTTGGCCTAATTCTATTTTGGATACATATATTATAGCTAGTCCTAGTGATCCTTTTGTTGATCTTGAAGAGATTTTTGCTAATGTCAAAATTGGGTCTCTTAGGAACCCCTATGATGACCATGTATATCATCACCCCTCATTTACCTCATCACACCATCTCCACCACATTCATCTATCATAAATACTTTCCTTATTATCAATGATCATTTAATCACCTCCCTCCATAGGGATGAACACGAACATACATCATTAGATCCTCCCTTGTGCAACATAATAAGTGCCACAAATTTAGAGGTCCAAAACCATATTAAAAAATTCAATCATAATGATCATGTAACCTTTGATCCAATAAGTCAAAATCTAGAAAATTTAAATCATCAGCCTAATCAAAAAGTGTCTTTCCCTAGTGAATCCCAATGTCAGGCAATAGGGGATCATTAAAAATCAATCTCCTTTGGTGAAGCCCAAAATCAGGCACTAGTGGGTAGTCAAAGTCTAATTCAATTAGCAAATCAAAATAATGTCAAAATCATTATCATTATGGTTGATTATCCCTCAAATAATTAGATTAAAGATGAACTACAAAGTCAAAGTGTCTTGGATCTCTTAAAGTCTTTTGTCATATGGCACCAATCAAATACAGAATGTCTAAAAACTCCAATGATGTGTGTGACTATTAGTTCTACTCCTTCAACACTTGTCATATCTTCCTATCATGCTCCCATGCTCCCATCAATTCCTAGCATCCATTCTACTCCACTATATGCCCATCAACATCAAGATCTAATCTAATCCATAACTCACATCACCTTCCCTGGTAGCATTTTTTCTTATAGGGGTGACGAAGACCCCTGGTCCAAATACCAAAGGGATCACAATCAAGAATCAACATAGGTCATAAGGACATCAATACATCCAACAATAGTAATGACAACATGTTCCTAACATCACATATATCCATAATAGGTGTTGGCTAAAGATCCTGCCAGTTTTAACATTCCTACCTCTCATAATCATATCAAATAAATCAAGATGCCATCTAAAAAGTCAAAAAACCAAAAAAATAAAAAAATAAAAATAAAATGAAATAAAAAATCATTCGTCCAATGGTGAAAACTAGTCCTCTGGTTCCATGGGTAAGTACCATGATGAAAACCAATTTTTGTCATCATGGTAAAATATTCTATTATCCACATTGCACCTCAACACTTGAAGGCAAGATCCACTCTACAGTCCTCTCTACATTCCCTTGTCAATCTCCATGTTATCTATGTTATATCCCTTTGTCTATTACTCCTACCCATCCTCCACCATATTACATCATATTATGTCTATCATTCCTTCCCATCTTGACCTTCATAAGGATGTGGAAGATGTCTTGAAAAATGTTCTGGAATCATCTTAGCATATCCTCCAATAGACACTCAAATAATTATATATCTGATTCTTTTATAGTATGGTCATTGGCAATCCATAGTCCATTATTCCTTAGTCCCCATCCCCTTTTTGGCATCATCCTCATCTTTTTGTCATACCATCCACCATCCACATCCTTGTTGCTAGGCTTGGTGTTCCTTTTCTAGTAACCCCATTTTTATAGTGTACATACATATCCTAAAATCCCCTAAATTTTGAAATATTCTAAAACCTCTAAACATCATACAATTTGAAAAAGCCAAAAATAGTCTAGGGTGTCTTGTCTTATGCCTTTTCTCCTAATCACATCCTTCTCCATGCCTTTCATCATTCATAATAATGTAATTCATCCTCCTATTCTAAACCAGGGGTAAATCTTATCTCTATATTGAGCTAGCATTGACCTAGTCTCACTTTTTACCTTACTAGACTTATGTCTTTCATCTAAATCTCCAAATCCATAGCCTAATCCTAACCCAAGTCCACATATCCAAATCCTCATCCAAGTCCCTTGCCTAGTTCAAAATCCATATCTACATCCATATCCTTACCTAAAGTCCTAATCCTAATCATCATCATTAGTCAATCTAAGGCTATCAAAAATCACACCATGATCATCCTAGTCCAACCCATCACCCAATCACTCATACCATCATTAGACAAGACATTGTGACATACTGCATATAGATACTTATGTGTGTTACTGGTATGCTTGATGTTGTTTGACTTATTTGAATCATGTCTATATCTTGTTTATCTATTTATGTTTCCTTTTATTCTTACATCATGTCTATTTTTGTCTATTGGGAAATGAACAAGATGTTATGATGACACCAAAAAGTCTATAATAATTCTTTTAGGTGACATCGATGATGTAGAGTTCATTATTTTCCCATGCACTTTGGCACACCTTTCCCTCGATCATACTTATATCATGGGGAAAACTACCAAGTGTTATACTTATCAGATTGCTTAGACTATGATGAGCCTTATGATAGTTGTGATGGCATGATCTTCTACACCCTCATCATTTATCTAATCATCCTTATTTCACATCACTAATATAATCCTCTTGACTGATCTAACTAACATCCAATATTTTATCATCTCATTATTTGAGTCATATCCTTTAATCACTAACATCACCCTCTAATCACTAATCATAGTCATCATTATCTCTTCTACTCCATCATTATCGTTTATCCTCAAGTCAAAACTACATCAACCTGGGGTCTTTTCAGCCTGTGTAGGCATCACTTGGCCACTTTTTAGTGCCCAAGGTCAGCTCGACCACTATCTCCTCTTTCCTCATCATTCATCATCACATATATCTTATCTTTCATCATCCTCAAGTCCTACATCAATCAAATCTTTGAGCTATAATATCAATCATTAATTGATTGGTTTATTAATCAAACACCATATTTGCAATCATCTCCTTGATATTTTTTTCAATCTCTTACACCTATCGATTGGGCCTGATAAAATCACCACATCCATATTTTCTTCCATTATCATCGATTGCTCAACTCATCATTTAAAGTTTATAGTTTCCTCCCTCAATTAGGGCATGATCAGGATCATAACTTTATCATTGCTATTAATCACATTATATCTCATTGATTTGATGCATGTAATCTAATTCTTCCCCTTAATCTTTCGGTCACTCGATCATATCATTTCTGCTCTATCATCACCTTTATCATATCACTTGACTTTAGCATTGAGCTACACTCATCATTCATCTTATCAAATACTTGTCTTATCCTAACTTATAGTTCTCCCTTACATGCATCCCTGCTTAGGATACATCAAAATCTTGCATCCTTTTTTAATCCTGTCATCATCATGTTGCAGTTTAGTCCCCCTTGGGATGTGTCAACAACTATGACACTATTGTTTCCACTCTCTGTGCATATGTCTTTACCAGGGGCATAATTTATTTGTAGTTTACTACTCAGGTTGATTTTATTTTCTTCATCATCTATCTCACATATAGCATCCCATCCCCTCGTCTATCTATCTCATTTCATTTCCTTTTCTATTCATCACATTCTACCCCTTGTTTCCTCTTTTGAGTGGTCATCCATCTCATTCTTCCTTATATGTCCCCTCGAGGGGACATCATGACCACTAACGTCACTTACTAACATTCATCCATAAAATGGTTTTTCTTTGAAAGACTATTACTCCTTCACTTCACTCTACTCATAATGCCCTTTCAAATAGGATCAAAATATATACACTAAATTCTCATAACCTTAATTATTCTAATTAATCTTATTAATTTATCCCTTTTAACCTAATCCTAGTCATTTATCTAATATCCCCCTTCAATATTCTTCATTTAATAACCTTATTATTCCCCCACTTCTTCATTAATCCTCCTAAATCATGTCTTATCCCATCCAAATCCCACTTATCCATTATTTAAGAATTTAAAATTCCCATGGCCCACCTACCCACCTAATAAGCCTATTCATAGGCTCTCCTACACCCATAATCCCTAATCACCCACATAATCCCTATCTGTTCCCCTACCTAATCATAATTAATCTCTCAAAAGATTCTAGAATCCTCCCATTCTAAAATCCTCTCTTACTTAGCCTTCCCCCTCTAGAAGCCTCTATTCTAGAGGCTTCCAAGAAATTTCTAATTCCTTAAAAATTCCTCAACCATTGATCCCAATGGCCCGAGATTGAATATGAGCCATTGATTTTCCCTCCCTTGGCTTATATAAACAAAACCACTCCTCCATTGAAACCAACTAGAAATCTAAGGGAGAATTTTATTGAATCCACATACCAAATCCATGATCAAACAATCCATGAATCCATACTCATTAATCAAGCAATGATAATGTCAAAATTTTAAGTCCATGGCAATCTACAATCAACAATCTATTTGAAGACGTTGAAGGGAGGCTAGCTGAAGAAAGGAATTGGTAAGAATGTCTTCATCTATTCTGATTACTTTCATAATCTCTCCTACAAGGTAGTTTGAAATTGCATAGTTTAATTCATTTGCTCAAAATTTCAACTACATTTTGGAGACCAAATCCATGCTCAAATAATGTAGTTAGAATTTTGAGAAAATAGATTAAACTATTTAATTTAAACCCAAAATATCAAACTACCTAATATGAGAGATTATAGAAGTAATCAAAATAGTTGAAGACTCCTTGGACTCCCACTATGGTCACCAAAATGTAGTAGGAATTTTGAGCAAATGAATTAAACTATGCAATTTAAACCCAAAATATCAAACTACCTAGTAGGAAAGATTATGGAATCAATCATAATAAATGAAAACATTCTTACTAATTCCTTGCTTCAGCTACCTCTTTCCAAGATATTCAAATGGATTATTGATTGTAGATTGTCATGGACTCAGAATTTTGAAATTATGATTGCTTGATCAATTATTATGGATTCATGGATTGTTTGATCATGGATTTGGTATGTGGATTCAATAGACTTCTCCCTTGTACTTTTAGTTGGTTTCGATGGAGGAGCAGATTTGTTTATATAATCTAAGAGATGGAAAATCAACAGTTGATATTCAATATTGGGCCATTCGGATCAATGGTTGAGGAATTCCCAAGGAATTAGAAATTCCTTTGAAGCCTCTAGAATAGAGGTTTCTAGAGGGGGAAGGCTAAGTTATAGAGGATTCTAGAATTGAAAGATTATAGAATCCTCTTAGGGATTAATTCAAATTATTTAGGGGATTAGATATGGATTAGGTGGGTGATTAGGGACTAGGGGTGTAGGAGAGCCTAGGAATAGGCTTAATAGGTGGATAGGTGGGCCATGGGAATTTTAAATTCCTAAATAATGGAAAAGTGGGATTAGAATGGGATAAGACATGATTTAGGAGGATTAATGAAGAAGTGGAAAAAGAATAAGTTTAGTAAATGAAGAATAATGAATGGGGATATTAGATAAATGAATAGGATTAGGTTAAAGGGGATAAATTAGTAAGATTAATTAGAATAATTAAGGTGAGAAAAATTAATTGTATATAGGAATAAACAAGGAAAGCATTCTTTCCATTGTAACATACATAAGGCCAAGAAGCCCAAGAGAGATTTTTCCATAAGTTTTTTGCTAGGCCTAGTATCTTTAATAAAAAATGATTCCTTTAACAAAAAAAAACATCCATTCAAATCTAGAAGGCCATTAAAATGTTTTACTTGTGGTTAGATGGGACACATCAATCCAAACTACCCAAATAAAAAGAAGAAACCTCTTACTGTTGTTAAAGTCTATCATATTACTCATGATAATTGGTATACATGGAATACTTATGATTTTGAGAGTGGTGATGGTATTTCCCTTCTCGATTCCATTACTCCTCCACTATTATCTGATGTTGAATCTGATGCTCCTTAAGAACTTCCTCAAATAGGTACTCTTCATCAAAAAATTGATTTTGATTTTGAGGTTTCTTATTACTATTGTTATATGTTTACTCAGGTTACCCAAGAGGAAATTGATAAAATTAAGCAGTTATATAATTCCAACCCTGTCTAAAATTTTAAGATGCAAACCCATTACCAACAGTTTCTTACCGCAACTATCCAAAAGCATGATGCCCAACAAGCTGATCTAGAAAAATACACAAAATAATTCATCTCTCTAGATGAAACTAAAACTCTTAAAGAATCAGACTTGGTTAGGAAGCTTAAGAAAACTACATCAACCTCTATTGCATTTCCAAAAGATTATCATGAAGAAATAAATGATATCCTAGATGACCTAGAAGTCAACTTGAAAATATCTCAAAGGGCAATAGGAAAACTCAGATCCATTGCCAATAAGGGAAAAGAGAGTCAAACAGAATAAGAGGACAAGCCATAAGATGAAGATAATCAGCCACAAAGTTCTCATCACAATGAATAAACTTTTATTTAAGATACATTTTTGGAAGGAAGAATGTTGAATAGGTTTTACAACCAGCAAATATATTAATTAGGATCATGGTAAAATTTGAAGGCTATAAGCCGTATGAATTAGATGTTTTGATTGACATTAGTGTAGACCTAAGTATCTCTAAAAAAGATGTGATTCCCTATTTTAAATGGGAAAAAACTCAAGATGGGTTTAGTACTGTCAATGGTGGATTTTCAAAAATTAACTTAATTGTAAGAGATGTTCCCTTGATATTTAAGGGATATACAAGGTTAATTACCTTTAGATAGTTTGATAGCATTGATATTGATGTTGTAATAGGTAGTGGTTTCCTCAAAAATAATTATCCTATTAAACTTCAAAATGAATCAATTATCTTTACTTTTGAATCCAAGGTAGTAGAAATGGATAAGATATTCAAAGCAAACATAAGGATTGTCAAATAGATAGATGAGTATTCACCAAAGCAAATAAGTAAAATGTCAAGAAGGATAAATGATTTCCAAATCAGACAGTCTAAGTTACTTTTAGATATCTCTATAAAATTGAATGTTGTGGAATGAATCTAAAATAGTTCTAGAACATCTATAAATATTCAGTAGGTTTTCCATTAAAGGATGAAGCTTTTCACACACATTTTAAAGCATCCACTTTGTCATTTTCCCTAGAACAAAAGAGTGAATCAGAGATTGAGATCAAAAAGTTACTTGACTTAGGACTCATTAGGCCAAGCAAGTCAGAATGGGCATGTCCAAATTTATATGTTAAAAACAAAGTGAAATAGTTAGAGGAAAAGCTAGACTAGTTATCAATTATAAAAATCTCAATGAAAAACTCATGGATATAACTCATCCACTTCCTTTTAAAAATGAATTATTAAAAAAGTGTTATGATAAATGTATTTTTTCAGAGTTTGATCAAAAATCAGGTTTCTAATAGATTGGTATTTTGGAAAAAGTTAAGTATAAGACTGGTTTTATTATCCCAATCTTGCAAAAACATTATGAATGGCAAGTCATGCCATTTAGATTAAATAATGCCTCATTAGATTTTGAAAAACAAATGGATAGTATTTTAGATGAATATCCATTTATTATTGTATTCATTAATTACATACTTATCTATAGTAAAGACTTGAACACTCATATTGAACATCTTAAAGTCTTACTTAGGCTCATTAAATAAAATGGTCTTGTTATTTTATAAAATAAAATGGTCATAAGAACCACAGATATTGAATTCTTAGGTGTAATTATTAGCAAAGGAATGATCAGATTACAAAAATGTGTCTTAAAGGTTTTACAACACTTTCCTGATAATTTTTTGGATAAACAGAGACTTCAAACATTTCTTGGCTCATTAAATTATTGTAATCCCTTTTATGCAAACCATGCTAAATATAAAAGGATCCTAACCCAAAGATTAAAAAAGGATCATGTCCACTAGATAGAGGAAATAACTGAAGCAATTAAAAGAATTAACAAATAGTTCAGACTCTACCTCCATTAAAGCTTCTAAGTGATGGACCATTCATTTTAGAAATAGATTCCAGTAAATATTGTTGGGGATGAGTTCATCTTGAAAAATCATGTAAAAAAGAAGAGGTTTTTGGTTATAACTTTGGGATATGGAATGCATGCACAAAAAAATTACCCATATTTCAAAAAGGAAATAAAAGCAACAATGTTAGCAATATAAAAATTAAAATTGTATCTATTACCTTGAGCTTTCATCCTTAGAATAGATTCAAAAGAATTTGATAATATCATTAGAAATCCACATTAGTCACAAATTAGAAATCAGTTACTCAGTAGATGGAGTATATGGCTCAACAATTTTTCTTTTAAGGTCAAGTACAAAGAAGGAAAGAAAAATTGTATAGTTGATATATTTTTAAAGAAGGATCTTATCCACTAATGAAATATGTTTGCTCATTTTAGGCCAACAAAGGCAAAATTAAAGCTCATATTATAGAAGACAGAGCCATACAATTCGTTAGAGAATTAGGTCTTATTTTTCCAAAGCCAACTTCCAGATTAATTGACAAAAGGATAGAACTTCCCATTATAGTCCATTTTCTATATCCCATAGAAAGGACTATCCCTCTTCTAGGTAAGAAGAAACTTACTTAGGTATGGATACCAAAAGACCCTCAAGACTCATTTAAATGGGAGACAAATTCCAAAGAATTAGCAGATAAATTGGGAACTGATATAACCAAAAAAGTTGTTGAATTCTAGTGGAATAAAAATGGATACACATTCAATCAGCCCTTCTTAAACTGAGGATGTACAATTAGAGATAACACCTTCTATGTTTACCAACTCAAATTATAAAAATGAGAATGGGAAATCCTGAGACTTGCATCCAGGGTAAATGGTTGGATTGATTTCAAAATTCCTACCCATCAATTTTCATGGTTATATCAATATGCAGGTGAAACACATAATAATAAATTGAAACATATGTGGAAACAAATGATAAGATATCTGAAAGTCTTGGTATTTAAATTATGTCCTTATAAATGGTCTAAAGAACCATATGAAAATTTTACTAAACTTGTTTCCCTCTACATGGTTTATCATATGCTTAATATTAAGTTTAAGATTGTATATAAAAGTTATGAGTTTCAAGAAACCCCATAAGGAGATTAGAAACCAATCCATGGTTACAGTTTTGTGTTTCATCCTGATTCTTTTACATATTTTGATGAGTCATAGGATAAATAATTCATGAAAATTTTCCCTATGTATCTAACGACAAGGAGACTAGATTGGGTACCAGATCCTCCTCTTCTTGACTATGAAGAAAGTGATGAAGATGATTGGTGGTTTTCCCTTGACTCAAAAAATGAAAACATGTATTATTTTGACTATGAACCATATGATTCATATGAAGGATATCCATTAGATGTAGCTTTTACTGATTAGTGGAAGCACAGTGGGCTATGGCATATTTATCTGTATGCCAAAATAGTCAGAGATGCAGTGTCATTGCAATAACAAGCCAATAACAATTTACCATGAACTAACTGCCATCATCTATCACTATTTTGATAGTGTTTATCATGATGGCCTATGTCATGATGTGCTACCTATGAAAGTGGATTGGATAACTTGTATAATGGTTATCTTTCATTTTTATCTTTTCTCGACAACCTTTGTACTAGATTCCCCACTAGGTTGTTACTTTTCATAGACATGACCAAGGGAAACTACTTTTTATTTATCTGATAAGATTTCTATTGGACATATCTCCTTTCCACCATGAAAGTGTTGGAATATTTTATTTTATTGGTAACCTAGGTTATTAACTAGTTACCCAAGTTTCCTGTCTTTGCTAACTCATTTTCTTATATAAAGGAGCATTGGAGTCTCATTTCAACATTGGGAGTTTTTCAAGCATTTATTCCTAAAGGTCTTAAGCTAGGAGATTTTGCTCTTCAGCTTTGATAAATCATAAATATATAAGCTTGAATAGGTTTTGTAAAGCTAGCCAATATCTCTCAAGAATGTAATCATGTACACCTATAATACAATATTGTGTCATAATATAATACATCAAATGCCTACTATAAGTCTATCTCCCTGTATGACCTTTATGTAATCTGGCCCTCTTTAATCTCATCTAGTGCTCTCCTATAAAACTCTAAATCTTCTAAATATGGTCTCTATGTCCCTATAATCACATATCACCCATAGGCAATCGACTCTTCCTCTATTCTAGCACTCATACATCCAATGGGCCACTCCAAAATAATGTCATCCCAACACCATATTTGTAATAGAGTCACATAACCTATCTCCTTCATGTTTTGAATAAATTATGTGATGTAAATCTATGTAAAAATGAACCAATACACAAGGCCCCTAGATACACTTCTCCCCCATATCCATCATGTCATCAATAACATCTAATAAACCAATATGACACAATCTATCACTTTTATCAGGTAGCATGATGCCACTAACAACAACCATGAGCACAATCGTCAATGAGTTTGTCCCTAAGGCCATGCATGTATCAATATACATGTCATCTCTCACAATCATAATCAAATACTCACCAAATATCCTATAGAGCATAGTCACATGTGGTCCCTATCCCTAGTACACATGTGTACCCCATATCAAGACCCTAAAGATTTTCCATACATCTCCAATGTCACAATCATCTCACTTATTGGTAAGTCAAATGTGTTTGTCTCATTGTGTCATCTCTCAGCCAATGTAGTCCATAATGCCATATCAGCTCATATCTTTAACATTTAGGTAATGTAGGATAGTCCTATAACATCCAACACCCCAAACTCATACTTGGTGAATCTCATAATTTGTGACAATTATCTATCCCTCCACTCCCATGTCACTAACTTTGGTAATACCTCCTAAAAAAACATGCATATTAGCACAATGTTAATCCTATAAATCAACACAAATTTATCTAAATCACTATCACACACTTATTAATTTCATTTTCATTTATCCATCTACCCAAAATGGATGTCTATTTCTTAATTTTCTAGATTCTTTATTTAACCTAGTGATTTCATTACTCAATTTAAACGAATTCACTTCGTACTTCATTAATTTCATTGCAAACATTGATAGTATCACAATTGATTGCCCCAATTTCACAATTTTAGTGATTTCATTTCTGTGCTTTGTGAATTTCACTTGCCAAATCAAAGATTTCATTACATATATGTTTAATTTCATAATTTTTATATGGTCTTACCTCCCAGATGATTTCTCTACTCCATTAAGAGATTATACTCCTTATTTTAGTGATTTTGCAACTACTAAGTGTGATTTTGAAAATCACCTGACTAATTTCTCCCCCCACAATTTTTATACCCAATATTATAATTTTGCTACATGGAGCAATGATTTTGTAGTTACCCTTGATGATTTTGTAACTTTCATTGCCAAAATTGCTAATAAGGCATTTACGAAATCATTCACCTCAACTTTAAATTGCAATAAATGACTAGAAATGAAAAAAGAAAAGTTTTAAATTATAATCACATGAGTCTCACTCCTCTCTAGTCTCTGATATCTCCTCATGCATTCACTAAAATATAGGTGAACAAGGATACATTCTATTTTTATCCACAACCCCAGTGCAAATCCACTCAATCACAATCTACCAACAAATCACTCTAAAAATCAAATTTACACAAATGAATTTATAATTCATCATCTCTAGCCTTTCCTCCCCCCCCCCATTAAATTATTTTCCTTCCAAACCCATCAATTTCAAATTTTAAGTCACAATTAATCGAAATACCATAAATCTTTATCTACTTCTTGAAACTATCACTTTTGTAAATCTATATCTCACATTGGAAACTCTATATTTCTCATTTTTAAACCTATAACTTGCCATCGTTAAGATATATCATTCCCACATCCACTCACGAGACTCCTGAGTCTAAGCATCATCCAAGCGTGAAGTCCTCGAATGGGAAATATTATTTTTCCAATATTCTTTAGTAATTATCCGCTAGGGACAAATCATTTCCAAATATTTTAGTCTTGAAAGTGTGGTATCGGTTTTTAGTACTTCAATCTATTTATGGCCTTTATTATAACCACTCATTCATAATTTTTATTATAATCATTTTGAACATTCATCCACTTTCCTGCATGAACACTCAAGGGGGCATTATACCAATCATTTTCATTCATTTGGGGCAACATTTTTTCTCAAATCATCAACACTGTACTAATTATACTATTCTTAAAAATGATATTGCTTCACAACACCATTTCATAGAGGGGCAAATGTAAACACCTAAATTTCATTTAGTGTCGAAATGCACCTTAACACAGTAACTCTTCTTCATCCCCAATTTTAATTTAAATTAACACCATTTCCCTCCAAATTCAAATAATTGAATAATTTAAAATTAATCAATTATGCACACCTTTTATCCAAATTTATTTAATAAATATGGATTTTACACCTCACCCAGACATCCTCCACCTTTATCTCCCTCACATTTTGACTCATCCAACCAATTCCTTAACTTCCTCAACCACCTTGTGAGTCACCTTGGAAATTTTCAACCAATTTGACCCTTTCTTGATGACTCACTCAACCAACTCCCCTTTTCTCTCAGGCTGTGAAATTGGTCATCATCCTCATGGATGAGGATTAATTCTCCACCATAGATTATTTGAATAATTTGAAATATTAAAATAATCATCCACTGTCCAATCAATCTCCCATAAACCTATAAATAGACGTGTAAGCCATTACTTTAATTCATCTTAACTTATGCTAATGAAGTGTTATTAAATTAACAAGTGAATCCAAAATCAATCAAAGCTATCCAAAGAGCATTTGTATACCAAAATGTTTCCCATTTTCCTTTGCATTGGAGAAGAGTAATCAACCATATTTAAATATAAAATCAATTCAAATCACAATGGAAAAAGTTCACGATACTAAGGTAAAAAATTGTGTCCTTAGTTCTTTCATTTGTAGCTCTATCCTAGGTTGACCAATTTTGCCCACAGGCAAAAATTTTGGTCACCCTCTTCCCCTGTTGTTTTAATGACAGTATTTTTCAGTTTCAGCGAGTTCAAGGAATTCAGTTCATGGCCTGGTTCAATTTGATTCAACGGCTTTTGGTTCAAAGCGGCTTGGTTCAATTGGTTCAATAGTTCATCGGCATGCTTGGTTGAACCATTGAACCATCTTAGTTCAACGGTCTTGGTTCAAAGGCAAGGGTTCATCGGCTTCGGTTCAACAGTTCATCGACACACTTTGTTGAACCTTTGAACCATTGAACCAATTTTTGGTTCAACGGCTTGGTTCAAGGGTATGCCCTTAGCCGAAGGGGAGTCTTCAAATTTGAAAGGCCCTTGCAAAGGGGCGGATGCTTAAATAAAAAGGATCAGGTAAGTTCAAGGTTCAGTTCAAAGTTCATTTTGCTCAAAAGACTAAGTCATGAATTCCTTCAGACTTTTTGCCCAAAGGAATTCCTTTGAACAAAAAGTCCAAAGGAATTCAGGCGCAACTCAATATAAAAGCGGAGAGCGATAGAATTTCCGCAGACTTTTGTCCACGAGAAAATGTCTGCAGACAAAAAGTCTACAGAAAACAAATTCTGCGGAAGGTAGACCAAGCAAAGGCAGACCCGAACCCAGGGAAATTGTCCACAGACAATTTGTCTGTGGGAGCCTGGGGGGTAGTTTGGCAAACGAAGAGACCCACCAAAGGACCCCGAAGGGTAGGTGCCCTTGTGAGGGACTTTCGGTCAAAGTCTAAAGGGACTTTTCAAAGAGACTTGTGCTAAGAAATATACAAGGCAAAGAGAGATAATCTACAGAATGACAAAGCCTCATGGACCCGACTGGCGTAGCGAAGGACCCGAGGACGTCCCAAAGGACGTCAAATTTAGCAATATAGTATAGCTGTTGGTTTTCAAAGTGGTGACATTTGGGAAGCCACCAAATTCAAGAAGGTGAAATATCCATTGGTGTTCAAAGCATGACGGCCGCAGGGACGTCAAAATTAACGAAATGAAATAGCTATTTGTTTTCAAGTGAAAGAGTGTTAACCAGGAGCCAAAATGCAGTGACCCACTCGAATGTTCACCCCTGAGGGCTGAAGGAGCCAGATAGAGACAAAATTGAGAAAAGGACAAGGAGACAGGCATGGGTGAGCAAGTAGTTAGTCCAAGTGGTGCAAATTTGAGAAGTGACTCCAGCAGGTGAAATAGTGGTTGCAATTGATCACTAAAGGACGCAAACAACTAGCAATGCAACCGGTTTTCTCCATTTTACATTTAATGAGTAGACAAACCATGTAATCACCTTGATGAAGCGGCCTTACAGACAAGACAAAAAGCATAGCTCATAAATGTTTTGAGCGACTTGTTCTTCCCAATGAAGGGACGTGATTGCCACTTGTAAAGAGGGAGTGCCAAATGGACTTCCTAGTTTCTCATATATATTACGAACTTGGTCATTTTTTAATCATTTTTTTCATGATTTTACAAGGCGCAGCCCTGCTAAAATCACTAAATCTATAAACACAGATTTTTACCTCTTCTTAGATAGATATTCTGTGTATGTTTTGAGTGTTGATTTGTGTTTAGTCATTGTCTATTGATGCTCTCATAGGTTCAACACCAACACACCAGTCATCTACAAGGTGCCATTTGCAGCTGACAGGAAGAGAGTTCTATTTTGGGGTGCACAAAATAGAAGGGATTATCTATAGAGTGCCTCTTACAATACCTTTGGTGAACCTCCTTTTTCTGTATTTTTTTCCATTTAAACCTCCCTGTCAAGTTCTGCAGATTGTTTCTTCTACCAAGGGTGAAGCGTATAGATGTGTTTGTCTGATTTTGAGAGTGGATGTGAGAAGGTCATCTTGTTTTAGTGTATCACCTCCTTAGATTAATTTGTTTTCCTACATTTTTCTTCCCTTTTCATCCCCCCCATTATATCTACCTATATATATATGTGTTTTTCACTTGCTGGAACAAACACGATGCATCAAAGGGAGCTAGCTCTTATCTAGAGACTCTCCTCTCTAGCTTCGCCAATCCCATAGGTGAGAGGGGAGTTTCTATGTTGCAAGGAGAAGATAAGAGTTTGACTTCCTGTCACTGGGTGCATTTTCCTGCATCAACAGTTTTGGCACGCCCAGTGGGACACATAATTTGACAACTCATTAAGATTCAGGATTGATGCCGGTCTTGATACAGTGAATTAAGGTTTTCCAGCATTTGGCGACTCTACTAGTAAGAGCTTCAGTTTTCATATTAAGGCCAGTGTCTTAACTTTCTATGCCTAAGGTCACTACAAGGTCTGCTTTAAGAGGGGTTCCCTTTGATTTCATTGAATTACCTTTAAACTCTGTTAAAAGACTATGATTTGAGAGGACCCATCCTTATCCAACAAGCAATCCTCCCAGATCTATTGTAAGGGATGCAGCAGAACCCCAGTTACAGCTAACCCCAGCCATGGCATTGCCTTTTGTGGCTTTTCATGGTGAAATCCCCTTGAATCTCCCACGCTATGACCCAATTTTGGGAATAGCTCTAAAAAATGTGCCTTCTTTCGATGGAGTGGGATCCATTATAGTCATTAAGCATATTAAGAATATTGTTAATCTCTACAATATTCACAATGTAACAGAAGAAAATATCACCATCAAACTGCTAGCATTGTCTCTGAAAGGCAAAGTTCTTGACTGGTACAACACTTTGCCTGTGAATTCAATACATTCTTGGAATGAATTGTGGACTCAGTTGACAGATCATTTTGGGGAAAAAAGTGATGACCTCTCACTTGCTGAGCAGCTGACAACCATAAAGAGAGCTCCACACGAGTATATGCAGGACTTCAACACATATTTTTAAAAGACTTGGGATAGAATTCCCATCTTGGTAAGACCGACTCCCAGCTATGCTTTCTTGTACTATTTAAAGGCATTAAATAGTGATATTGTTGTGATGATCCAATCTATAGGAGGGCATATACTGCCAGCTACTTATGACATATTCATAGTAGTTAAAAACTGCTTAGTACATGTTGGGAAAATAGCCCCTAGGCCTCACATGCCACTTTTCCCAGAAGTGCTGCCCCCAATTCAGGTTGTCACTCCCATAATTGCTCCTCTACCTACCATTGAGAAACCAGCTGTTGTTCTGACCAATGACCTTAATGAGGTTCAAAGTCTGTTGCAGAACATGTCAAATGAACTTGTAGTCCTTAAAAGGTAGCAAGCTCAAAGCAATAGACCAAATCAGGGATACCAGCATTATGGTCAAGCCCCTAGACCCCCTTTTCAAGGTTATAATCAAGGGTAGGGTCAACTCACTCAAACCAGGCCATTTCAAAATTATAACTCAGGCCCCCCTTCATCATCTAAAGTCATGGTGCTAACTCAGAACAATCTAGTACAGGAGCAGCCAAGTTGTTCGACCATGGGATATGGTCAAGAACAAGTTGTTTACACAAATGAGATGATGAATTATTTTTAGAATTCAGACAATCAACCAGCTGCTCATTCCCAGGTCTTCGAGCCTTCAACACAGCCCAACACAAGTAGCAATCAGGCCCAGCCTGATTTCAGTCTCATGAATCATATGGAGGGGGAATTTTATTCAGTGAATTATGTGGGCACTGCAGACAATCAAGCTGATTGTGTTGCAGCCAACACAAGGTTTAAGAGAAGGGAAGTGACAAAGGCCCAAGCTACTACTCAGGTAGCAGTAACACCTTCTCCATCACACTCTAATTCAAAGGTCCCAAACTTCAGGCAGCCGTCTATACCTTCAACGCCTCAGCCTGTAGTTTAGCTTGGGATTAATCCCAAAAAAAACTTGAAGGGAGGCAGTCTTCAAGTCAATATAGTGGACCAGATGAAGAAGCTGCATATGAATATATCTTTATGGGATTCATTGTCTCTTCTAGGTCAGAAGGACGTATTAAAGAAGGAATTGCATGAGCTAGATCAATAAGTTGTCCCAACGAGCACTGATAACGTCTTGATGACAAATGGATAGCCTTCCACTTTGGGTTAGGTAAACAAAGAAGAGAAAATTACCCCTTTTTATGTATCCTTGGTCATAGGGGATTTCTTGGTACACAACTACATAATTAATAGTGGGGCCAACACCTCAGTGATGCCTAAGTGCATTGCTAACAAGATGGGACTGAAGTATGAAGAGATGAACAAAGGAGTCTTATATCTAGATGGGACACCTACAAAAATAGTTGGGATTGTGAAGGGTTTAGGCTTGACATTGCATGCTTGCCCAACTTTCTCAATTCCCCATGATATAGTGGTAGTGGACGTTCCTCCTTATTTCACAATTTGCTTGTTCAGGGACTTCACATCAAAGATAGGTGGCTATCTAGCAGCAAATTGGTCATATCTAGTTTTTAGAACCAAGTATGGGACCAAGGTAAAAATTGAGTCTGAGCCACTCTACAAGGACCATATAGAACCGTACACGCCCAAGGTAGTGAATGTCAATTACACAATCATCGACCCAGAAGAGTCCCAGACAGACCAAGATCCGTCCTCCACTCTTGAAGGAGTTGCAGACCTACTCTTGGATGAGTGGGGAAATGATAACTTCAAACATGATCCTTACAAGTTCATTGAGGAGGTAGACCTTGGAGTCTACTGTATGCATGAAGAGGGCACCTTCATGCCCAATATATTGAAGGCCAGCCAAGATGACCTTGGTCTATGGAAGTTGTACTTTGACAGTTCCAAAAGTAAGCTGGGCGCTAGTGGTGGGGCGATGTTGGTCTCCCCTTAAAAGGAAAGGTACTTTTTAGCTTTTCATTTCCAATTCTCTTGCACAAGTAATATTGCAAATTATGAGTCTCTTATACATGGCCTTGAATGGGCAATAAAAAGAGGGATTAAGGAATTGCAAGTTATGGGAGACAGCAAGCTGATTGTAAATCAAGTGAAAGGCCTAAATTTGACCAAGAACTCCTTGCTGAAGTATAACAAGCATAGGGTCTAGGACTTGGCGGAAAATTTCCTTGCTTTCAACATCACCTCCATTCTTAGAGAGCAAAATAAACAGGCGGATAGGCTGGTAGCAATTGGCACCCAGTTTGACATTTCAAAGGAAATAAGTCAAGACTGTGGTTTGTGCCACTTGAAAGTGGTGGTTCGGCCTTCTATCTCAGACAACATTGCAAATTGGCAAGTTTTCAAAAGTGACCAGCAAATAGCTTTTTTCCTTCAGGAGGAAGCTGAGTTCGCAACGCAGAATCAAGTGAAATTGCAACAGGAATACGGCAATCAAATTATTCAGTTGAAGAACAATAAACTCCCTAAAGGTCTGGTCATGCTTGAAAGCATCTTCAATAGAGATGACCAATTAAGAAATGAAAAGGCATGCATCACAACCAAAGAAGATAATTACAAAAGGGTTGATATCTTCAAGGACAAGCTGCTTGCACTTGGAAAAGTCTGCACATTTCAAGAAAGGTGGGCTTTCATTTTGCTGTGTCAGGAGTTCTTTGATGTCTTTGCTTGGGATTACAGTGACTTGAAGGGCTTCGACCCAAGGCTTGCCCAGCACACCATAAAATTAGAAGAAGGCACCAAGCCAGTCATGCAAAAGTAGAGACCTATCAATCTGACAATTGAGCCCCTCATGCAAAGGGAATTGGCCAAATTGATTGAGTCTAGAATTATATTTCCAATCAAACATCACTCATGGCTAGCCAACCTTGTTCTTGTTAGAAATAAAAATGGGGAGATCAGGCTATGTGTCGACTTCAGAGACCTTAATAAAGTCTCTTTAAAAGATCATTACCCCCTCTCAAGCATGGAGCGGATCATTCAGAAGGTAACAGGCATCGAACGTTTCTCCCTCCTAGATGGTTATTCAGGGTATAATCAGATTCTAGTGCAAGGATATAATCAACACAAAATAGCCTTCACCACTAAATGTGGAACGTTTGCCTATAAGAAGATGCCATTTGGGCTATCTAATGTTGGTGCTACCTTTCAGTGAGCCATGGATATGGCTTTTGGAGGCTTGATGAATAACAACATGCTGGTCTACCTCAATGATGTGATGGTATTCTCAAAGGAAGTGAACCAACACATGGAGCACCTCAAGCAGATTTTTGAAAGATGCAGGGAATTCAACATCTCTCTTAATCCAAAGAAATGCATGTTTTCTATTCATGAAGGGAAACTCCTTGGCCACATCATGTCCAAGGAAGGCTTGTCCATTGACCCTGAGAGAGTTCACTCCATTCTGGAGATGTCCCTACCAAAGCACAAGAAAGGCCTGCAAAGTTTCTTTAGCAAGATAAATTTCATTTGGAGATTCATTCTAAACTTTGCAGAGATAGTCAAGCCACTCACCCCTATGCTGAGGAAGGGTGAAGAGTTCAAATGGATAGCTCAAAGGAAAGATAGCTTTGAGGCCATCAAGCAGGCCATAACCTGGGCTCCCACTTTGATTAGCCCCAACTTCAACAAAGACTTCAACCTCTACACTTTCAGTAATGACGAGGTGATATCTGCCATGCTTACCCAAGCAAATGGTGAGGACCTCGAGCAACCACTGGCTTTTTTTAGCTAGGGATTAAAGGATTTTGAAGTCAGGTACACGTAAGTAGAGAAGCAAGTCCTGGCAATAGTGCAGAGCCTAAATAAATTCAAGCATATGTTGTCTAACAGCAGGATTCACCTCATGGTCCCACAGCCTGGCATCAATGATTTCTTGACCAATCGAGACCTGAATGAGAAAAGGGTAGGGTGGATTACCAAAGTGATGGAGTATGATATAGACATTAAGATCACCAAGCTGGTGAGAGGAAGAGGCCTGTGCAAACAGCTCGCTACAGACTTAAAGCAACAAGGGGAAGAAAGCTTGTTAATTCATGATGTAGCCACAGCAGAAGAGCCAACTGTCATAAAAGATTGGATGTTGGACCTAAGGCATTTCCTTATCACTGGTGAGTGCCCATAGGGTCTTGGCAAGATCAGAAGAAGGTATTTCAAACTCTAGTCTGTCCCTTATGTCTTGGTTGATGAAGTATTGTTTATGAAGGATTTCTCTTGGGTCCTCCTAAGGTGCATTGACCCAAACTAGGCTGATAAGGTATTGTCTGAGTTCCATGATGGACTAGTAGGTGGTCATTTCACTCCTAGAGTTACTGTAGCAAGGATAATGAGAGCTGGCTATTTTTGGCCTACTCTTTTCAAGGACACCCATGCTTGGGTAAGAAAGTGCCATAAGTGTGCACTTTTTGATGGAAAGCAATGATTGGCTGCCATGCCTCTATAGCCCATTCAAGTTGAGCAACCATTCATGCAATGGGGCCTTATTTCATAGGGATGATCAATCATCCCTTCAGTGCTAGACACAAATGGGTCCTGACTGCTACAGATTATTTCACCAGGTGGGTGGAGGCCGTCACCCTGAAAGAGGCAAATGAAACCATAGTCCTGGAGTTTTATGAGGGCCTGGTAACAAGATTTGGGGTCCCAGCCACCATAATCTCAGATAATGCCTTGGCTTTTCTGGGAACCAAAACTAGTGAATGGGCACTAAGGTATGGCATATGCCTCAACACTTCATCAAATTATTATCCATAGGGGAATGGGCTGGCTGAGTCCACCAACAAAAATTTGATCAGAATCATAAAGAGGACCATGGAAGAAAATTAGAGGACTTGGCATGCCAAGCTAAAGACAGCTCTATGGGCCAACCAAATTACTCCAAAGAGAGCAATCGAAAATTCTCCATATACGCTCGTATATGGAAGGGAAGCTAGGCTTCCCATCTCACTGGAATTGCCAGCATTGGATCTCACCCACCAGATGCAGTTAGAAGAAGGAACCAGCATGGAGGTCAGGCTGTGTGAGCTAATGGAGCTCCAAGAGGTAAGGGACCGGGCTATGGCTTCTATGACCAGTCACCAACAGCAAGTAAAAAGACACTTCAACAAAAAATCTTTGTCAAGAGATCTCTCTAAAGGAGACATTGTCCTAAAATGGGACAAAGATTGAGCTAAGCCTGAAAAGCATACAAAATTTGATGCCCTATGGAGCGGTCCTTACATAATCACTCAGTGTAAGTAGCATAATGTGTTCCAACTCTCTAGGTTGGATGGCGAAGAACTGTGTATCCTAGTTAATGGGATACATCTGAAGTGTTGCCACTAATTTTTTTAGTTTTCTTGTACATATTTTCCCTTGTTTTCTTTTTTGTTTTCCCTAAGTGTTGTTGCACAAATAGTTTTCTTAGTCTTGTGTGCGTTTTCATTTCCTTGGAGGTAGATTTGCGTGACTAGTTCTAAGTTTTAATAGAGCTGTTACTGGTTTTCAAAGTTACTATCTGACTCCGTGCCCAATGGATTTTCAAGGCAGCTGGTCTTTAAGCATAGTAGGCATGCTTCCCCTATGAGTCGCCAATCTGTTGACCAATTTTGCCCACATGCAAAAATTTTGGTCATCCTCTTCCCCTACTATTTTAATGACAGTATTTTTCAGTTTCAGCGAGTTCAAGGAATTCAGTTCATGGCCTGGTTCGATTGGTTCAAAGCAGCTTGGTTCAATTGGTTCAACAGTTCATCAGCATGCTTGGTTGAACCATTAAACCATCTTAGTTCAACAGTCTTGGTTCAAAGGCAAGGGTTCATCAGCTTCGGTTCAACAGTTCATTGGCGCGCTTGGTTGAACCTTTGAACTATTGAACTAATTTTTGTTTGAATGGCTTGGTTCAAGGGTATGCCCTTAGCCGAAGGGGAGTCTTCAAATTTGAAAGGCCCTTGCAAATGGGTGGGCGCTTAAATACAAAGGATCGGGTAAGTTCAAAGTTCAAGGTTCAGTTCAAAGTTCATTTTGCTCAAAAGACTAAGTCTTGAATTCCTTCAAACTTTTTGCTCGAAGGAATTCATTCAGACAAAAAGTCTAAAGGAATTTAGGCGCAACTCAATATAAAAGCGGAGAGCAGATGGAATTTTTGTGGACTTTTTTCCACGGGAAAATGTCTGCGAACAAAAAGTCCATGGAAAACAAAGTCCGCAGAAGGTAAACCAAGCAAAGGCAGACCCGAACCTGGGGAAATTATCCGTAGATAATTTGTTTGCGGGAGCCCGAGGGGTAGTCCGACAAATGAAGAGACCCGTTGAAGGACCCTAAAGGGCAGGTGCCCTTGCGGGGGACTTTCAGTCAAAGTCCAAAGGGACTTTTCAAAGAGACTTGTGCTAAGAAATATACAAGGTAAAGAGAGATAAGCCACAGAACGACAAAGCCTCATGGACCCGACTAGTGTAGCGAAGGACCCGAGGATGTCCTAGAGGATGTCAAATTTATCAAAAAAGTATAGCCATTGGTTTTCAAAGTGGTGACATTCAGGAAGCTACCAAATTCAAGAAGGTGAAATATCTATTGGTATTTAAAGCATGACGGCCACAGGGACATCAAAATTAATGAAATGAAATGGTCATTTGCTTTCAAGTGAAAGAGTGTTAACCAGGAGCCAAAATGTAGTGACCCACTCGAATGTTCACCCTCGAGGGCTGAAGGAGCTAGATAGAGACAAAATTAAGAAAAGGATAAGGAGATAAGCATGGGTGAGCAAGTAGTTAGTCCAAGTGGTGCAAATTTGAGAAGTGACTCCAGCAGGTGAAATAGTGGTTGCAACTGATCACTAAAAGATGCAAACAACTAGAAATGCAATCAGTTTTCTCCATTTTACATTTAATGAGTAGACAAACCATGTAATCACCTTGATAAATGTTTTGAGCGACTTGTTCTTCCTAATGAAGGGACGCGATTGCCACTTGTAAAGAGGGAGTGCCAAATGGACTTCCTAGTTTCTCATATATATTATGAACTTGGTCATTTTGTAATCATCTTTTTCATGATTTTACAAGGCACAGCCCTGCGAAAATTTCTACCTGAATCTATAAACACAGATTTTTACCTCTTCTTGGATAGATATTCTATGTATGTTCTGAATGTTGATTTGTGTTTAGTCATTGTCTTTTGATGCTCTCACAGGTTCAACACCAACACACCAGTCATCTACAAGGTGCCATTTGCAGCTAACAGGAAGAGAGTTTTATTTTCGGGTGCAAAAAATAGAAGGGATTATCTAGAGAGTGCCTCTTATAGCACCTTTGGTGAACCTCCTTTTTTTGTATTTTTTCCATTTAAACCTCCCTGTCATGTTCTGCAGACTGTTTCTTCTGCCAAGGGTGAAGCGTATAAATGTGTTTGTCTAATTTTGAGAGTGGATGTGAGAAGGTCATCTTGTTTTGGTGTATCACCTCCTTAGAGTAATTTGTTTTCCTGCATTTTTCTTCCCTTTTCATCCCCCCCCCATTATATCTACCTATATATATGTGTTTTGCACTTGATGGAACAAACATGATGCATCAAAGGGAGCTAGCCCTTATCTAGAGACTCTCACCTCTAGTTTCGCCAGTCCCATAAGCGAGAGGAGAGTTTCCATGTTGTGAGGAGAAGACAAGAGTTTGACTTCCTGTCACTGGGTGCATTTTCTTGCGTCAACACCTAGATCACATTAGTTTAGGTTAGATTTTAGTTTGTTAATTCATTTCTTAGCTTAATTTTCATCTAGATTACCTTCACACACTTCGTTTGTTCCCTTGAAACTTAATGGTATGTTCTCTATAATGGTTTCTTGGTCTACCCAAGAATTTTATGAGTAAATTTGATGGTTTGTCAAAAAAATTATACGACACTTCTCCTTCAATGTAGAATATTAGATAATCATGGTGGACCTATGTTAGACTAAACAAAGAGGAGGAGAAGGTTTTTCCAATTACTTGTAATGGTGGCATTCTTTAGCTAGCCTAATTCCACACAATCTCCCTAATAAATAATTGGTCGCTATGTTTATACCGAGTCTTCAGTTTGACATTGCTCATAACCTCAAACTTGTTTGTGCTAATACATTTGAAAAAGTTATCACCAAGGGGACACAAATTTGAAAAATATCTTATTTACAAGGGTATAATTAATCTTTATTCTTAGAACCAAAATTAGAGCAAGGTTTAAACTCAAGCTGCCCCCCAATGCAAGTAAAGACATCTAAAAAGTCAAAGCCATTCAATAGAAACAGGAATGTTCTAGGAGATGGGGTGACCGAACCATGTCATGTAAAAAAGATATAACCACCACTTGTTCAACCAAACCCTCCTAATTAACCTCTTACTTTGCTAACGTCACCTCCAAGAAGAGGCCTTTATAGTAACATATTTTTCAGCAATCTCGATAAGCCCATTGAAATGGTCCTACAAAATCTAGTTGCGACCAACATGATTTTTTGGTTGGTACCAAGACCATTTCTTGAAAACCAACCTAAACCAAATTGGTATAATGAGAATGACTTTTATGACTAAAAGGCCATTCTATTCATAGATGTGTAAAACTACGCCATTTTATTCAAGATTTTATTAAAAGTGGAGAGATAGTGTTAGATAATGTCGCCACATCATCTAATCAAAAATTAGGTATCTATCATAACCCTTTTTTACAACACAATGCTAATAATCAAAACTGACTTCCTCCAAATCAACATCATAGATAGCAACAACAACAAAATTAAAATCAAGGCCAAGATTTCCATTCTAACTAAGCCAATTACAAAAGTGTCCCTTAAATCTATAATTTTATAGGTTGTATCACGAGTAGACATATTACCAACATTAAGATCAATCTTAAGCCAAATCCCAACAATACCCAAAGACCTTCACCATACATTTTAGGACCTCCACCTCCATATACTAGTAATCCTCATTTGGTTTGTAATGGCCCAAACAGCAATCAAAAACCAAGAATTACCATTTCAAGCCATTATTTTCCTTCTTCTAATTATAGTAACATGTCATTGACTTGAGGTTGAGCAATCACAACTCGATGCTCAAACATTACCATTCAAGGTCCTCCACCTCCTCCCTCAAAAAATCCAATTAAAGGTCCTCCACCTCAAAATACTAGGCCAATTGCTCCTATTCATGATAAACCTTATGATATTATGGAATAATTTCAAAAGACACGTGCAAATTTCTATCTTAGATCACTTATGTACATCATATATCCACAAAACATATTGAATAAATTAGGGATCCAAGAGGGCTTAGTCAATTTTTAGTTAATAAATATAAAATAACTTGAAGACATAACTAATCAAGTCCAATCCCTATGTTGATCTATGATAATCAAACAAGAAAATTCAAAATATAAGGATAAAAGCAACACTTTATCTCACATGAAGATATGCTTGAAAATTGATCTAAAATAGTTTGAGCTCATCTTGAAGATGTAGAAGTCTTTGTCGATGCTTGAATCCTTGCTTGGGGAAAGCCTCTCTTTGTATACACTTGGTCTTGTCTTTGGCTTAGCATGAGAGAGAGAGAGAGAGAGAGAGAGAATTGATGAAGCTTCTTGTAATAATCCAACAGAGTAAGTTTACATTAGGAAGCTTGATGAAATGAGAGGTAAGAGAGTTCTCTTTATAGATTCCCTGAACTAATGTGACTGTCCATCTCATCCTAAGATGGATAATGAGGATCAATCCTCAAATCCATGATTACACCTTTGGAGTGTGTAAGATATGCCATTTAAGGTCTTTTGTAGTATGGAAGGCAAACTGGAATAAAGTGTAGTCATTTTACCTCTTGAGTGTGTAAGAGGGGTGTAAGAGATGTAAGATTATGCTTAAATGGCCATGTCATAAGCAACCTTGCCCACACTCCACTACATTCCATTAACTTGCCCCTATGACATCACCTATATGAGGCCATAATTCCATTTTGTATTCTTAGGCAAATGGGTAATCCAAATCCATGGAATTTCTTATTATATGAATGATTATGATAATTTATCAAGGTGATTAGTTGAGAATTAGAAGAAAGGTAAAGTTTACAATGTTTTTTTGTTATTCAAGCATTCACTTAATTAACCTACAAAGACACTTATAAAGGGTTGATTAGAATATGGATGAATCAAATAAGATAAATGATGCAAGATGATTCATGCCCCAAGGATGGATGTATCACTATGATTTTGGGTTAAATTGAAAATTATATGGGTAAATTAGTGTAGAGATGGATTGCAAAGATAGTTCCATAATTCCATTTTGTATTCTTAGGCAAATGGGTAATCCAAATCCATGGAATTTCTTATTAGATGAATGATTATGATAATTTATCAAGGTGATTAGTTGGGAATTAGAAGAAAGGTAAAGTTTACAATGTTTTTTTGTTATTCAAGCATTCACTTAATTAACCTACAAAGACACTTGTAAAGGGTTGATTAGAATATGGATGAATCAGACAAGATAAATGATGCAAGATGATTCATGCCCCAAGTATGGATGTATCACTATGATTTTGGGTTAAATTGAACATTATATGGGTAAATTAGTGTAGAGATGGATTGCAAAGATAGTTAGATCAAACATTAGTTAAGAAAAACTTAATAAAATGCATAAGAACATAACAGGCTAAGTCAACTCTTTCGATGGAGTTTGGAAAATGATAACTAAGAGTTATTGATAGAAAGCATACACAATACCTTCCAAAGAGCATCCCATCACCCAAATATGGCTCAAAACATGATTTCCCCCTTTATTTGGTGCTCAAGTCTTCATCAATGATGCAAGGTAAAGCTCCTCCATCATCTCTTATGCACCAATGAAACTAGGCTCATGATATGAAATCAAATATATGCCTATCAATGAAGTTATCCTATTGCAAATTAAACATAATAAACACCACCCACAAATGGCTTGTGGAGAGAATTCTACTTAATAAGTTTACACAAATGAAGGTCAAAAATGGTGGTCTTGGCCCTCCTATTTATAGTTTTTTTAGATTGATCAGTATTAACTATGACCATCCATCTTGAGATCAAGATGTGTGGCCATAAATTCATCCAATTTTTTATAATTAATCCATAAATAGCCTCATAATTATTTAGAAGGAAGGGGCATTAAAGAGATGTGGGAGGCCATAAAATTGATATTTGTTGCATTTCTGGCTTATGGATACCACCTGATAAATGATGTCTTTTGATGAGGCAAATATTAGGAATCAATTTCCAACTAAAAGATATTCAATAAATTCCATGGACTTTCCATTTAATCTCTTGATCTGGATTAATTTGTCTAATTGAGTTTAATCAATTTTTGTGCAATTCTATGGAAATGGGTTGAACATTATTAATAAAATTGGTCAGAATGTCATATTACCAGGTAATAATTTTACTGGAGAGGAATTATAAGGTGATGTTAATTGCATATAGACTAATACTCCATTTAAGATGTTAACACAAAATAAAACATGCACGTGTTGTGTGCTTCTGAATTAGAAGAAAAGAATGATCCAGAGCACCAAAATACATTTTCATCATTTTGACTCAAAATGTTCTGAGAAAAATTAATAATCACATAAAATGCATTACCCCATTTAGGGATACATTATCCTAAATCATCACTTGCATACGATAATCTCGAACCATTTAATGCATTTAAGTGATTTTGGCTCAAATTATGTATTTTCACAAATTTTGAGTAAGATTGATAATTTCAACATAATTGTGTTAGGAATTGAATGTCTACATTTTCTCCCTATTTGAGAAGATGTAACAATACATTCAGGCGAAGCAACATCTTTTCAAAGAAAAGAGTTGTCAAGAAGAAGTTGTAAGTGACCCATGATGCCCCCTCGAGAGGACACACTAGGATGAAAGAGAAGGATGAACTCTCGATAAGAGATAAAAAGTGAGTTTAACCCATGGAACAGATTAAATCCAGATGAGCTAATGCTTGCACGTGTTGATTCCTAGTGATCAAAATATAATTATAATATAATGGGCCTCAAGGATGGAGGGAAAGGGAAGGATACAATCCAAAAATATAAGTGACACACTTTGAACACACTCAAAGCTAGGGTGCAAGTTGCATGCTTAGGAACTGATCTTACATGCTAAAGTATTACCAGAATGAGGGTAAAATTCTATAGAGCTTGAAATTAGAAAAAATAAGAGAATGCTACTCCAGAGAAAGGAAATAATAAAGTGCTTTAGTAGATAAAATTTGATCATTTGATAAAATAATTTTACCCTGGTAGGGATGATTTTTATCATTGATAATTAATTATGCCCCAGTAGGGATGATTTAGATTTGTGACTGGTTCAAATGTTGTGCCCCAATAAGGAAAATTGGTAGGCATAGCTCAAAGAGATAACCTAGTACATAGATTAAAGATGAGTGGGTGTAAACATAGACTATTGATTGAAATAGTCATAGAAAACTATGCATACAAGAATACGTAAAGTGATGAAAGAGCTGAAAAGAAGAATAAAGATGATCGAGCTTACTTAAGATATGTTATGTATCCAAGTGCTACCTACATAGTCCAAATGAACCTCAAGATAATGTAGTTCACCCAGAAGTGGGAGAGAATGGAATGAGGAATGAAGAAATATAAGAAAACCAACCACTATTTGATTAAACTCATAATGTATTCCAAGAGATGCACATCTTGCATAGAGTTGGGTGTAAGATAATCCATGGGCATCTTGTTTATATTAAAAATTCCCCTAATGGGGGAAGATTCGAAGGCTCAAAAATAATAATTTTGGAGGTCGATCAACTTCACATAATTTTATTAACAAAAAAAATACATACATATATATATATATATATATAAGAGTTTAACTCTAACTCCTATAGTAACTCCTATTTTCTCTCCTAAATCTCTACCTCTATTGAGTTGTATGTATATAACTCTTATTTTCCTCAATTACATAAATATCCATATGTAATTATTAGATACGTAATAATTGTTTGCAATATTTTATTACTTAAGTACCATGTGAGGACTAATTCCTCAACATTCCCCCCCCTTAGTACTCACAGGGGGACAGAATGACATGCATAGACTCAACTACCCACCTGAATTTTTACATGCAGACGTCGGGTTCACCCAAGAATGTGTCTGATACATTTATTACATACATTTGTTTTGATTACAAAATACCTTTTCAACAAAAGATTATTTGAAAATTTGCCTCTTAAAGTTTATTCGAAAAAATACCTCTTAAAGTTTATTTGAAACTTCTGACTTAAGACTGACACTCACGAGATTAAAACAACTCAAGACACAAATATTTGATAAAATAGTACCCAAACTAATGATTAAAGATAAATAATAATTAAAAACATAATCTAAACCCAATTGAATAGAAACTGACTCTATAAACTTTAACAAAATCAAATTATAAATTAAAAAATAATAAAAATATTTAACAAAATAATAATTACTAAACTTTAAAATAAATTAACTACTTAAAAACCAAGAACCACTATAATAAAACTAAAACTATACAAAACTAATAAAATAAATTTTGCCAACTTAAAAAAAATTCAATTATAAATCTAAAAGATGTAATACTTAAACCTGATACTACTAAATATGATGAAAAAAAAAATTAGAAAAAAAAAACAAACATAGAATACCATAAAATCTAAAACTAAGGCTAAGAAAGAATAAAAATTAAACCAAACTTAACACAAAATAAATACCAAAACCCTAAAAAAATAAAACTCTATCATCATCTTCCATTCCTGAAGGAGAAGGTAGAGAATAATGGCAGAAAGTTTGTATGAAGTTTGCCAAGTTTGCAGAATTATGTAGCATCTTCTTTCTATCACAGATCAATTATTTTGAATGAAGGCCATTTGTAAAGAAACCAAGCTCTAAGGTAAGTGCCTTTCAAATGTTGAGTTAGACAAAGAATATATATATATATATATATATATATATATATATATATATATATATATATATATATATATATATAAATATATATAATGAGCTGTGGAGAAAGTCATTTAGATTTCTCAAACAGAGGATGTCATCGTGGAGATTGCAAGTGAGACTCAATGCACCAAAGGTGAGCCATGAAGAAGCTAATCTCAACATTATTTTACCCCATGATGCTTCATTTTGCATGTAGAATAGCTCTTTGAATTTTGAAAATTTCTTCAAACACTTTTTGGGTTTTCTTCCCTTTACATTCAGATTTCTAATGCAATTTGAATGGTCTAATTTATTCAAATAACAAAAAAGATTATGATCATTTTCATGAGCTATATCAAACTATTTTTCTCCTTTTTTCTTTTTTCTTTTTTCTTTTTCATTTTAAACAGATGATCTAGAATGCCATGCTGGAAGAAATGAAATAGAGGGAAATTAGAGAAGCCATAGCTAGATGGTGATCTATATTATGCGAAGTCATCCTGGTCTGTAGGAGATAAAATTGTTGTGGAATTCTTCGACGCAAGTTGTATCTCATGCTTCAAATCGGATACAAGTTAGAGATCTAATGAGATTCTTCAATTTATAAATCTCCAATGTAAAATCTCCCAATCCTTTTACTATAAGTTAATACACTGATCCAAAAATTAAAAAAAATAGAACCTTATATATATATATATATATATATTTGGAATGAAGATTGTGAATAGAATGGATGCACAGATTACGGAAGGAGATGAACATGATGAAAGCTTATAAGAGAAAGATACAGATGGATGGTGTATGCAAGTAGCTTTACACATAATCTACATTGTTCAACTACTGGCAGTATGCAAAAATAGTGAAAGGACAAAACAATTACTATTGCATGTGGTCTACACAACATAGCTATTGTATTATGAATGGAAGGTATAGAGATGTCTAAGATATGCCTGCTCTGATACCAAACATTAAAAATGCCCCTAATGGGGGAGAAGCCGAAGGCTCAAAAATAATAAGTTTGGAGGTGATCAACTTCACATAATTTTATTAACAAACAAATTACATATATATAGGAGTTTAACTCTAACTCCTATAACAACTCCTCAAAACACGAACACTAATCTAAGTAGGTTTTTCTAACAACCTTTATTCTCTCCTAAATATCTACCTTTATTTAGTTTTACGTATACAACTCTTAATTTATTAAATTACATAAATATCCATATGCTATTATTACACACATAATAATTGCTTACAATATTTTATTACCTAAGTACCATGTGAGGACTAATTCCTCAATAGTTTCATCGGTGCACTTGAGAGCTGATCTTCTGAGCTGCATTGATTTTTAGACTTGGATCCAAAGCACTTAGGGTTTGCTATAGCAAAATGAAATTATGCATTATAAGTATGATTAACCTATAATGGCATTGCATTTTAATTACATTGAGCCAGTTTAAATGTGAATATTTATAACTAAGGATAATGATAAGAACTACCAATACCAACGTTACAATGATTTACATTTAAAAAAAAATAAAGAAAATAAAAACAAACACAAATGAACCTAACTTAAAATCAAGACATGAATAATCAAGATTTAATTAGGAACATTAATGTACAAAAACAAAGCAAGAATAACTTAATAAACAACATGAAAGCAAGATATGAATAATAAAGTTCCATGTGACTATCAAGATGTTCCTAGAAAACAAAACAAAAGAAGAAGACCAAATAGCAAAACAAAAGACCAAGAAAAAATAACAATCAAAGGAAGAGAAAGGAATAAAAGAAAAAACAAAATAAATGGAGAGAAAATAAAGCACAATAAAACACCAATAAAAATCAAATAAACACACACAAACAAGAGTTAGTCAGAATGTTAGTGTGGTTTGAAAACAATTATTTAGGCACATGTAGTAGAGGCATTACTTTCTACAATAGCGTAACAAGAACAAATGACACAAAGTTAAAGGAAGGGGGTGGTCGAGTTGACTCCAAATATAAAAGATAAATGGACATTGCCTACATAGTTTCTTAGATGTGAGATCCAACATGAACTTCAAGCCAAATGTAGTTCTCCCAGGAAATGGGATATAAAAAAAGTGATGATAAGGAAACATGATTCATGCTGTAGAGGAAGTAAGGACAATGGTCTCACAAAATGGTGAGAGCATACAAATCAATACTTGTAAAATATCACAAGCATGAGACAAGATCAAAATAAATAAAAGGTGCAAGTCAATGTTTTTGGTTGTTATCGTTGATCATTTTCTAATGTTTTTTGTGTTTTGGGATAAGAAACAGAGATGAAATATTTATAGAATGACTAGGTGAACTACCTAACTGAGGAGATGTGCATCCACAAGTAAGAGTTAAAACAACAACTAAACTAGCTACAACTGGATCATGAATATAAACAATGGAATAAAGAACCAACTAATCAAGGAGATGTTCATCCAATAGTAGGAGTTATAATAATCACTAAATCTGGATGCAATGACCCATGCTCATAAATCGATGAGAGTGAGATAAAAGAGGGACTGAGTTGACGTCCACATGAATCGAGCATGGCCTACATAAAAAGGGATGATAAATAATGTTAGACATAGGATAAATGATATGAGTTGGTAATGAAAATGTAGATGATAATGGAATGAATAATGGTTGGGAAATAAATGAAGATCAAGATTTTCAAGCACACACAATGTTGTTGATTTTAGGTTCAACATAATTTTTGTTATGGTGAGGCTGAAGACTTCTGAATATGCTCTCATAGGACCCCCAAATTTTTTTATTGTTTGGGCTTGAGAGTAGTTACCATATAATTATGTTGTAGATTGGAAGTAGTACTAATTTGGTCATTGATAATGTCTTCATCAAATAGTGGAGAACTTGTATGCTCAGCTATTGGCATCTCGATGAGGTTTTCACCAATAAAATTATCTTGATTATACCATAGCACTCCAAGAAGGTTTTGATAAGGGATTTTAAAATTTAACTTTTATTTTATTCTAGTTCCTTCAAAAAGGTTTCACTAAAAGATGTTGATCTTGAACTTTGATTGTTCCCTAGTGCCTCTAAAAAGTTTTCACTAGGAGATTGTTCTTCTTTTGCATAAATTTGGTCTTTGTCCCCCTGATATTTTGTAAATAATATGTCACCATGGATGTAGTTCAACAAGGTGTGATTCTATGTATCCCAATTGATGCTTGTGAGAGGTGGAATATCAATATAATGGCTATGTTGGGTGAGAATAATGGAATGATGAAAGGTAGCACAATCCTCATAGAAGATACTAAGAGAACCTATGTCGATGCTAAAGTAATCATCCTCAAAAATCATAGAAAGATCATAAATATATTCAAAATGATCTGCAAAGCAAGTGTAACCAATGTTGTAACAATGATGACTATAATCTAATTCTGAAGTTGAGTCTGAGTCAAGGGACTCTAAATCCAATGTTGAGACTGATAGTGATTCTACTTCTGATGTAAAATCTGATGTCAGTTCTGAATGGGAACCTAACTCTAATTTTGATTCTTCATCTAATGTGGATGTCTCTATAATGATGTCTTGTTAAATGCTTGGTTTTAGATAAATAATGTCCTGTGATGGCATAATAGGCTCTATAAAAATTGATTCATCTACAAAGGGTTCAACATAGACTAGCTCATCTAAGTGAAGCCCCTCAAAGAGAGGGAACCACTTGTGGGACAACTTGACAGAAACTAGCCTATCAAATGGAGACTCCTCAATGAGTGGAAAAATATCTAGAGATAACTCTTCAGATATTAGCTTGTCAAGGAGATGGGCCTCTTTAAAAATAGAACAATGGTCGAGGCAATATTTTATCCAAGATAGTTATAATAATTAAGAAGCGACTCAAAAAATATTATCTCATCAACGTGAGACTCCTTGACAACAAGTAAGTTATCAATGAGTGATTCATCATAGGTTGACTCATCACAGATGGGTGTTTCAGCAATAACATCATGATCTTGGTTTATAATTGATCACAAAATATCAACTTTGAACACATTTTGGTCCTCAAAAGATGGATCTTGAAGAGGTAATGGTTGTTGTTGAGGCTCAAAGATCAGCATATAATCTCTAAAGTGGGGAATAATTGGCCCAAGGTAAATAATGTTTTGTGGTTCAATAATGGGCTCTCCAAAAATCAGACTATCAAAAAAGGGATCAACAAAGACTAGTTCATCAAATTGGCATTCCTTAACAATAAGCTCAATAAATACTAGTGATAGGCCAAGAATGGTAATGACCAAGTGTTGCGGAGCTTGGTTTCTCATACAAGCCAAAAGAGGAGGTCTTAAAATGGTAACCTTCATGTGTTGTGGAGTCTAGTTACTCATGCAAGCTGAAGGAGGAGGATAGCCTAAAATGGTAACCTTCGCACATTTCAAATCTTGATTGCTCACACAAGCTGAAGGAGGATAACCTATAATGGTAACCTTCGAGTGCATCATGAAAATCAAATTGGAATAACCTAAAATGGTAATATTTGAGTGCAATACACAAATCAAAGGAGAAGAATGGGGATACATACAAAAATCATCATGGATCAGATTGGTATTCAACAAATAGGCCCAAAGAGGGTGACATCCTCAAACAAGATGGAGTGATCATGTCCACCATAAAAATGCTCTTCCTCACAACTAGGGCCACAAGAGACCCCACTATGAGTATACTTTTGTGTCATATTTAGAAGGTTACTCTCTACGTTCGCTAAGATTTGGCATATTTTTATAAATGTTTAACAAGGTGTGTTTGGATTTTTTCCAAATAAATGACAAGGCAAAAAGAGACTATAATAAAGAGAAGGTGGCATAATACCACATAATTAGAAGAAATGGTTCATGAAATTACTCATTTGGTGGGTTGAAATCATTAAATTAGAAGAGGGTATGATAACTCAAAAACCTATAGTGTAAACTAGTGGACCAAATGTAGGTTTAGAGATACATCGATACCGTAAAATCTAGTTTAAATTTGACAAGTTATTACTAGAAACTTAGAAGAAAGTCCTTTGAATTAGGAAGGTAACAATGTGAACTAAGAAACTCAAGATGTGAAAACATGCAAAAATTCCTAAGTATAAAACTAAAACCAAATAGGGAGCACAATACTACCACATGGTAATAAGAGGTGGAATAAAATGTGTTATAGAACTTAGAGCTTGACACATAAGATAAACTAAGTTCTTAATGAGTAGATGATGATGAGTCTATAAACGACCTTTAATCCAAATGGGAAATCATACCCAAGTTAACTCAAACCAAGTGCAAATGGTAAACCAATTAACAAGTTGGCTTAGAACTTAAAAAGGTGAGATTTCAAATTTGATTTTAAAAATTGAAGGACTTAAAGCTTTTTGGAAAATGGTTTAGACTCAAATGGGTAGCATAACAACATTGTTTAGATAAGACAAACACAATGTTTTAGAATGAGGATCTAAATAAGGCAAGAGATGATTTTGATTTGACTAGCATAATGCTTCCCTTGTTCAAATAAAATGGTGGACAAAAAATGTGTTTGATTGATGTATTATTCACAAACAAGTTTTATACTCAAATCAGAACCAAAAAAGTAAAGAAAAAGACCAAATATAACTAAGTATAATGTCCAAAGCCCTAAACTGATAAGGTTGCTTCATATTTCTAAAATCCATTTATATGATTGCTCTTAGGAGGATTTTAAGTTTTAATCTAAAAATAAAAGTACATGAAGTAGTAGGGTTTTTACACCACCCCCTTCTCCCAAGATATTATACGGTAACATGGAACTTTAGGTTACTCTCCCTACATCAACAATATGTTCGTGATAAGTGGGTTTGTTCTAAAACTTAAATTTTTGACTGTCTATATGGTCCCAAGTGTGATTAACACTTGAGATGCCTCATGTCAATTGATTTCATATTGATTAACTTATTATGCAAGGGTTTATTCCTTTGCATAGTGATTTCATCCATGTACTGCTTAGTGAAATCCCCTAGTTAACTAGACCTAACTCGAGTTTTCATTATGAAAAGAGAGGTTAGTCACTCAACCCCTAGATCTTGTAGTATATGTGCCTTGATTTATATACCTCATTATGGAGTGGGGTTGAAACAATGTTGGGAGATGAAACCCTAGGTCAAAGCTTCTCAAAATGACTCGTGAAGAAGCTATGAACTCCCCTTCATAAGCTAAGATGCATAAAATAAATTATCTAAGTGAAAAGACTTTAGAGGTTATTTTTAGATCACCCAAATTATACGGGTTTTGGGGAGAGCCTTGACAACATTCTTTTCATGCCTTTATCAAAGGCACAATTGCAAGAAAAAGGTGTTTTTGTCACCCAAGTTCCCTAAAGGGGATGATGAAAGAGCATATACACACTCTTCATTTTTCACAAAAAAAAATAAGCAATAGATGATCTAGCATAAAATAATACACTTTTGAAAACTTGCAATTTAAGAGAGGGTAAATTTTATGCACCAAAAGTGAAGTGTTTAATGAATTTCTTGGCCCCTTGGCCTTCATTGAAAACTTTTAGAAACATCACAAAATAATTTAACTTAAAAACATCTAGGTTCCTTTTAAATAGCAAAAGGAAGGTTCAATATTTAATCATTCTCAAATTTGTCACTTTTCCACACGTGTGACCTGTAAATGTTAGAGTGTTTCCTTCTGCTTTGAAGCACAATTATTAATGAAATAATAAAGTTTTGAAAATTTACTCTCAGGTCCTCTATTTTTAACACACAAAAACCAACATCATTCAATAGTCACTGATGCTAATTACAACAAGACTGATGATGGTTATAATAGGACCAATTCTGGTCGAGATAGAACCAATGCCGATCGAGACAGAACTGATGCCAATCAATAAAAATTGATATCAGTTACCTATGAACCCTTAGGCAAAAAATGTTTTCACAAAAAACACTTGTTAGCCCAATCTCTAGAAAAGCTCTAGATCATGTAATATAATGTTCAAACAGAGACATAAGAACCAAAATATTTAACTTGTAATCTTTAAGAAAGCTTAAAAACCCAATTTTTATCTGTGTTCTACCCTACACCTAAACCAATGCCAGTTAACCTAGACTGATGTCGATTACACATAACCAATATCGGTCACTATGTAACCTATGTATCAACAGAAAATCCAAAAACACAAGAAAAAAATGATAAAATTTTGATTTTTAAGGATTTTTAATGACTTTTTAGGAAAACTAAGATTGCCAAGTTGGTCTCCTTGCTTGAATGGGATGAAGACTTCCACCAAGAATACCAAGATGTAGATATAGATTACAAAGATAGTTATATCAAGCATTGTTCAAGAAAAACTCAAGAGAATGCATAAGAACATAACAAGTTAATCCAACTCTTTTGATGGGGTTTGGCAATGACAACTAAGAGCTATTGAAAGAACGCATACACAATATCTTCCCAAGATCATCCCATCACCCAAATACAACTCAAAACATGATTTTTCCATTGATTTGGTGCTCAAGTCTTCATCAATAATGCAAGTCAAAGCTTCTCCATCATTTCTAGTGTACCAATGAAACTAGGCTCATGATATGAAATCAAATGTATGTATGTCAATGAAGCTATCCTATTTCAAATTAGGCATAATAAACACCACTCACAAATGACGTGTGGAGAGAATTTTGCATAATAAGTTTACACAAATTAAGCATTAAAATAGTGATCTTAACCCTCCTATTTATATATTTTTGAGATTGATCAAGATCAACCATGACCATCCATCTTGAGATCAAGATTTGTGGCCATGAATTAATCCAATTTTGTATAATTAATCCACAAATACCCTCATAAATATTTGGTAGGAAGGGGCATTAAAGAGGCATGGAAGGTCATCAACCTAATAATTGTTGCATTTATGGCTTATGGATGCCACCTCATAAATGATGTTATTTGATGATTCAAATATTAGGAATCAATTTCCAACTAAAAGATATTCAACTTCCATGGATTTTCCACTTAATTTCTTGATTTGGATTAATTTGCTTAAGTGAGTTTAATCAAATTTTGTGCAATTCTTGGGAAATTAGTTGCACACTATTAATCAAACTGGTTAGAATGTCATATTACTGGGTCATAATTTGACTAGAGAGGAATTAGAAGGTGATGTTAGTTACATATGGACCAATAGCCCATTTAAGATGGTGTCAACACAAAATAACACATGCATGTGTCGTATGCTTCTGAATTAGAAGAAAAGAGTGATCCAAAGCACCAGAATATTTTTTCATCATTTTGACTTGAAATGTTATGAAAAAAGTTAATAATCACATAAAATGCATTACCTCATTTAGGGATACATTAGCCTAAATTATAAGCTCGAACCATATAGCATGTTTAAGTGATTTTGGCTCAAATTGTGTATTTTCACAAATTTTGAGTAAGATTGATAATTTCAACACAATGGTGTTAGGAATTGAATGTCTACAATTAGGTCTAGTGGTATATTTCTAGTTAAACTTAGATGCGATTATAAAAAGTTGTTTTGAACATAATTTAGACACGGAAGTGGTTAAAATGGATTGTCTACATTTTACCCCTGTTTGAGAAGGCATTATGAAACACTAACATATTTTTAAAGATTTAAATAGTCATCAAGAATAAATTTGATAACGCTTGAAGAATGATGTCTTTCACTCTTCTCTCTTTGTAATTTTATGAGTTAGTAAATTCAGATTGATGCCCCAAATGGCACTTTGGTTAGTCTTGGATGCCCCTAAGGGAATGGTTGGATAAGAAGTTGAAGCATATGGGCCCTCTAAAAAGAGAGGAAGAAACAATATTTGATCATAATAATGTGTCCCAACAGGGCATATTTGATTATTTATTCAAGGAGCTACCCTAGTAGGGAGAATTTGATCATTGATTGGGTTGAATGGTTTGCCCCAGTAAGATTTATTTTCATTCTATTAAATGATGATTAGGCACTTGATGAATTATTTGGAGAATAGTAGACAAGGAGAGATATTGCTTCAACATCATCGATTAGACTTCCAACATCTTGATTTTTGATATAGTACCATAAATTATGTATCATTATAAAACCACCATAAATGACTAGGCCATAATGTGTATAAGGATCGACCCCTGATTCCAATAAAAAATTGAAAATAATACACCAATGATAGAGACCATGATGATAATGTTTTCAAAGGCTAATGGATGGACTCAAATACAACTTTGTAATAGGAAGCACAATGATGATGACCCTGCCAACATAGTGGACTAAGTTGAGGTGATAATAAAAAATAAAAACAAATAAATAATGCAAAGAAACAAGCAAACATAAACTAAAAAATAAATAACATAAAACATCTATTTTATCAAAGAAACACACCAAGAATAATCAAATATAATCATGGTAAACAAATCACATAAACATGCTATAAAATAATCCATTAGTGAATCAGTCATGTGTCTGTGAAGATAAGGTGCCACACTTGGGTGCTTGGTCAAATCATAGGTCAAGAGGGAATGGGGAATAGAATAAGAGGGAAGGGGTGGCCGAGCTAACTCCAAATACCCCATTCTAAGTGGATGTTACCTACATAGTCTTAAGGACTTCAAGCCAAATGTAGTTCTCCTAGGGATATGGTATAGAAGAAAAGTGATGACAAGGAAGAGATTGGATTGTAGAGTAAATAAAAATGGAAAATGCACAAAATAGAAATATCATTTTGAGATAAATGGTAATGAGAGTGCAGTTACTAATGAAACTAGTTGAGCTAACCCAGGATGCCCTATGCATCCAAGTGATGCCTACATAGTTAGTGCGGGCTTGAGGTCAATATAGTTCTTCCAAAAATGGGAGTGAACGTGATCGATAAATGGTAAAGGCAAATGGAAATGGTCATGGTTGCATAAGGGGTTCCCACCTGGTAAATGAGAATAAACCACACCATCTAGAACATAGGTAAAGCCACTCCCAAACATGATTACAAAGTATAAATTTTGGGACTTAATACCTCTCATGGATTTTTTAAACCTTTTTACAATCTTTTGATTTTTAGATTGTTTTTAGGATTTTCAAAATTTTGGGGTTTTTGGCATCTCAACTCAATGGAGGATTATGAGATGTAGAATGGGTAAAGCTCATAAAATGATGAGAGAGTGGCTTAGGTTGCTTGTGAAATAATAAGAGCATGGAAATGGGGTGATCGAGATAACCTCAAAAACTAAATGGACCTTAGGTCAATGTAGTTTCACCCTAGTGGAAACTACTACGAATCAACAACAGGGTTGAAAAACATGAATGGAATTAAGAATGGCATAGTATTCAATTAAGAGCTAAAGTATGTATTTTATAAAACAATCACTCAAGTTATAAAACAATCACTCAAGTGAATCGTGCATAAGCTACTCTAAGATATCGGTAATCTTGGATGTGTTGATGGTGAACAAATCTGAACAATCTATTGGAAACTTTATCTAAAATCTAGCATCTAGAATCATATACCATACTAGTAAACCAAAATCAAGATCAAAAAATGGTAATAGGATTAAGGAATAAGATCAATTTGGATTAACTCAATTGGAAATGACATGAAAGAAAAATGGTTCCAAGTTATGCCCCCAAGCAGGGGTTCTCATAAATGGTTCCAAGTGTAAAAATGTTTGAGATGCATAATAATCATGGGCTCATCTAGCTCTTCTCCATATGGTGTGGCTAATATGTATGCTCCTTATCCATAATTTGTTATGATGATGAATGGGACCAGCCAATTAGATTCAAACTTACCCTTATTTTCATAGGCATCATTGGTATTCTTTTGATTTTCCCTTATAACTAGGTCTCTAAGCTCAAAGTCTCTATGCTTGACATGCTTATTATAGTTATAGTGTAACCTATTTTGATAAGCCTAAAGATTATTCAAAGTAGCTACCCTATTTTCATCAAGTAGGTCTAATTCTTATAGCTGAGAGACTCTATATTCCTCATCATCAATGATATTCTTTAGTGAAATGCATAAAGAGGGTAACTCGATTTCAACACAGAGAATAGATTACACACCATAAGGGAGTATACAGTGGCTCTTATTGGGGTGCAGGTATTGGTGGAGTTTGCCTAGAGGGTGGGAAATAGTTACAGATGCCAGTCATGGCCAAAATCATTAATGATATTTTTCAAGATTTAGATCATGGTTTTGTTAGATGTTTTTACTTGACCATTTCTTTGAATAAAATAGGCAGAGGAAAAGTGTTGTGTGATTTGGTATTTGGCACAGAGGGCTTTGACATCCTTATTCTTGAAAGAGCCACCATTATCAGAAATGAGATCAGAGGGAATGCCAAAGTGGAAAATGAGGTGATTAGGGATGAATTTGGATATCTACTTACCTATTACATAAGTGAGGAGAATGGCTTCAACCCACTTAGTAAAGTATTTAGTTATAGTAAGGATATGTTTACAGTTGTCTTATGAAGTCAAAATAATTTTACTTGTGAGATTGATTCCCCATGTGAAAAATACCCATGGCATAGTGAGTGGTTGAAGATACAGAGCTAGTGCATGAATGAGATTGGCATGCTTTTGACAAGCCGCACATTTTTTTACATATACACATGCATCATCTTTCATAGTAGACCAGTAATACCCTGTACATAGGATTTTCTTGGCAAGGACCACACCACTAATGTGGGGCCCATAAATCCCTTTGTGTACTTATTTAAGTTCTAATTCGGACACTACCAAAGCTAAATAATGGAGTAGAGTTCCATCATATCCTCTACGATAAAGAGTATAGCGATAATGGTATAATGAGAAGTGGAATGGACGAAGATTTTTTATTTTTGTGAGAAAAGTTGGAAGGAATAATGTTTTCATTGAGGTAAGCATATATGTCAGAGTATCAAGGTGATTTGGGACCAGCAATTTCACATACCATTTCATATTCTAAATGTTCAATAATAAACTAGTAATCAATAACATGATATGCAGCTACTATTAGGGAAATTATGGTTGCCATTGATTCAACAATTATGTTATTGGCTCTTGAAATCTATTCAAATTAAATATGATCAGGATTCTATTTCAAATCATCCACCATTTGCTTGTATGGAATGAGTTTGTCATCTTTGGTTTGGTACTACTCTATCACCTAGTTGATAATTAATTGAGAATCTCCATGAACATACAAATGATTTATGTTCTATTGTACTGTGAGATGAAGCCCTATAATGAGTGCCTCATATTCTATAATATTATTGGGACAAGTGAAACCAATATGAAATGCCTTGGGAATGAGATCTCCCTATGATGTAAGGAAGAGAATACCAACTCCTAATCCATGGTAAGTATAGGAACCATCAAAAGAAGGGGTCCAATGTTGAGAAACAAAAGAAGTGTTGAGATTCATGATTGACTCATCAAAAAAATTGAAGATAAGTGGCTTGGTATCTGATAAGGATGTTTCAACAAGTTAATATGCAAGTGCCTACCCCTTAATGGCCTTTTAATGAACATATTTAATTTCAAATTTTCTCAATATCTATTGAAATACCTAACTAGAAAACTGCACATGATGATTCTACATGTCAGAATAACTCAACATACCTTAGAGGCCACTTAACCTTTCTAGACCCACTAACCAATCCATCATACCTTAGGTCTAGTTAGCTACTAATATAACTAAACTCACTAATTCACTACCTTGATCAATTTTCCTCTAAACCCTTAATCATTGACGATCAGCTTGACCGTCGATGGTTAGGCTGATTGTCGATAGTCAGATCTTCCTCATTCTTACAAAAATATCAGTTGTGTACAAGCTAACATGGCATAATTAAATATGTCATCCTTACTCATTGATAACAAACTCCCAAGCATCGAAATCAACAAACCAACCTCCTAGGGAACCTTTTATCATCCATCTCTCTTTTCCTATAAAAGGAGGAGAGTACGAGGTGAAATAAATCCATCAATCAAAAGCATTCTAGCATATAGGTATTCAATATTTCCAGCTAGTCTTCCTTCTAGAAATTCAATAACTACAACAGAGATCCAAACCTCTACTAAAATTTCTCTTGAGGTAAAGTATCACTACTCTACCAAAATTTCTCCAGCCATCAGCCATTTAACAAGCAATAGGAACATTTTGTATTTTAGCTTTGTTTGTTTGGTTCATGACTTCCAAGCCTAAATCAGAACTCTTGCACCTATCTTCTAACTTCCCTACCCCTAATCAGACCCTTAACAAATCCTTACCTAATCATTAACCCATTATACAACTTTTTTTTAACACTTTCAGAATTCCATAGGCAACCATCGACAGTCACCTCCAACAATCGACGGTTACCCAACCACCAACAGTCAGCTTAACCACTGATGGTCACTATGGTAATAAATAATAAGTTATTTCTAATAGCTTAACCCCAACCAAATTTGCCTTTCTGTGTCCCTACTTTTTCACAGACCCCTATCTGATTTTATGAACTTGATCTGATTTATTTTAGCACTAGTATTGACCCATTATTGTTATATTTAGTTATTTTATCTAACAAGCATTCCTTTCTTCTTATATTTCATTTTAGTTATTTTCTATTATTTGATGCAACTATTTTACTTTTATCTTTTCTGACTTAATTATTATCAAAGAGTGAATTGATAACCTCCTAACAAGCTCACGCTTCTTGGATCTAGCTCATGTTAAGCAGTCCACCTAACTATCTTTCTAACAACCCCTTTTGTTAGTGTTTTCTTATCTATAGGTCATCCTTCCAAGACAAAAAAGAGATCTCTAAAATCATCTAGATCATGCACACATAATAGCTAGGTTCTTCTATCATACCCTTATTACTAGTTTTTTACCTTCTTCCTTAATTAAGAAATGAGTAGAAATTAAGAGAAACATTTTAGCACGCTCGATGGGATCAAGAATTATCTAGGTGCCCTTTTCTTCCTTTATTCTATGCTCATACAATGAAATCTAAAATTTCTTTTGGGCTAAAAATAAACCTTGCATACATTAATTGTTAACTTGTTTTTTAGTTCATTTAATAACTTAAAGGCAAAAGTAATAAGTTGTATTTTCACTCTTATTATCACACATTTTACCAAACCACATAATCAATCAATGCATCAAAACAATTGACATAAGGCCCGACTAGGATTTCATCACCTAGTGGTACACTTTACCCTTTGGCTATCTTATTTGGAGGTCATTACCAATAAGAGAAACCATAACTCAACTCTCAAGTTGAGTCTAAACTCTGAAATTTAGTATATCTTGGCTAAGCACCTGACACCCTTATCATTGCAGTGTTGAAGTAAGGGGGTAGGCCCCAATATGAGGCCATATACTGACTTTTAATATAGATTTGTGAGAGCCTTTAACACCAAAAACTAACCTTATAATTCCTTTCTAGTACCTGATCTACAAACCAAATTTCTTCTTCACACTTTCTAAGGCATAAGCCAAAAGTGATCTAAAAAGAATCCTAAGTTTTTAATGCACTTTAGTGTATGTTTTGATTACCTTCAGATCTTTTTGTATTTCTTGCTTTGTGTTTGAGTTGTGAGCTTTTCATCAATTATTTTCTATTCCTCACATGGTCTTTACTAGACAATAGTAGAGGAACCAAACCAACTAAGAACCATCTTCCTCTTCCTTTTCTTCCATGGAGTATAATTTTGATGTTGAGAGTTCTCCCCATCTTTATCCCCCTCCTACTATGCCTCAGATAGTTTTTTAGGGTGATGCGGATTTCACTACCTTCCTTGATTACAACTCTGTATCCCTTCAACATTACCTCAACACCTTATCTCACCATACCCCTATTGTTTTGGTTCCTCCTACGGATCCACCTTATGGTATGCCTCCCCATATTATGGTTGGTGCTACATATACCCAACCTATAATCACCCAAGCATCTTTTTCTACCAATATCGCATCCACTACCACCACCTAAACTCAATCCAACATCCCAACCAATAACCAAACACCCCCTATACCAACCAAAACCTCTAATATAGGGGTAACCTCACCTCTTATTACCCATACTTCATCCACCTTAGGGATATCTTATAACCCTATTTACACTATTTCCCTTATCACTACCAACCCACCAATTTTGATCCCACTTCAAAATTTGGTGCTTTCCATACCTCCTACCCTTCCACCTATTAGCACAAGAGTTACCACTCAACCCCAACCAATTAATCCATCCATACCTCCAAATCAACCCATATCAATCCCTTAACAAATACCCATGACATCCTACCAATATGTTCCTAATCTGTAAGGATACATTGTTAGGGTGTGGAGCTAAAAACTTCACCTAAGGTAAACAGGGAGGTTTTCGGAGCTTGACAGTCGTCGACGTTGGCAGGCCAAAACTGACATCGGTCAGGGGACAGTGCAAGGGAAATCAGCATCGGCAGGAGATCGGCCGGTGTCAGTCACCTCCAGTCAGGCAGGGACCGACGTCGGTCACCTGTGGTGGTCAGAACTGCTGTTGACAGATAGTCAGTTAAGTGAACGCATTATTTGCATGATGAAGACCAGTTCAAGTCTTTGAGCCGCCTGTCTAATTAGTGTATGCATGAGATCTATATAATAGACTCATGGGCTGTATTGTTAAGTGTTGAACTTGTAGAATCCAAGTGTGGAGCTTGGAGAGTTCTTCCCATGGTGGAATCAAGTAGGATTCCCCATGTATGTAAGATCAGGTTTGATATGCAGGGTGTTGCAGGATCATGGTGGAGATCTACATGTGATAAGTAAGATCAGGTTGGTCTGCAGGGATGTGTGTATGTGAGGGTCAGAACAGGATTGACGGGGGAGCAAGATCAAGTTGACAGCAATACATCAGGAGCAGGATCATGGTGAGATCTACTTGGAGTATCGGTTCGTACTCGGTTGTATTGGATATACAATGAGGTGAACAATATCTTGTGTTAGTTGTTAGTTGTGACCTATGAGAGAAGATTACTCAGGTGGGAAGATTACTTGGAGCTCTTGAGGAGGAAGCCTCATAGAGGTGAAAGAAAGAGTGTGATCTCTTTATTGTAATTTCCTTTGTAATGAGTTGAATATAATTGTGTGTTGCCTCTCATATTCTGTGTGTTTTCTCATTGATAGTTATTTGTTCTTCTGGGTATTTCCACATGTTTAAGTTGCTTATACAAAGGTAATCATGTGTGCTCTTAATTCTGACAAGTTGCGTCAGAGCTTTGGGGAACATAGGTCCTATTAGATGGTATCAGAGCGAGGTTGGATGTTCTCAGAGCGAGTTTGACTAATAGATGGCCCAGATCTGGTTAGTGGTTTGTTGATTATAGGTCATTCACAGGTTTTATGATTGAGTGAGAGTATAGCAACGGCAGAAGAAGGTAAGCTGAAGATGAAGAAATTCAGGGACAGGATTAACACCACAAGGAGTGTGGTGGGTTGTCTTCAAGTGGGAGCTTGAAGAGGAATACAAGCCAGGATGCAGATTAGACAGAGTACTGGTTTAGGTACAAGTGCAGCTATTTATCTCCAAGTGGGAGATTGTTAGGGTGTGGAGCTAAAAGCTTCACCTAAGGCAAACAAGGAGGTTTTCGGAGCTTGACAGTCACCGGCATCGACAGGCCAAAACTGACATCGGTCAGGGGATAGTGCAAGGGAAACTGGCATCGACAGGAGATCGACCGGCATCGGTCACCTCCAGTCAGGCAGGGACCGACGTCGATCGCTTGTGGCAGTTAGAACTGCTGTTGACGGATAGTCAGTTAAGTGAACGCGTTGTTTACATGATGAAGACCAGTTTGAGTCTTTGAGCCGCTTGTCTAATTAGTGTATGCATGAGATCTATATAATAGACTCATGGGTTGTATTTTTAAGTGTTGAACTTGTAGAACCAAGTGTGGAGCTTGGAGAGTTCTTCCCATGGTGGAATCAAGTAGGATTCCCCATGTATGTAAGATCAGGTTTGATATGCAGGGTGTTGCATGATCATGGTGGAGATCTACATGTGATAAGTAAGATCAGGTTGGTCTGCAGGGATGTGTGTATGCGAGGGTCAGAACAGGATCGGCGGGGGAGCAAGATCAAGGTGATAGCAATACATCAGGAGCAGGATCATGGTGAGATCTACTTGGAGTACCAGTTCGTACTCAGTTGTACTGGATGTACAATGAGGTGAACAACAGCTTGTGTTAGTTGTTATTTGTGACCTATGAGAGAAGATTACTCAGGTGGGAAGATTACTTGGAGCCCTTGAGGAGGAAGCCTCACAGAGGTGGAAGAAAGAGTGTGATTTCTTTATTGTAATTTCCTTTGTAATGAGTTGAATACAATTGTGTGTTGCCTCTCATATTCTGTGTGTTTTCTCATTGATAGTTATTTGTTCTTCTAGGTATTTCTACATGTTTAAGTTGCTTATACAAAGGTAATCATGTGTGCTCTTAATTCTGACAAGTTGTGTCAGAGCTTTGGGGAACTTAGGTCTTATCATACATAGCATATTCTATCCAACCTTGTGTGTCCATTAACCCTTATGTGGCATCATCCCAACTGTCAATGACCACATACCAATATGTGGTATCTTCTCAACCTTCTACCACTTATCCATATATTATGGCCACCTAACCTCAACCAAACCTACCACCTAATTATGGATCTTCCCAACCCCAAAAAGATTTGGTCAAAATGTTAATGGACAAAAAGACCAACCTAGAATCATATATCTCTAGGGCTCATAACCTTTTATCTTATGATCAAATATGTAATGAACTTATTCACCCATTTATCCCTATCCAATATTATCCTCCTCAATGGTAACTACTCAAGTTTTCCAAGTTTTAAAGCAATGAAGAACCCCAAAAACACTTAAGAGCATTTTGCCATTATTGCTACTTAATTGCATATGATGATTCTCTTCTCCTTTACACCTTTTCCAAGTCTTTATCTAGACCAGCCTTAGATTGGTATAATACTCTCACCAAACACTCCATCTTTTCCTTTTCCCAACATGCCCAAATATTTTTAAATCATTTCTCAGTCAATATATCTAAGAAGGTCTCTATTATCAACCTCTACTCTATTAGGCAATTTGATGACGAATCAATTACGAATTTCGTAGCTAAATAGAGAGGTCTTATCAACCATCTCTCTTTATCTTTACCCCAACCTGAGTTGATTGAAATTTTCTTTCAGGGTTGTGCCAAACATATTTCCCCTACTCTTCAAGTTCAAACTTTTAGAACCTTTGATGAGGTTTTCACCATAGCACACAAATTAGAAATCAGAGCCATTGATGAGAGAAAATTTAAAATGAGCAACAAAAATTATAGTTTCAAATCCAATGACCCTTCCTCATCAAAAAATACCAATCAATCTAACCATCCCATTACCAAACCAAAGGCATCTACAAAATCATTTGTCCTTAAAATTGCTTCATCACCAACTGTCCACCAACCCAACCAACAAAATAGAAATCAAAATGAAACTACCCCAAAACAATACACTCTGATAGGGGAGTCTTATGCTTCAATTTTGGATAAATTCCTCAAAGCCAACATCATACAACTTCCTCACATAAAACCTCCCCAACAATTTGATGCTTCTCACCCTACACCTGGTTGGTACAATAAGAATGATTTATGTGCTTTCCACCATGTCATTGGACATGATGTTAATAGGTGTAACACCTTCAAAACTAATGTCCAAAACATGATTGATAAGGGGGAACTTATATATGATAATCCCAATGAACCCCTGAATCAGTCCCTTGATATATTTTGTAAACCTTTCCCCAATCATGCCCCTTCTACCAAATATGATGATAATAAACCAAAATCATCTCACGCTCATGAGGTCCATAAAATTAATGTCATTATCAATGAACCTACCATTGAGGATACCATTACCTCAAATACCTTTTTCTCCATTCCAATTTTTGAAGTGGTTAACTCACCCTTTATTCCTTTGGATACCTAAATAGAGGAAACAACCACCCCTCTTTCTTTACTTGATAAGACCATGGACCTATCCACATCTCCTTTGATAGAAATACCAAAAGAGGAAACCATTGCTTCAACTACCTCTTCCCCCACTCGACTTATTGAATTGGTAGAATTACCCACCATTCCTTTGGACACCCAAACAAAGGAAACAACCATCTGTGTTCCTTCACTTGAGGCCATCACACCTACCTCCCCTATCCTAGAACTACCCATTCTCTCTTTGGGAACCATCCCAAAAGAAGAGATTACCTTGTTTACTCCTTCTATGGAGGAAACATCCTCTCAAATCTTGGAACCTTCCATCAAGAACAAAGGTGAAAAAACCATTACCTCACCTCAACCTATGGGTTTAATCTTTGAAACCAATGACCAAGGAATGAAACCCATTTACAAGTCTTTTTCTAGATTGATCCAAAGCCTAGAGTTCACTTCTCAACCTAATCTGGATAAAGCCACCTTTTGGCATTGGCTTAGGCTCCCCTATCAAAACAAACCTAAACCTTCAACCTCACTTTCATCCACCATCAAACCTATAATCACCTCAATGCCTTCATCAAACACTTCTACCTCCAAAATCATAGGGGAACCATCCAACCCACCTCCATCTAAAATTTTCAAATCACCTTAAGCCTCTCTAACCAAACCTATCAAAAATCTATGAATACTTCCTACACCTAACCTTACTCACACATATTTGAAGTTGGACTTAACCCCATCTATTCCATGAAAGAAAACCCCAACCAAACCAACTAAGAAGGTGGAACCACCTAATCTCCCACCTCGAATCAGAGCTATACCACCTCTTTACCTCTTACCATCTATCTTAGGACCCCATCCTTCTACCATCCTAGGAGCTCATCCTTCTACCAAGATGGTGAACCCTCCTACAACTACCCAAACTAAAACTTCTCCTTTCATTCTACCTGTACCTACCCCCACCAAATCATCAAACTCCTCATCATTCTTAAATAACCTATCTAGCTCTACCTTCCCAACTATATCCAAACCTTCATCATCCAAATCATCCACTTCTAAACCTTCCACCTCAAAACTGACCATAACCAAGAATTTCAAACCAAAAACACCTATCAAAACAATTCCACTGCCTACAACTTCTACAAAGGCTCCTAGTCCTAAAATCAAAAACCTAACACCCATAACACCTTTGCTCAAATCTAAATCAACCATTCTACAAAGTTTGTTGAAATCCTCTTCCTTAATCATACTCCCTATAAAACCCTTCAACCCTTATAGTCCTAAACCATCTTGGTTCAATGACATTTTAAACTGCTCATACCATAGGACACCTGGACACAACATGGAGAAATGCAAAGCTCTCCAAGCACTTATCCACAACTTATGGGATGAAGATGATCTATTATTAGATAAACCTATTTTAAGACCATTAATAACCCAAACACTTACCTAACATATACCTACTCCCCCACTCTAACCTAAGAGTAAGGAGGAACTGAAGCTTCCATCTAGCCCAACACTTCCCCTCATCCACACTATCCATATGGTTACCCAATCTAGGGCCCAACAAAAAGATAAGGGAAAATCCAAAGGGTCCATACCATATGCATACCCTTCCACCCCTCAAAATTCTAAATCAAACCCAAGCACCCTCACCTTCACCTTAAATTTCACCAAAACCCAAAATATCCATTTTGGGTGCCTCTCCTTCCAACCCTTCTAAATATATCCAGCGAGTGGTTCTAAAATAACTTCATTAGACACCAGTGAAGATGAGCCTTTATGAACTAATCAACACCTCAGCCCATCACCACAAAGCATTGATAGAGGCCCTGTAATCAATAGAGGTTCAACCAAAATACCCTCAACCTCTTGCATCCTTTATCAGAGCCCTTCAACTTTATACCTTTGTCACATTCCAAGATTCATAAATACCTTTTGTTCATTCTGAAGATCCTAAATCTCTGCTCTTCATCACTGCATAAATCAATCAAAACTACATCAAAAAGGTGATGATTTATGGAGGATTTAGTATTAACATTATCTCCTCTCATGATTATGACCAACCTCAACTGCCTAAGAATATCATATCAGAAACTATAGCAGTCCTCTGCTCTTTTAATGCTATTATGGCCACTACCTTGGGGATAATTATCCTTCACATCCACTTGGAACCTCACACAATTCCATAACTCTTTTACATTGTAAAAGATGAGTTATAATATAACATCTTACTTGGATGCCATTGGATTTGTGTTATGAGTTATGTCCCATCTACCTTGCATTGATGGGTCAAGTTTGAACATGATGGTCAAACCATTACCACAAAAGTTGACCTTAGTCCTTTTGCATCCTGTAACATGACATATCAACGCAATGACATTCTTCTTACTCCTTCATCCACCTCACCACCAACCAAAAACTCCACCCCTACCATCGATGAATCTTTAACTAGCTCATTTATCCCTTCTTCTCAGATCCCCGTCGAGGACCCCTTAAAACCCCTGCTCTAATGTCTCGCATCTGGGGAACATCATCTTTTAGCCTTAGATGCTTTCCCTACTCCTCAAGATTATGGAAACCTCTACCATGATTCTAGTTATGACCCTAACATTAGAACCATCATTCATTTTGGGCCTCCCAACCATCAAACCAATTTAATCTATAGGGGACTTGATCATCCACTTCTTGATTCCACCACTACCTCTACCACCTAACCATTTACCTTTGACTTCTCCTATATTGAAAAATTGGCATTTTCCAAATTATCCCTTCACATGTGTGCCTAGAAGGGATTTGTCTTAAGTCATTATGAACATATACCCCATGAGTTACATTCCATCAAAACCTAGAAACCTCATGAGTTATTTGGCCTTAGGTTCATACCACTAGAAGAACCCACCGATTCACCAAAACCCATCACCACCATTAAGGAAAACATCCCACCCTCACTAACCCAATCTCCTTCAAAGTCCAAGGATTTTGAAATCATTCTTCCTAACTTTCTTTTTAGTCAATACTATTAGTTTAGGCCTCCTAATTTATCAAAAGGATATTCAAACTAAAACCCTTCTTCTCATTCATCCTAAAATGGTATAAAATGATTCTCCTTCCATCAAAACCATCCAACATCAGGATGATGATTCCATTTTCACATACCTTGATACAGGGGATTCTTCTATCCATAAATCCCTTCCTAAGAACCAAACCATGTTGACTAAATCCACTATTGATGTCAACTTGGGTACTTCAAAAAACCCTTGCATTATAAAGATTGGTCAATCCTTAGATTTCATGAAGCAACAAGATTACCCTTCTTTCCTTCATGACCTAAGCATAAAATTTGCTTGGTCCTATCAGGATATACCTAGAATCAACCCTTCCATATCCATACACAACATTATCACCCATCCTGATGCTAAACCTATTTGATAAAAGCTTTGAAGAATGCACCCTCATATCACCCTTCTAGTCAAAGAAGAGATTCAGTGTCTCTTGTTTGTCGACTTCATCTAACCCATCAATTGTCCTTAATGGGTTTCTAACATCATTCCCATTACCAAGCCTATAGGGGGACTTTGCCTCTGTATTAACTTTTGTGACCTCAACCTTGCTTGTCTAAAGTATGACTTCCCTTTGCCTAACATCGACTAACTTGTTGATCTTATAGATGGCCATGAGATGTTATCTCTCATGGATGGTTTCTCAAGATATAATCAAATCTTGATTTCCCCTAAGGATCAGCATAAGAATTCTTTCATCACCTCATGGGGAAATTTTTACTACAAGGTCATGCCATTTGGTCTGAAGAATGCTAGAGCAACCTACCAGTGTGTGATGACCTACATCTTTCATGATCTCATCCATAAAATCATAGATAACCATGTAGATGATCTCCTTGGGAAATCTAAATATCATAAGGATCATCTAGACATTCTCACCATCATTTTCAAATACTTAATCCATTTCCACATCAAACTCAACCCCAAGAAATGTGTTTTTGGGGTCCTATATAGAAAGCTTCTTGGTTTTATGATCTCTCTTTGAGGAATCAAGGTAGACCCTACCAAAGTCAAAGTAATTTTGGAAATTCCACCTCTAACCTACCTTAAGCAACTCCACAGACTGCAAGGGAAGTTCCAATCTATCTGACACTTCATCTTTCAGTTATCAGATACATGTCAACCCTTTCACCATCTTCTTAAGAAAGATACATATTTTAAGTGGACTAAGGACTGCCAACTAGCCTTTGATTCACTCAAAGAGTACATGATTTCTCCACCCATTCTTACCCCTCCTAAAGAGGACCAACCCTTCTACCTTTATATTTTTTCCACTAACCATTCCTTAGGGGCAATGCTCGCTCACCATGATGAACAAAATAAAAAGCAAGTTGTCTACTATATAAATCAAACACTTATAGAGTATGAGACTCAGTACACCCATTTCAAGAAACTTTTCCTCACCTTAGTCTTTGTGGCTTCCAAACTTTGTCATTACCTTCTCAATCATAAAACTTTTGTCATCACTAACACTAACCCACCCAAGTATATGTGCTCTAAACCATACCAAAACTAGCATATGGCTAAGTGGTTCATGCTTCTAGTTGAGTTTGACCTTGAGTTCCTCCAGTAGAAGTTGATTAAAGGACAAGTCATTGTCGATTAATTGGCTAAAGATCCTCTATCAGACAACCAATTGCTTCCTCTTGTCTTCCTAGATAAATCCGTCATGACTCTTTCTCAAGAGGACCTCACCTACCAAATGAACATGTTCTTCGATGCCTCCAAATGCTAATGTGGTGGGGGTGTCAGTGTTATTCTCATTCCCCTTGATGGTGAACCTCTTCCTTTTGTCTTCCTAGATAAATCCATCATGACTCTTTCTCAAGAGGACCTCACCTACCAAATGAACATGTTCTTTGATGCCTCCAAATGCTAACGTGGTGGGGGTGTCAATGTTATTCTCATTCCCCTTGATGGTGAACCTCTTCCTCTTGTCTTCCTAGATAAATCCATCATGACTCTTTCTCAAGAGGACCTCACCTACCAAATGAACATGTTCTTCGATGCCTCCACATGCTAATGTGGTGGGGGTGTCAGTGTTATTCTCATTCCCCTTGATGGTGAACCTCTTCCAAAATGCTTTAGCCTTGGGAGTTAAGACAATTAGTGTCTTTGTCGATTCCTAGCTTATGGTAAACCAGGTCAATGGATCCTACAAATGTAAGAATGATGTCTTGAAAAAGTACAAACAGCTAGTAGATATACTCTTAACATCATTTGATCATTACCTTATCTAGTCTATTCCATGATCTACCAACAAGTTCACAGATACAATGGCTTCCCTTACTTCCCAAATCCTATCTACACCTGTTGATTCTAAACTCTTTATTACCATCCACCACTTTATCATACCATTTTATATCCATTCCGACCTTCCAACCATTTGTAGTGTGGAGGCATCTCCATCAAACATATGGTATGAGAAAACCTTTAACTACCTCAACCTCAGCATCATTCCTCTCAACCTTTATAAGAATGACTGAAGAGATTTTATTCAGAGTACCTCTTGTTATACCATACTAGGGGGAATCCCTTACAATCATAGTTTTGACAGCCTCCTTATCCATTGTTTATATAGTCACGAAGCTTCCCATCTTATCAAGGAAATGCATGACAGAATCTATGGGGGACACTTTAGTGGTTTAGTTGTTTCTAAATGTATCCTTTGCCTTAGCTACTAATGGCCCACCCTCAACCAAGATTTTTATGATTATGTAAAGAAGTGTGTTAAATGTCAATATCAAGCCAATTTACATCATATACCTGCCCATGGCCTTTAAGTATCTAAAGACTATTGGCCCTTTTCACAATGGGGACTCGATCTCATTGGGGACATCAATCCTCATTCTTCATAGTGGTATTAATCCATCATCATCACCACCAAGTATTTCACCAAGTTGGTGGAGGTTGTTCCTCTCATCTCAACCAAAGCTGATAAGATAGTTGACTTCATCAATCATCATATCATCTATTATTTTGGTGTTCCCCATAAGATTATCATCGATAATGGTAAATCTTTCAAAAATAAGCAAGTCCAAGGACTTTGCAATGCATTTGGCATCAAGTTAAGATTTTCCTCACCTTATCATCCACAAGCAAAGGGATAGTCAAAAGCCTCTAACAAAACCCTCAACAAAATGTTAACCAAAGGAGGTAGTGATTCAGGTCAAAACTGGTACTTGTACATCCTTTTTACTTTATGGGCCTATCACATAGCAATTGAAACTCTATGGGTGCTACCCTTTTCTCTCTAGAATATCCATAAAAGACATCATTTCTGAGAGTATCATCAAGAACATCTAGCATGACTTGAGCTACTTGACAATCATCACCTAACATTCCTTAACCATCTTCATGTCTACCAAGAGTGAATCAAGTGCACCTATAACAAGCACTTGAAAGAATGAGAATTTAATATCGAAGACCTCATCCTAAAGGAAAAGCAACATGTAACCAATATGGAGAAAATAAAAAGAGGCAAGTTTGATTTTAATTGGCTTAGACTCTACATCATAACCCACAAGTATAGATCAGAAGCTTACCATTTGTCCTCTCTCAAAGGCAAATCAGAACTTGAGCCTCTCAATGCTTTGCATATGCATCCTTTCTTGTGTTCAATACGGATCAAACACACCTTCTTGTTTAACTTAATCTTATCCCTTGATTTATGATATTTTTACCTTCACTTACCTATCCCTATCCTTTTGAGGACAACCGATTACAACATAAAACCATGTGATTAACTGTCATAGTTATAGCCTAATCATAAATATGGGTACCATAGCTCTACGCATAGCATGGTTATCATGGATACTTTTCATCTCTAATCAAGATAGAATCCCATGGTCATTGTCTCTCAAAACCACCCCTTTTACCTATCATTAACCTTTTATGCTAAAGTTTTTCCCTCATAAATGTAAACCTCTAAGCCTATATAGACTTGTCCATGTCTAAACCCAGCATCAAAACAATTTAGGATACTAAAATATCACTTAGGTCACATGTCTATAGCATTGAAAATTGTTTCCTTGAAGGATAGCTACCCAAAAAAACTAAATTGCTTAAAAAGATAGACTCCTCCCTTGAAGGATAGCTACCAAATAAACAAATCCAAACTTAGACCACTCCCTTGAAGGATGGTTAAGTCAAATTTGTCAAAATCAATCATTTGAAGCTTCTTGTATCGATCAACTTTACAAACTTATGAAAACAAAAGCAATAAAAGACCCTATAACAAATTTAGAACAAGTTATCCCAAAAAGGTTACAATCAACTTTCATATCTAGGATTAGTAGACTTCTCACATCAATCAATCTACACCTTGCATGAAGACATGGACTTGTCTAAATATGGTTCTTAGGTCACTTATAGAAAGGGCAAACTAACCCACATAAGGTTACCTTACCTATCACCCATTTAACCCTTTACCTACCACACATCTCCCCTTTATACCATCTACAAATCAAGGGATTATGAGCTTACTTGACACAATGTGATCAAAACACCTTTTTATCAACCAAAGCATGCTAATGTGAAGCATTCAAAAGGCTTATGTTCCTTAAGCCTTGTTTTGTCCTTACCAATGAAAAAGCATTATGTTTTTTTCTTATCCTCTCATCATTGGTTCTTGTAGACATATGTCTCATGATTTTCATCTCTTTTCTCATGTTTTGTTGGTTATCTAACTTACTTTATGTGCTAACATCATAACCATAATCAAAATATTACATCCATAATCAATGAAATAAGTCACATCATATAACACCATAATCAAACCATCAATAGCCATAATCAAACCACACATCATCATAATCATGTATAATCATAAAACATCATCCATAATCATCATATGCCTAAGCTACTGAGTCCACATCTCATAAGCATAAAGCATAAAACATCAAAACATGTACACCATGAAACACACATCACATCTAGATATAAACCATATTTATATATCATCATGAGCATCATAAACATCATATACATCATGTCATCAAAATAAATAATATATGTAATAAAGTATATATATATCTCTCTCAAAGCATGTACATCTTGCTACATCAGCACGTAGGCCAGTATCAAAATCATGTACATCTATATCTATGCATCATATCATATCATGCCCTTGGGGCACCACTACCACTGGCCCCACCTACACTATCACTACCATCTGGTGTCAGTCCTCTTAGGATGCCTACCTGTCCACCCACTGAAGTAACCCATTAACCTAGAGTCACCACAACTACCCCACCTACTAAGTTGTCACTATACTCACCCCATTAGGGCTACTCAAGACACTTTACCAACACTATGGCCTCATAATATTTCAATTCCTCCATTATGGCCAAGTATCACACTATAGGGATGGTACCTAGTAGTCTTGTTGGTGTTGTCTTTGTTCCTCCCCTCTATCTCAAGGTGTCCCTCCCCTGGGTCACCAAACCTAGTGAGGTCCTGGTATGATCCCTTTCACTTGTCATGGTGACAACCTGACCCTATAATGTCACAATCTATCCCTATAATATGGCCACCTATCCTTGTAATGTTATAATATATGCCTATGCAACAGCCAGTGTTGATCCTTCTTGCCCATCAAGGCCACCACCCTGTACCTTTACCTATGGACCCCCACCAGCTGGATCCACATCCATGACCTGTTGGCCCCCATCATCCCAACCAAATTTAGTCATTGCATAAAGGGCTTGATACTATGTTGCATAGCCATCAATAAAATTGGTATCATCAACCCCTACTCTAATGGTAGCTCCCCATGATCTAGGACCACCTCCTCTAGTTGTGGCTTGGGTAGCAAAAACTCAGCATCCTCCCTCTTATACCTCAAGAATAGAGCTAAATCCCCTACACTAGGCCAAACTACCTCCAAACTCTATCAAATAGGATGAGCTCAGTCTCACCCTTTCTCCTCTCATAAATCCATCTCTAGTTCTATAATGACAATGTACGATAGCTATAGAGGGCCCATCTCAGAAAGAACAAATATAGCCTCCAAACCACATCTCCCACAACCAAAACATCTAGTGTATCCCTAAACTAGTCAATATCCTTCTCACTTCCTCCAACTCTTGTGAGGGCATAGTCACCCCTCCATCGTATGAAGCCCACATTGAATTCCATCTAGGCATAACCCTCCCATGATAGCCCCAATGGTTTAATAACCCTAATGTGCTCATATTCCCAATAATGGAGCATAAACCCCACACTGATCCTATACCTCATGTGAGCTTGAAATGCCCAAATCTCCCTGTATATATAGACTAACAAAATTAGTACCCACCTAAACATTGTCCTACTAAGAAACATCTCCACTAACACTCCCAATAATAGATAAGGAAATTTCCCACTACTCAAATCTAGAAATGCAAACCAAGAAACTGCCATCATCATCATAGTCATCAAATGCCTCTCATTTTGATCCTTCTAGTACAATGGCCCATCATTGAAGTTGTTAGCATGCCAATTGGTAAGGGCCTAATCCTTACCATACAGAAGTTCCATCTACTCATCCCTCTCCTCACTCTCAATATGGTATATTAGCTCCCCTTAAATGGGAAATCATGTGATCCTATGAACATCCTCTAGTAGGATGGTCATCTCTTGTATTTTTAAGAGGACAATGTTCATGGCCAGATTCCATCTCTCCATGAGGGCCATTATTATCACTGCATCTCATAACATGTGTTGATAATATCTCATAACTTTGAGGATGACCTCATCCATATGTGTCCAATTATCCTTGGTCATCCCTCCATATATTTCTATAAAGATCATAGGACCCTGATCCCTCATTTGGATCTAATCTCATGCCTGTAAAAATTTAAGTTAGCACGCACACTTAGTTTTCCATTACCATTGTTCATGTGCATTCATTCTACTACATCAACCTTTTTATCAACCTAAACCCACCTAAATCAACCTATTACAATACTACCCTAACCCATAAAAATGTTGATACCTATCCTAACCTATCAAACCAAACATCTAACTCTTTTATCAAAAAACATCTACCCTAACCCACAAAATTTTCTACACCTTCACTAAACCTATCAAACCAACACCTAACTCTAAGCAACAACCATTTCAACACATCACTCCTACTTTAAAATTTTCCTATCCTAACTTACACTTAGCATTTCAACTAATCCAAACACTTTAAAACATTTTTCCTATATATTTTTTTATTAAAACACACCTTCCCTAATCACTTGACTATCAACAGTCATTATGACCACCAATGGTCAAGTGACCTTTTTACTTCAGTAGTGGACCGTCAATAATCAAGTTTGACTATCGATAGTCAGGTCTAACCATTGATGGTCACTGTGTGTGACCACTAATGACAAAACATTTAACCCTACAGTCTTAAAACCTAACAAAATAACAAAATTCAATAAATAAATTACCTAATTATATCCTATACCCTACCCCCAACCTAAATACTCTTTTAATTTTGAATTTCATTAACTAGATTTTCAAATCACAAATAAAACCTAAATCTAGGTCGAATACCCCAAAACCCTACCAAAATAACCATAAAATACCCAAATTCAACTTCAAAACAACCAAATCCATTAAATCTATCAATTTAAAACACTGCCTACCTCATTCTTTGATTGCTATCAAGGATGAAGCCCACATCCTACTACTTATTTGCATCCTCATCCACCCTGCATCCTCAGTCCCAGTAGATCACCTCAACACACACTTACAACCAATCAACAATCATCAAGTCAATAAAATACTCGGTTAACCCTCTCACACAAAACATCAAATCACCAAATAGTCAAAATGCACGAAAAGCACGGTAGTCAAATAGAAAAAAATAAAAATGAATTTTCATTTTCATATTCACTTTTTATATTCTATTGTTTAAGGGTTCCCCCTGACCATCAATGGGCAGGAAACCCACCTTTCAAGCATTTGCTTTTTTTAAGCACCAACACCTTAATGCCTCATTTTTGGATATTACCTTCTCCACCAAACCAAAACCAACCTATGAGAGATTACCCTTCTTCAACCAATAATTAGACCACGTCCACCTCAACGATGGCCATTTTTTCCCAAACTATCACATTTTTTGCGATGACCTTGCCTTGATCCTTTTTTACCGCACCAACCAACCTTGTCATGTTGAACATTTGAATTTGCATCACCTTGTGCACTACCAAACCATTTATGTTTTTCAAAGGAGCACTTATTACCTCAAATACTTATGAAAATACTGACCTTGTCTAGTAGACTTGATAGGGATGACCCAATTAGCTATGCCTAACACTATGTCCCAGTTACCCCATCACCAATCCTTCTAGAACTGACCTTAGTTTTACAAACTATGGAAACCTTAGTCTTTTCACAATCTTGAATATCACACTTAGTCATATTTTATGTGCATATTTATGCTTTAAATTCCCAACCACCCTTGTCACCAACCTCATGACTCACTATACACCACTTATCAAACCCTACCTCAATTTCAGTTTCACCTCAATGATTCCTAGTTTGAGGGGGAACACCTCCTCCCATACTCAAGGTAACTAGACCTTCAACCAATAATCCATTTTTATTTTTCATCTTGTTAATTCAAAGTTACATAACAAAAAAGGGCAAAATGTAGACATTAGAAAACCACACATGATAGTTATAGATGTTAAAATACCTTGGGATACCTTAGGGACCACCTAATCCTTCTAGACCCACTAACTAATCCATCAGACCTTGAATCTAGTTAGCTACTAAGCTAACTAAACTCACTAATTCACTACCTTGACCAATTTTCCTCTAAACCCTTGATCTTTGATAGTTATCTTGACCACCGATGGTTAGGTTGATCATCGATGGTCAAGTCTTCCCTGTTCTTACATAAATACTAGTTGTATGCAAGCTAACATGACCTAATTTAAATATGTCTACCTTGCCCATTGATAATAAACTCCCAAGCATCAAAATGAGCAATCCAACCTCCTAGGGAACCTTGTATCTTCCATCTCTCTTTGCCTATAAAAAGATGGGAGTGGGAGGTGAAATGGATCCATTAATCAAGAGCATTCTATCATACAGGTATTCAAGCTTTCCAACAAGTCTTCTTTCCATTAATTCTAAAAATCCAATAGAGATCCAAACTTCTATCAAAATTGCTCTTAAGTTAAATTACCGTTACTCTACCAAAATTACTCCATCCATCAACCATTTAGCAAGCAACATGCACATTTTATATTTTAGCTTTATTTATTTGGTTTCTAACTTTTAGGCCTGAATCAGACATCTTATGCCCATCTTCTGACTTCCATGCCCCTAACTAGACCCTTAACAAACACTTACCTAATCATTAACCCATTTTGCAACTCTTTTTTTAACACCTCTAGAATTCCATAGGCAACTGCTGATGGTTAGCATAACCACTGATGATCACCTCCAACCGTCGATGGTCAACTTAATCGCTAATGGTCACCTGACCACCGATGGTCACTATGGTAAGAAATAACATGTTATTCTTAACCCCTTACCCCCAACCAATTCTAACTTTTTGTGTCCCTGCCTATTCCCCTATCTGATTTTCTAAACCTAACCTGATCTATTTTAGCACTTGTATTGACCCACTATTGCTATTTTTAGTTATTATATTTAATAAACATTCATTTCTTCTTGTATTTAATTTTAGTTATTTTTTTTATTTGATACAAGTACTTTCATTTTATCTCTTCCAACTTAATTTTTATTAAAGAGTGGATTGACAACCTCCTAACAAGCTCACGCTTCTTGGATCTAGCTCACAGTAGGCAATTCACCTAACTATCTTTCTAACAACCCCTTTTGTTAGTGCTTTCTTATCTATAGGTCATCCTTCCAAGACAAAAAATATCTATCCACACTTATCTGGATCATGTGCGCATAACAACCAGGTTCTTCTACCATACCCTTATTACTAGTTTCTTACCTTTTTCCTTAATTAAGAAATGAGCAAAAATTAAGATAAATAATAAGTGGTTTGGTATCTAATAAGGATGATTCAACAAGTTAATAAACAAGTGCATACCCCTTAATGGCCTTTTGATTTACATTTTTAATTTCAAATTCTCTCAATAGCATGATCCACTTAGCCATACAACTAATAAAGGCTACCTTGGAAAGTAGATATGGAGTGGGTCCACTTTGGTGATGATAATGGTCTTGTTGTTGATCATATAATGGCATAATTTTTAAGCTACAAATATCATGGCTAAACAAGATTTCTCAATCGAGATGTAATTATGTTCATATGAAACCCATGTGTAGTTCATATATTACACTATTAATTCTTTCCCCTGAGCATTGTGTTGTGCCAAGAGTGCCTCTAAGGCATAGTCAGTTACTAATATATAAAGAAGCAATAATTTTCTAGGTGTAGGCATAGCTAGAACAGGTGGATTGGCTAGGTGTTTTTTAGTTGTTCAAAGGCCTATTGATGATCTACATTCCATAATAAGATGGTGCCTCTGTTTATAATATGAGTCAATGGATGGTAGTTTTCTGCCAACTGAGAAATAAACTATTTGATAGACTAGATTTTTCCCTATAGGCTATGGAGTTGTTTGAGATTAGAAGGTGGAGGCATTTCAATAATGGCCTAAACCTTGGCTAGATCAACTTCAATGCTTCAACAAGAGATAATAAAACATAGTAATTTACCTAAAGTGATGTCAAATATGCACTTTTTAGGGTTAAGCCTGACCTTGTACTCATGAAGCCTTTCATATATTATTCGCAACACATCTGGATGTCCTACTCTGATCTTGGATTTAGCCAATTTATCATCCATGTAGTCTTCAATAATGTCATGCATCATGTCATGAAAAATGGTAGTCATGGTAATTTGGTATGTACCACTAGCATTCTTGAGGTTGAATAATATCTCTTAGTACCAGAATGTTCCCCATGGAGTGGTGAACACTATCTTATGTTGGTCTCCTATTGAAATTTTAATCTGATTGTATTGTGAGAAACCATCCATAAGAGATAGCATCTCATACCTTGTCATGGAATTGACAATCATATCAATATTTAGAAAAATAAAATCATCCTTTGGGCATGCTTTATTTATATCTTTGAAGTTGGTACATAATATGATTCCTTTCAACTTCTTGTTGACTATGACTATATTGGATATCCACTCTGAATAATCAATTAGATGAATGCATCTTTCTTCTAATAATTTTTCCAATTCTTTCTTAACAAGAATGGTTATGCAAGGGTGAATCTTTCTCAAATTTTATTTGATCAACTTGGCATTAGGATGTAAGGTGATGTATAACCAAGGTGGGGTCCAATCCTAGTGTATATAAATAACATTATGCAAAGATATCAACAAACACCTGAAGGAGAGAAGCAAGGACTTTTCATTCCTCTTCAGTGAGGGAAACTCCAAGTTTGATCTATTTAGGATCATTAAGTGTTTAAATATTAACTTAAGTGGTTTCCTCCATGAGCAATGTGGAACCATCTTCTAAAATAGTTAGGAAAGTGGTAAAGTGGTCTTCATCTTCATCTGGTGGGTTGACTAGCTCATCGAGTTCCCCCAAGTAGGAAGAATCAAAATCCCCAAGGTCTAGTAAAGGCCATCAACAAAGGCACGTGGACAATCTTGAACTAATTGATCAAATGTTTGTTGTTTTAAATTGATTCTGGAATGGCGTGAGTTTCTTGAACTAGAAGAGACCTAGGATTATTTTGAGAGAGGGTGAACTTCCCCATCCAATGGCAACAATGGGACTTGTTTTTATCTTTACTTCTACCTTGGTCCAAAAGTGCCTAAAGAGTTTTTCACTTTGGGACCTCAAAGTTTGATTTCGTTTTTATTTTTTATTAAGAACAAGGAAGTTCACATGATCTCCAAAATAAGCAATTGGGTCTAATGTAATGGCTAATCCTTGTTTATGATCACCAAGCAGCACATTATCTCTGAGGCCATGAATTCATATATTGCCTTGTCGATCTGAAAATCTTTCAATGGTATGTAAGATTATTTTTGGTCACTGTCGATTAATTGAGGGTGATGAAGTAAAACATGGGGATAAGATGGCACAATGGAAATTGTATAGATGGAATTTAGATTAAATAGATTAGTATCGACTAACTCATCATAGATTATATAGTAGGACTCTGCATCATTATCAACATTATTCATGTTAGTTTATAAATTAGGGAGGTGGTTTGTATCCAATACCTCAAGTTCCTTTGTGTTTAGCAATTGATACCAACTTAATAACTCTTTTTTGTTTTTCCCCCAAGCCTTTGGCCTTATAGGCTTGGTTATCCATTATTCAGTTTGGAATAAGATACTTTGTATTCTAGTAATAGGTGGAAAAATCATCATTGTATAGCCATGATTCATCATCGAGTATGATTTATTCTTTCTCTTGGGAAGTGGTCTTGATAAAAACCAATGGTATTGTTTGAGTAACATTGTTCTTCTTACACCATTTCATTTTAGGAGTTTTTTTTTAGGCCTACCATATGCTTTAGGCATCTTAGGCAATTTGGATATATGAAACACATTTCCACTTTTCTATTCCCCAAGGCCATTATCCTAAACAATGAATTGATTAGTTATTTCCGTAGGTAAGGTATCTGAAGTGGAAGCCAATGTGCTTAGATCCAAATAATTGGATTCTAGCGGTTGATCAACTACCTTTTTCCCCTTTTTAGGAACAGGTTATATGTCGAAGTGATAGTTATAGCTTTCATATTTTGATTTCAAATGTTTGAAAATTTTATATGGATACATGTCACCAGGGATGGTAACTTCTAATCCAGAATGGGTAAATTTGATGCACTAATGAAGGGTGGAAGGCATAGCATGAAATTCATGGATCCATGGCCACCCAAGGAGAAAATTATATGATAATTCTAGATCAAGGATGTGGTATAATGTATAATGGGTAAGAGGCCTAATGATGACATGTAAATAAATGGTTCTTTGAGATTCTCACTCCTCATTATCATAAGCTTTGATGGTAATGGTATCTAGTTATAAATCAACTAATGTGTAGCCCAAATGTTTGAGTAGCTCAATGTTACAATATTCAGCCTCGAACCATTATCTATAAGGACTACTTTGATGTTGTGCCTAAAAATGATCACTTATATGCAAAGTAGATTGTTGTGCAAAGGTCTAAAGGATGACATGTGTGTTTGATCAAAAGTGAGTTGTTGGCATGAATTTAAATGACCTAAGGTCCTTTTGGACTATGTAGGTAGTGCTTAGTTTCTAAGGTCAGCTCAATCACCCTTTTTCCATGCTCTCATTATTTTACAAGAAACCTAAGTCATACTCTCACCATTTTGTGATATTTACCCTTCTACATCTTGTAATCCTCCATTGAGTTAAGATGCGAAAAAACCCTAAAATTTTGAAAATCCCAAAAACAACCTAAAAATCAAAAGATTAAAAAAAGGTTTAAAACCTCCATGAGAGATATTAAGCCCAAATATTTCTACTTGCTTTTTCATCCTATTTTCCAATGGATTTACATATATTAAAAATGGTGTGCTTTACCATATTTACTAGGTGAGAAACCTTTATCCAACCATGACCATTTCCATTTGCCTTTACCATTTCCTAATCATGTTCACTCTCACTTATGGGAGAACTACATCAACCTGAGGTCTACATGGACTATGTAGGTAGAGCTTGTATATATGGGGCATCCCAAGTCAGCTCAGCCAATTTCATTAGTAACCATATTCTCATTACCATTTGTCTCAAAATTCTCTCATTGTTTTGTGTGCTTGCACTTTTTATTTCCTCTACAATCAAATATTTTCCTTTTTATCACTTTTCTTCCATATCATATCCTTGGGAAAACTACATTTGGCTTGAAGTCCTTAGGACTATGTAGGTAGCATCCACTTGTAATGGGGCATTTGGAGTCAGCTTGGCCACCCCTTCCCTCTTCATCTATTCCCCCTTCCATAGTGACCTGTTACTTGACCAAGAACCCAGGCATAGTGACTTATCTTCACACACACACATGACTAATTCACTAATAGATTATTTTATGGTTTGTTTGTGTGATTTGTTTACCATGATTATATTTGATTGTTCTTGGTGTATTTCATTGAGTAAATATATGATTTATGTTGTTTTCATTTTGGTTTGTGTTTGCTTATTTCTTTGCATTGTTTTTTTGTTTCATTTTTCTCTTATCACCTCAACTCAATCCACTATGTTAGCACAATCATCATCATGGTGCTTCTTATTACACAGTTGTACTTGAGTCCATCCAATGGCCTTTGACAACATTGTCATTATAGTTTTATCATTGGCGTATTATTTTCACTTATCTATTAGAATCAGGGATCGATCCTTATGCACATTGTGGCCTAGTCATTATGGTGTTTTTATCATCATACATATTATATGTTGCTATATCAAAAATAAAGATGTTATAATTTTATTCAGTGATGTTGAAGCAAGAGCTCTCCTTGTCTACTATACCCCAACCAATTCATCAAGTGCTTAATCATCATTTCATATAATGAAAAACCTACCTATTGGGACAAACCATTCAACCTGATCAATGATCAAATTCACCCTACTACAGTAGCTCTTTGAATTAGTGATCAAATCTACCCTACTAGGGCACATTATTATAATCAAATATTATTTCCTCTCTTTTTTGAGGGTCCATCTATTTCAACTTCTTCCCCAACTGTTCCCTTAAGGGGGCATCTAGGGCTAACCAAAGTGTCCTTTGGGGCATCAATCTAAGTTTACTGACTCATAAAGTTACAAAAAGAGAAGAGTGAATGTGTAGTCATATAAAATTTCCAAATTGGTAGCTTGAGTGTGGCTTGTGACACCCAATCCATAAGACCTTCTTACATGCTCTCATAACCCTTCGAAACACCTTTTTGCTTATAACCAATCATCCATAGACTTTTAAGACCTCATTTTAGCTCAACTAGACTCTATTTTCCATGCTAATTCTATCCCCCAAGTCCAAATCCTATAGGATAGGAGTGTTAGGGTTGGACTATAGCACTAGACCCTAGAGTGTCCCATTTTTAGTGCTCTTGTCCAATCACATTTTGAGCCCAAATGACCATTTCCTTTTGATTCTTATTCTTCATTTATTGACCTAGCGTGAATACATTTAACTCATGACCAATAGATCTCTATAAAAACCAAATCAAAGTTCATTTATAAGTGGTTGGAAAATGTTATAAAAGCAAGCAATAATACAAATAAGACCACTAAGGTAAATTTCCCTATTCTCTACATATAGCCATCCAATACAACTACCAGCATATTCAAACCCTCACACCAGTCCCTAGCCACCTCAAGCACTTTTAGTTTGCCAATTTTTTCATTCACGTAACACTATTGCACAAAGCACATCAAGTGGGAGAACTACATATGGATTGATCCCTCTTCAAATTATTGGTATGTAGGCAATGTGCCCACACAAGGGGTTTAGATACATGTTCAGTGCATCTTACACACACTAACCCCCCCTCTTTCTCAAGTTTTATCAAGAATAATGAAAGCTTAGGGTTTTAATATTGAATCACCTCTACAAGGAGCTTCATCAACATTTAGGACTTGAAATTTCTCAAACAACAGACAAAACCCAAAAAAATTAGATCTTTATGAATAGTTTGGACAATAGCAGTAGGACCTGCACTATAGCACTGAAGTGTCTTATTTTTTGTGCACTTTTCCTTTCACTGAATAAAATTCAAATACAAGTTAATGACACTATCTTAGTCTTGAAAATCTAGTTTCAACCTCTGTCTCAACCATCTCAGTCTAGTTTTAAGCTAAGTTGTATTTCTCCTTATTTATTGCTAATTTTAGAAAGGTTTAAAAGGTAGAGTAAATTATACAAATTATTACTATAATTATTGCAATATTATTTACTAGTTTATTTATTCTAGACTCTTAACTATATTAGGAATAAGACTCTAATATTCTCAAAACTGTTAACTCATTAGTGAACCTGATTTACTTCGTTTGTGTATAAAAACCCTAGAAAACCTAAGGTAAATTCCTTGTTGATTTTTTTAATAATTTTTTTATTTTTCTTGCATATTTAAATAAAAAATTCACATTAAATTTTAAAATTCCTTGGTAATTTTAAGAATCATTTAATCTAAACCCTAGTTGAATTTACTAGAATCTTTTGCACACAAAAACCCTAAAGACCCTAGGGAAAATTTCTTGTTAATTTTAGAATTATTTTTTCAATTTTTTACCTGTATATTTAAATTAAAAATTCACGTTAATTTTTTAAAATTCCATAGTAATTTTACAAAAAATATTTTCTTCCAAACCCTAGTTACATATACTAGGTCCCTCTAAATCAAAAAATTTCCAATATTTTTTTGATTTTTTACTTTCATATTAAAATCAAAAATTTACATTAATTTTTAAAATTATTTAGTAATTTTAAAAAAATATGTCATTTTTCAAAACCATAATTTCATATAATAGGTCCTATTGCTTTTGAGGTATCACCTTATATGTTTGTAAGCTTCGTATCCATTTTATGCAATCTCCAATCTACTATTTTTAGGACTTTACATTTCCTATATTTAGTACTTTCCTTCCATGGAACTTTTCTTATTAAAAAAAATTCAATCAACTTGCAATTTATTTTCCTACTTTAACAATGGCCCAATACACCAAAATTTATGAAACAATAACAGGGAAATTCAAGAACTCTTAACTAAACACCCTAATATGCAAGATGATATGCTTGAAATACTAAAATAAGAGCAATCAAAAGTAAACAATAGTCAATCCTCTCAAACCATAGAGAAACTAGTTACACATGACACTACGGGGACAACTATGTCTCAATAACTCCCTATAGCAACCCAACCTTCCTATGAAGCACCACTAGTTACAACTAGTCCATCTTTGTCTCCTAATATGGATGCTCTTGTGTAAGAGATAAAATCTCTTTAATCCAACATGGTGCATCTTGAGCAAGGTACCTCTAGACCTACACAGGCTTTGGATTCTTTTGCTCTACTTCATACACTATTGGCATGTTATATTGATTTTACACCCTTACCAATAGGTTTTGTTTAATCCAAGCTCACTCTATATGATAGCAAGGGTGATGTAGAGACACACTTGAGATATTTTCACGAAGCATGCTTGGATTATATGCCAAATTAATGATTACTAACCAAGTTATTTCCAAGGAGTCTAAAGGATTATGCTTTACAATGGTTCTATAGTCTACTGAATCAATTGATCAATGCATTCAATCCTTTAGCTAACATGTTTCTAGCTCATTTCAACAATAACATTGATGATAAGGTTTCTTATGCCCAAGTTGTAAAATATAAATAAAGGTCAAATGAGCATCTCATAGATTATCTTCTTTGATATAAGACTATCTTGAGTAAGATGACTAGCCTCATGGTCAATCAAGAGTTACAAGATCTCTTCAAACAGAGTCTTCTACCAGCCTTGCATGAATTAATAATGTTCAAAAGATTCTCTTCCTTCACTGAGTTATGTCATACACTAAAGGAATAGGAAGTCAAACTAATTTCAATGGGCAAACTCAAGTACATGAGTATATCTGAAACAACCAACAAGAATAACAACAAAGTCCCATACAAAGTAAAGGTCAATGATAACAAAAGTCAAAATCAACCAACAGTTAATATAGCTTTAGAGCCCCCTCAGCAAGTGGTTTTATTAGCACCTCCTCAGTGAACTTTTACCAATCTACCAATATATCTTGCCAGAGTTTTACAATAGTCATTAGAATATAATATCATATCTCTCCCTCCTATTTGAGAAGTTGATCCAACAAAGCCTCTTCCATGAGGATATGATCAGAATGCATTTATCAATTTTCATAGGGCACCAAGCCACCAAAAAAAGGGATGAATTAGTTTGAAACACAAGATACAGGACTTGATTGATGGCAATGTTATTAATCTTGGCACTCCAGTTGAGCCTCCTCAGGCAAACCAAACATAAGACAAGGCTTTAAAAAAATTCTCAGATCCTTTCCCACAACATTATAAACAAGAGACAAGGGATACATCAAGTTTTCACCATGCATATCATGCACATATACCATTGGTTACATACAGGGCACCTTTAGTTGAGTTATATCCTTTAAGTAACATGATTGGTGTGTACAATTCCAAAGTTCTAGCTAGATCTTCGATCTCCTTCTCAGAGTAGGAGATAGTTGAGGATGATTTGGAATATCATGCACTCTTTATCAAAGCTTATATTTGTAATCATCCTATTCATAATGTTTTAATAGATAATGGATCTAACATTAACATGTGCCTATATATGGCCTATTCAGCTTTTTGCATTAGTCCAGTTGAAGGGGCTTCAGGGGGGAATGTCACTATGTGGAATAGTGTTAAAATCTAGTGGTCTCTTATGGCTTATAATAAGCACTTCTTGATTACCAATTTCTCTGTGAAATCTTTAAACTAGTTGTTGATCAATGTCTATAGACCGAATAACAGAGCTTTGAGACAGAAATTATGGATAGACTTGAGCAGTTTCAGGAATAATCCCTAGAACATTAGATGGATGTTAGCTGGAGATTTTAACACTCCTTTATACCCTTCTAAAAAATAGGGTGGAATTATGGATTACTCAGACAGCATGTTTGACTTTGCTAAATTCATCAATGATTGGAGATTATTGGACATAGAGCTACAAAACCAAAATTTTACTTGGACCAATAAAAGAAGAGGAGATCAAATGATTCAGGTTAAATTAGACATATTTCTTATATCAAGCAACTAGAAGGATTATCATAATATGTAGGCACATGCTTTCCCTAGAACCATGTCTGACCACTGCCCGATCTTCCTCAGTTGGAGAGAACAGGGACAATCTGGACCTTCCCCATTCTGTTTTGAAGCTATGTGGATCAAACACAAAGACTTTAGACAAATTGTGGCCCAATGGTGGAAAATTCATATTCAAGGCACTCCTATGTTCAGGAATAGTCAAGAAACTTCAGCACATTAAACAAGAAGTTTATGGATGGAATAAATATAGCTTTGGGCAGGTCTTCCAGCAAAAGAAAAATATAATGGGAAAACTCAATGATATACAGTAATTGATAGATCAAGGGGATGACTCTGAGGACACTTTAGAAGAAGAGAATGCCTTGTCTTTTGAATGGAAGAATCTTATGGAAAGAGAAGAGGTTTTTTGGAAATAGAAATCCCGTGTTCAGTGGCTTAAAGAGGGGGATAGGAACACTTCCTTTATTCATCTCTCAGTTATGAAACATGGGAAAGCCAACTCAATAACTAAGCTTGTCCTAGATAATGGTGACATTATTACTGAGGATAATGAAATAGGGGAACAAGCTAGGGCTTTCTTTCAGAATCTGCTCACGGAAGAAAATAATAATGATAGAATTGATAGACCTATGAATCAATTCATTGATAAAATCCCCTATTTGATAATGGAAGAAGATAATCTAGAGATGTTAAAGCCTATATCCGAGGAAGAAGTCCATGTTGTTTTATTCTCCATAGGTGCTTTCAAAGCCCCAGGTCCTCATAGCTTTCCTCTTATATTCTTTCAGGAATATTGGGAGATAGTAGGAGCGGATCTCACAGTTGTTCATGATTTTTTCAGATCAGGTAAACTTTTGAAACAAGTTAATAATACCTTCATAGTACTTGTTCCTAAAAAATACAACCTTCACACCTTACTAATTTCAGGCCCATTAGTCTATGCAACACTGTTTATAAGTTATGTACTAAAATGCTACTTATGAGGTTTCAACCTTTGCTAAATAAAATTATTTATCCTACTCAAAAAGGGGTCATCCTAGGTAGGTAGATTCTTGATGCTGTGATCACCACACATGAGACTATTCACTCCATGGATAAGAGTAGAATCCCTGTTATGGCTCTCAAGCTAGATATTTCTAAAGCTTATGATAGAGTATCATGGACTTTTTTGTTCCAAGTGATCAAAAAAATTGGGTTTAATGATAAAATGTCTCGCTTGTTACGGAACGCGGTCTCTTCTGCAAAATTCTCAGTGCTGGTTAATGGTGTTCCTAGAGGGTTTTTCTTTTCCTTGAGAGGAATTTGTCAGGAAGACCCTCTCTCCCCATACTTATTCATCATTATGGCAGAGGCATTGGGAAGATACATACAAGCAGATATAGCCTCAAAAAAGCTAGGGGGCATCAAACCTGCCTCCTCCCTTCATCCTATAGTGGTACAGTAGTTTGTGGATGATACCATCTTCTTTGGCATCTCATCGGTGATTGAAGCTAGAAGATGGAAGAATTTCTTAAATAATTATGCCAAAGAGTCGAGACAAAAGATAAATTTCTAGAAAAGTAATGTTTATTTCTTCAACACTCCTAATGAACTTAGACATATAATCATTGATATATTAGAATGTGTTGAAGCTGCCCTACCAGCGACCTACATGGGTCTCCCACTCTTAGTCAAAGAAGTATCTCCTAGTTTTTGGAATGGAATTGTGAAAAGAATGCAGAGGAAACTTCTTGGTTGGAAGGGGAAACTACTCAGCAGTGTTGGTAAATTGTAACTTCTTCAGGCTTTGCTGCAAGGTATTCCTACATACTTCCTGTCTCTTTTTAAAAATCTTGCATATATTGCTAAGAAACTGGTATAGATCCATAGAAAAATTTTATAGACAGGAGTGGAATAAAAATAGAGAATGTCTTTTGTCAGATGGGAAAAAGTGTGTCTTCTAAAATCTCATGGTGGACTCAATATTAGGTCTATCAGGAACATGAGCAAAGCCCTTCTCTCAAAATTTAGTTGGAACTTGATCCATAAAAAAAATGATTGGGGGGAAATAATTTATGCCAAATACATGTATAGCATTGATGATTCCAACTTTCTTCAACAGACGGGATTACCCTAGGGATCTGTGATATGGAATAAAATGCTAAAAAGTAGAAGCCATCTTAAACAAGGAATTAGATGGAAACTTGGAAATGGCTGGCATATTAAATTTTGGGATGATATCTGGTTAAAGGACAAGGCTCTCATCACACAGGGAAACTATGGAGAGATTGTTGACTTGGCTACCCAATTTTTTGGAGATAGGGTCAATGATTATATGGAAAATAACAATGGGATAAGGAGCTGGAAAAATCTATTGGATTGTTGTGATCACCTGCCTGAGATTTTCCCAAGAGTTTAGGAGATCCAGTAGTGCATTCAGGAGATCATAATCCCTCTCTTCCCCCAGGAGGATGAATAATACTAGTGGCCAGATAAGAATGGATCGTTCTCTATCAAATCTGCTTACCATATGCTCATTCTTGAAGCTTAGAATAAAGATGTATGGAAAAAGGTTTGGAATCATAAACTTATTCCAAAAATTAACATGTTTTGGGGGGCTATTGCTCATAAAAAAATCCTTACTCAGGATAACCTTCAAAAGAGAGGGTTTACTCTAGTTAACAGATGTTTCCTGTGTGGTTCAAAAGAGGAATCAATTTCACACCTCTTTATCCATTGTGATTTTGCCCAATAATTATGGGGCACAATACTTAACAACTTTGGTATTGAATGGGTCTGCAATTTCAACCTTAAAGAAGTAATTCTCAACTGGAACCCAACCTTCACACATCCCTAGCTTATGGAATTATGGAAGCAAGCTCTGCCATGTTTGAGCTGGACTTTATGGAAAGAGCACAGCCACAGAATTTTCAAGGACACTGCTAGAAATGCTTCTTAGGTGTTTAACTCCTTTGTTAAGACCATTATGGAAAGTGTTACAACAGCTCATATTCGTGTTGCGGAGAAACCCCTATCTCAAATTGAAAACCAAATTGCAGCCAAATGGAAGGTTTTAAACCAAATCCCTAGGTATAATAACTCCAAAATGCTACAGAGACTAAATACTAAATGGATCCCCCCTAAACCTAACTGGATGAAACTCAACTTTGATGGGTTATCCAAGTTGGATGGCAAAGCTAGTGGAGGAGGAATTATAAGGAATGATAAAGGATGGATGTCTGTTGTCTATGCTGGTGGAATTGGATGCCAAAGCAACAACTATGTTGAAGCAATGGCTTTACTATGGGGATTAAAGTTAGCAATATCCCTAGGAATAAGGAACTTCAATATACAAGGAGACTCTAAGATGGTCATAGATGTCGTTAATAAAGCATCAAATGTGAGAATCAATCTAAAAGACATCATTACTGATATCCAATTTCTTTTACAAAAGTTTTGTGAAGTTGAGATTTCCCATACCTACAGAGAAGGAAACAGGGTCGTTGATGCTTGTGCCAACCTTGGTCAGCAATTTTCAGGTTGGAGGGTGTGGCGACAAGGTGTTCATATTCCCTTAAACATTGGGGAGATCATTCAAAAGGAGATGACTTGTCAAGAATGAGGTGCATTGATGACAAGGATAGCTCTCAGAGGCAGTCCACGTGGAGAGGGCCATCGGGGATCTCAGAACTTGATAACCTTAGTACTTTTTTGGTAATCATTCATAATTCATTGTATCATGAAGTTGAGGCACGTGGGTCTCATCATGAAAATCAAGGGAAAATTATTTTCAAGCATGGGAGTAGACAACATCATCTCTGTAGGGTATTTCGTAAAATGAGCAATCACATCTGCATTCTGCATAAACAGAAGCAAGGGTTAGCTACCAGTTCAAAGCTGAAGGCAAAACTTAGGAAATCCACTATCCAGGTCTACAAATACAGAATGGGGGAGACCGTATTCAAACCAAACCTCTCTTGCTACAAATTTGAAGATAATTCACTGGTTTGGCATTATTGTAAAGAAGGGGGTATCAGCCCATATCTGGAAAGGCTGAATGGTTATGACAAAAACTTGTCTGAACAATTTGTGAGATCTTGGTTAAATGGTGGGTCACAGTGGGCAAAATTAGTTTTGAAATCTCTGAAAAGGTGATTTTTATGGCCATGAGAATGACCATGCAGGGTATAAAACTTTAAATGGAAACCAAAATCATGGATATGGCTAGCCATAAACTGTTTATGGGTGAGGGAGAAGAACTTGTCCTGTATCAAGGAGGGTTCGAGCGTGCTAAACTTCTAGAGCCATGGGATGGAGTGTGCTTCATTCTCATGAAGTACTTCACACTCAAGGGGCAATTTACCAAGTTTTACAATTACCACCTTCCTTTGTTAAATCATTTTAGGCACAATGTTATTATTAGCTTTCCTTTTTACCTGCTCTCCTCTTTGGAACACTCTATCCTAAGGGTGAGAGATAATATGGCTAAGAAGCCAGATATAAACCCTATTCCCCTACACCAAGGGCTAATTTTCTACTTATACAACTTTCACCATGCCCTTGAGCCAACCAAGAATATCAGAGTTGATAGTGGAGACATTCCTTCCAACTCGGTGTCTGGCAATGCTATTGATGAGTCCTGGGTTTCCCCTACTCCTACCAAAATAAAAGATGTCTCCTTCTCCACCCATGAAAAGACCCCTGTTGATACCCCCGGCTCCTTTATGAGTAAGAAGGATAAGAAGAGAAAGGTTGATGAAGAGGAAGAAAATATTAAAGAGACTACGGAGGGGACCCACAGGAATTCGAGCAGGGCCATGGGGGGCCAAGGTGGAAAATCTCACAAGCCTTCCAATATTAATAAGGAAGGATTCCCCTCCAGAGTGTGAAGGTCAGGGCAGATTGTTGGTAAACCTACCCTAAAGCCTAGATAGATTGATTACTCAGAAAGTGCTTCGAAAGAAGCAACCCAGGAGGAAGAGTCTAAGGAGTTGAAAACCTAGGAAATTTTGGAGGACACTAGAGGGAAGCAGGCTATGAGGGATTTTGAGGTTACTGAGGAGTAGGGTGCTGACACTATGGGAACTACTGACAATAAGGGGAAAATATATGTTGAGGAAGTTGGTGAGGGTACTGAGAATGAGACTGATTGGAAAACTAAAATTGGGGCCTCGAAGGACCGTATTTAGAAGCTGGAGAAGGTTTTCGCCAAAGGACTTGGGAATACAATTCTATTTAACATGTCTATGCTGGAAGTGGTGGGTAATACTGGGTATGCTGACAACACAGAGAATGAGAAACTTAATGATCTTATCAAATCAATAGTTATATAAGGGGAGTCATCTCTGACTCTGGTCTTTCTATTGCTTGTGTTTTGTTTTTGTTTGTTGTTTTCAGCTGTGTCGTCATCTCTCTGAAGGCATATTTTGTATGTTTGCCTTCTTGTCTTTTTTGATTGTAAAGGGTTCGGCCCTTGATTTTCTACCTTTATCAAAAACATGTGCACTATGACATTATTACAACATTTAAGATATTCAGAATAGGATATTACCCCGATAAACATAGTTATCAATGGATTTAGTGGGCACATACAGAGTTCATTGGGTGAGATTATACTTCCTCTACATGTTGGTCTAACAAATGTGGCCACACCATTTACTATAGTTCCTAGCAGGAGTCTTCAATATTTTGCTTAGTTGACCATGGATTCATAAACTTTAAATTGTACCTTCTATAGTTCATAGATGTATGAAATTGATTCACGCTAATCAGATTGTTATAGTTGGTAAAGTTTGATACAAATTACCACTCTCCACTTCAGAGCCATCTTTTACTTTGTAGTCATCAGTTTTAGCTTCTCCACCAATTTTAGCTCCTCCACTAGTTATAGTCCTTCCTCCAGTTCAGATTCAGACACAGTCGAGGCCTTCCTTGATAGCATAGAGAGTTCATACACTTCCACAGAGGCCTCTTTTGGAGCAACCATAGCTTCAAGACTCTAGATAGTTTCTAGCTACAATGTTCACACCCAGGTTAATATCATTGAGGTCTCATGCCTCTATACATAGAGCACATATTCAGAGTGCTTCTCCTACTACCAAATGGGTCCATAAGAGACCTATAGTTGCATCCACTTATCAGAGTTACAGGGGGACCCCAAAGTCAATTTCCACTATAGAGATTTTAGAGCATTTATATCATACATAGATTTTAGAGCCATAGTCTTAGCCCTTTTATCATGCTTCATGATCACACACGATCCCTCTACTCGATATATAACACCATGATAGGGAGACTCCCATGAGGCTCATTAGTTTGTATCATTTCTTCTCAGTATTAGTTGTACATAGTTTCTCAGTATTGCTTGTACATAGTCTCCTCGTGATTGATTGTACATAACTTAAAATTAAAAATACCAGAAACATTCAAATATATCAAAAATCCAAAAATATTCAAATACATCAAAACCAAAAACATTTAAATAATTCAAAATACCAAAAATATTTCAATTATATGCATTATCCATGCTTTATATTTCTACTACCATGCTAGACTTACATTTGTTGTTTTATTCTATTGTTTGTCAATTTATCTACATTACCATGCTTCACTTGATCTTATTTGAGTGTGTGTAGTGCCATCCAGATCCTTGATTTCTTCATTCTACCCATTGAGGATGCATCCTACTTCTACATTAGAGACATAAATCAATATATTTACCCACTGGGGGCATCTTCTACATGACTACACCATCCAAGTTATGTCATTCCTACACCACACACTATAGTTATCATATTGATGTACATTACTTACTAGCTTACATAGATTACTATATCGACATTCACTAGTATATAACACTCATGTATTTCTTAGCATATACCTAGTCTTGTACTACATGTTTTGCATACTTTCACTTTTTGATTTGATTAGCTAGATGCAATTGTATTTCTAGTATATTACATGCTTTCCTTCCATGCTTTGCATAACTAGATGTGATTGCATTCCTTGATTCTTATTTTTTCTCTTGTGTGTGCCTTAGAACATTTAAAAATGTCCTTTGCTTGTACTCTTCTATGTGATTGTGGCCCTCATACCAACCTTGCTTATTTTCAATTATATGTGTATGTGGTATTTGAACATGCCTTGTATGCTTGCTTTGTAGTTTGAGTGACATGTGCCCATATCCCTTGTTTGATTATCCACTCAGCCACTCTTGTATGCTTCTTGCTTCTTGTCTTATGTGTTTATTGTTTGTTTATTTTTCACTATTTGCAATGTCATGATCCACATCATGCATTATCTTGCTTTTTGGGATGCCATGATGGATATCATGCTCCATCCCTCCTTGACAACTAACAACTAACATATTTAATTTCAATTTAGTATATTTCATATGTTATTATATTGTTATATCTATCTAACCATACCCCTATTGATCTAACAATCTCTAATACAAACTATGATATATCTTGAGACATATTTTTTATTATCATTGCTATATCATGTATTTTCATAGCATAACACACTTACAGGGATTTTTTTTTAGGGTAATCATTGCAAGGTCTTCATTCCTACCCTTAGAAGAGGGGGCAATAATCAAGGGTTTTGTCACAGAGATCAGAGCTCTTACCAGTCAAAAATTTAGTTTTTAGAACACTTAGAATAGCAATCAAAGGTCAAACTAGGCAAAATAGACCAAAAAATAGTGACAATTACATAATAGTCATCAGATTTAACAAAGGACAATAGCACCAGACATGGATAATAACACTTGATAGCAGGGTGTTTTGTTTTTGGTGCTCCTATCCAAATAGCAAAAAACCTAAATTTTTTAGAAATAGGTAGAAAGGTAAGCTCAACTATAGTTTTGTCAGATATATATCAGTTTAGATTCAACAGTTTTAGTACAATTTTTCTTAAAGAATCTAGATATAGAGGGCATCATGCATGGCATGATGGCTCTTGCTTCCAATTTTAGATTGGGTAGTAGGTACAACTTATAGATCAAGATCCATATTATAGACACCAATGATTTTGGCAATGTGCATGGTACATTTGACTTTTTTTCTTTCTGATTTCAGTATATTACCTAGGCATTCTCAACAATTGCATGCTTATTCCATCTGTAGGTGGTTGGCATCATTTCAAAGTGGCTTTCATGTAAGCCTAATCTCCACATTATTAAGTGGCTTCCACATAATCCTAGTTTCTAGTTTTAGAGTGGATTTCATATAAGCCTAATCTCCTCCTTCCAGAGTGGCCAAGATTGGCCTAGTTTCTAGTACACATTTAGCTATCCATGCCACATTATCATATTATAGAGCATTCATGGACTTCATGAACCATCTCATACAACACATATTTATACTATTATCAGTTCATAGCTTCACCAAATGAGAAATGATGGAGCCATAAAACTATCTAGCCTTTGTATTCTTGAGCCACCTGCTTAGAGGGATTAGATACATAATAGAAACATCGATTAGTACATACATGATTACATAACTTCACCTAGTGGGAAATGATGGATTCAAAGGGATAATTTTTATATTCTTGAGCCACTCTCAAATAATTTAACACTCAGCTCCATTCATGATATTACTCTTGGTATAACACATATCCAACATCACTCAACACCACTCAACATCATAATAGGTTTTGTATTGGTTTACATACCTAGTGAGGTTTATTCATTCCTTTCTCTTCTTCTCTCTATTACCTAGATTTGTATGTTTTTATTTTAGATATAGTGTATCTAGTAAGAATTGATCTAATCTTTATTTTTTCTTGTAGAACTTACACTTCATAATGTGTTATCTCTATGCACACTCAGCATCACACAGATTCATGAGCTTCACCCTTGCAGATAAGTTCAGGTACACTTTCTACTTTTTCTTTATCCTAGTATTTTCATTTGCTACACCACTAGAATAAAGGGGCTAAATGTAGTCATATAAAATGTCCAAATTAGTAGCTTGAGTGTGGCTTGTGACATCCAATCCATAGAACCTACTTATATGCTCTCATAACCCTTCCAAAAACCTTTTTGTTTATAACTAGTCATCTATAGACTTTTGAGACCTGATTCTAACTTAGTCAGACTCTATTTCCTATGTTAATTCCATCCTTTAGGTCTCGATCCTATAAGATAGGAGCGATGGGGTTGGGCTATAACACTAGACCATTTTTGGTGTTCCTGTCCAATCACATTTTGAGCCTAAATGACCATTTCTTTATGATTCCTATTCTTCATTGTATCAACCTAACATGAATACATTTAACCCATGACTAATAGATCTCTATAAAATCCCATTCAAATTTCATTTAGAAAGGGTTGGAAAATATTACAAAAGCAAACAAGAGTATAAGCAAGACCACTAAGGAAAATTTCCCTATTCTCTACATACAACCATCCAATATAGCTACCAGTATATTCAAACCCTCACACCAGTCCCTAGCCACCTTAAGAACTTTTAGTTTGGTATTTTTGCATCCATATAACACTATTTCACAAAACACATCAAGTGGGGGAATTGCATATGGCTTGACCCCTCTTCAAAATATTTGTATGTAGGAATTGTGCCCACATAAGGGGTGTGGATACACGTTCAATGCATCTTAAACACACTAAACCCCCTTTATCTCAAGTTTTATCAAGCATAATGAAGGTCTAGGGTTTCAAGATTGAATCAACTCTACAAGGAGGTCCATCAATATTCAAGACTCAAAATTTCATAGGTAGGGTCACACAAAGATAACAGACAAAACATAAAAAACTAAGATCTCTATGACCAATTTGGACAACAATAGCAGGACCTAGACTATAACACCTGACCCCAAAGTGTCCTATCTTTTATGCTCCTTTCCTTTCACCGAATGAAAGTCAGTTCCAGTCTTGTATATCCAATTTTAGCCTTGATCTTAGCCATCTCAGTCTAGTTTTAATCTAAGTTGCATTTCTCTTTATTTATTATTATTTTAAAAAAATTAAAAGGCACAATAAATTATACAAATCAGTATTGTAATTACTATAATATTATTTACTAATTTATTTGTTCCAAACCCTTAACTAAATTAGGAATAAGACTCCAATATTCCTAAAACTATTAAATCATAAAGACATCATTCTTCAAAAGTTATCAAATTTCTTCTTGATGATTTTTTTAATCTTTAAAAAGATGACTTATGCCTAGTGTCTCACAATGCCTTCTTAAACAAGGGGAAAATGTAGACACTTCATTTTAACCATTTCCATGTCTAAATTTCATTTAGAATGACTTTTTGGATTTGCATCCAAGTTTAAGCAAAAATCTACCACTAGACCTAATTTACCTGCACAACTACCAATTTAACCCAAAATCACAATGATACATCCCTACTTTGGGCAATGGATCATCTTGCATCATTTATCTTATCTGATTCACCCTTATTTTAATCAACCCTTTACAAGTGTCTTTGTAGGTTAATTAAGGGAATGTATGATTAAAAAATAAATATTTCAAACTTTACATTTTTTTTACTTTCTAATTAATCACCTTGGTTAATTATCCTAATCATTCCTCTAATAGGAAATTACATGGATTTGGAATAACCCATTTTCTTAAAAATACAAAATGGAATTATGGCCTCTCATAGGTGATGTCATAGGGGCAAGTCAACGGAATGGAGTGGAGTGTGGGCAAGGTGGATTATGACATGGCCACTTATACACACTCTTACATCTCTTACACCCTCTTATACACTCGAGGATAAATTACTACACTTTCTTCCAATTTACCTTCCATACTCAGAAAGGCCTTAAATGGTATATCTTACACACTCTAAAGTTGTAATCATTGATTTGGGGATTGTTCCTCAACCCTGCATCTAAATATGATATGAAAAATCTATATCAATATAGGGAATCTATAAATAGAACCCTCTTACCTCTCATTTCATCAAGCTTTCTAATGTAAACTTACTTTGTTGGATTATTTTAGGAAGCTTCATTAACTCCTCTCTCTCTCTCTCTCTCTCTCTCTCTCTCTCTCTCTCTCTCTCTCTCTCTCTCTCTCTCTCTCTCTCTCTCTCTCTCTCTCTCTCACACACACACACACACACACACATACTAAAACAAAGCCAAGACCAAGTGTAGACAAGGAGAGGTGCTCCCAACACAAGGATTCAAGAATTGACAAAGACTTTTACATCTAAAAGTTGAGCTCAAACCATTTTAGACCAATTTTCAAGCATATCTTCAAAGGAGGTAAAAGTGTTGTTTTTATCCTTCCAATTTGTATTTTCTTGTTTGATTATCATAGCTCAACATAGGAATTGGGCTTGCATAGTTATGTCTTCAAGTTTTTTTGGATTTATTCACTAAAAAATGACCAACCCCTCTTGGAATCTACAAATTTGAGTTGATTTCTCTTCCATATATGGTGTTGTAGTAATAGTATATGGACCATCTTCTTGGATGTGAACATTAGTGTCTTCACTTTTTGCAAAGTATAATTAGGCAGTAGTTTAGTAAATAAACCTATTATTATGATAGAATAAGGGATTTACCCATATGACTCAAGGTATTTTAGGAGGGATTCATCATTTGAAAATTCATCCGATGTCCAAATCTCTAGCCAAATTGCATCAGTAATTAACTTAAAGTATATCAATTGTAATGTAGACATGTTATGAACTCCCGTGTTGGTTCAAGCTCTCCTATAAATAAATTTGTATAAATAGTAGTTGTTTTAGGTATTCCCCACTTAGTTTTTATCAATTATTTTGTGTAACTGAGGCCTTGTCATCCTTTCTAATTAGATGATTGGATGGGGTTAACAATGCCTTGTACATGTTTCCCCAATCCTTGTCTTGTATATCCAATTATTTGTAAATATTTAATCCCAAAATCATATTGGATATGGTATGTTGATGATGATGAAATTTTAGTGTAAGGATAAATTGGTAGTTTAATTGGTTTGGGTTCTTGTGAATATGGTTGTATATAAGGAATGTAATGATCCTCGAGTTGGGTTAACGCATAATACTTGAATGGTTCCTAATCCAAAGGACATGTATATATGTATCCATAATGATATAAATTTTAAAATGTACATAAATTATAAGGAATTGTGTTTGTCTTATGGATACATGGTATTCCTACTAGAATATAATGATTAAGGTCATTAGACATGACTTGGCAAACTATGGTTAACATTTGATGGCCCACTGTGATATGTAGAGTAGTTTGTCCTAATATTTTTCTTAGAATATTCTAAAATACTCAAAAAGTCATATTTGAATAATTGAGATATTTTGCCTTAATACCAAGTATATTCAAGAAGGAGATATTAAAAATGTTTAGCCCTGGTCCATTATCTACCAGACCTCTCTTGACAATATTGTTTTGTACTTGAACTTTAATATATAATGGTTGATGTTGATCTATAATGTGCTTACAAAGAAAATCCCCATTTTAAAATGGCATGCCTTCCTTTGTCCATCATAATGTATTAAAAATAAAATACATATAAGGTGGTTCCTCATCATTTGGTAAAGTTGTATCAGGAAAATTTGCATTTAAAATATCTTTGTAAACATGCACCGTCTGGTGTAATTCTAATAGATAAAATTTGGCATGGGTATTTTTTAGTTTATCCATGATGTCATACCCCTTTGGTTGATTTAATTTTTTAGCTTGTGTTAGAGGGGGTCGAAGAGGGATATGGTAAGGACCTTTAGTTTGTACTACTGAATTAGTCACCTCAACCCTTTGTGTTGTAAAAACATGGACAAAAAGATCTAATATAAATTAAAGGCCAATATCAGAAGCGAGATGGTAGTTATTAGCAATTTAAAAATCAATGGAGAAACAAGATAAGTAATGAATGCATTTTTACATCGAGTTGTAATAATAGGTATTGGATATGAAAATAATAGGACTGAAGGGAGGTTTGGGATTGTTTATTAGTAAATTAAACCTTACTAGTGAATTTCAAATTGATTTTTATTACCCATTTGTATACATAATTAATCCAAAGAAAATTTACTATCCATGTAGAATAAAATGAAAAGAGAAGTTTTATTAATTGTGTTACCTAATAATGTTCATTCAACATGGTCATAATTAGTGTGTATTATTAGGGAAATACTAGAAACCCTAAAGCTAAAATTTGAAATCTTAAAAGGATAAAACCCTAAAGGAATACTAAGGATTTATTCACTGTTTGATATATGTACATGTTCCCCAATATGTTTTACCCTAATTTGGATTAATGATTAAGAGTAATTTAATTGAGATAGAACCTTGGAATGTAATCTAGATTAGTAAATATGGCATTAAAGCACTAATCTAAATGTAAAATATTGAGATTGATTCTTTTGATTTAACTAGTGGTATATTCTAAATATGGAAACTACTAAATAAATTATGATGCTTAGTTTTTTAGGTGACTGTCTAAATGTGACTATATTCTAGAAGTGAAAATCAACAAGCAGGCTTGTGGTCCATTCAATCTTGAAACATATTCATTATCTATATTGGGTCAGTTTTACAAGATTTAGTCAGTAGTACCGTCAATTAATACTGACTTGTTGGTTGATACTAACCTATGCAAAAGTAGGGCACAATCATTGTATGGTCACCTATGACTATCTTTTGTTTACTTTATGTTTATGATCCTAAACCCTGATGATGCATGTAACTATAGAAATAAATCTCCTTTACCTTAAAACCCTAGGTGTGATTATGAGAGGTAGAAACTATTTTACAATAATTTAGATTAATGGGTGAGATTAATTTAATTAAGATAGAAGTTTGAAATGGAATTCAAATTATAATATATGTCATTCAAGCATACATTTAAATGTAAAATATTGGCAATTGATTATTTTAATTTGATAAAGGTGTATGCTAAATATGAAAAGTACTAAAGAGATCATGATACTTAGCTTTTTTAGTTGACTATGTGAACTATGACTATGTTATGAAAGTGGGAAAAATGTATAAACATACTATTGGTTTACTTAGTTCAAGAACTGATTTGTTGCCTCTAGTGGGTTAGATTCATATGATTGGGTCAGTATTAATAATCGATAATGACCTAATCAAAAATGTAACATGATGACTAACGACCACCTGTGATTGTCTTTGTTTACTCTGTGTTTTTATCTCAAACCCTAATGATGCACATAATTCTATAAATCATGTTGGTGTGAATAGAGTTATTTCCCTACTTATTAAGTGTGAATAAGGTTTTTATCCTAACTAGTTCCACTCTTGATTTTCTTTCACACTCACTCAAGTTAAGTTTACTTAGGGTTTTTTACTATTATCTCACCCCATATGATCGTGACATTTTTCATAATCCTTTGAATGGTATTTTTGATAAATACCTCCTTTGTAAGCTCATTTCGGTAGTCAATTCATGCATTTGTATTTGTGTTTCACATGAATTTTGCATCCTTGATAAGAATACAATTTATTCATATCAATTTCAATCTTTAGATTAAGAGTGCTTCTATTAGGCCTTAAAATCTTATTAGCTTATCTTAGTTAAATCACACATAGTACCAGATCAGGTTGAGTGCCATTAGATAGCCTCTTAGGATATAAAAATTTGGTATTTATTTCACACACTGAGTATGCTCTTCTCTTGCATCCTTTTGAGGATGATCTTGAGAATCAGAAAGGTATAAAATAAGTATTAGATTTGGGGGGTCATCATTGAGTGTCATTTGTAAGGACATTTTGGTGATTGAAGGAGCTCATCATTGCATATATGGTGTCAATGACATTCAAAATCATGTGATCATTCATTCCAATTGGATATTTTAGGCTAAATATGGCATCTTTTTTGTAAAAGTCCAACATCGCTATGGGTGGAGCATTACTACAAACCCTTGTGTGTTGACAATTTTTCTACACAGGCTCCTATGATAACTATGTATGTGTTATTTATTCCCAGTGCAAATTTTGTAACAAGAATATATGGCACATGTGTTACCAATGCCAATCTCCAAACAAGTTGCATTTGTAGTTAAAAAAAAATTTGTAAAAATTTTGTTTTTGACAATACTGCTATAAAAACTAGTTTCTCTCTTGACATTTGACCTATAGATATATTTGATGATATTTATTAAAAAAATATCATTTTTTTAACCTTCTAACCAATAGATCTATATTTTGTTATAGTGTCCAAAAAACATCTATATTAGATCAACTTACAATGACCTTTAAATTTTTTATAAGCTCAAATCGATCTAATTTTTGTACTAATCCCATTGTAAATTTTGTTTTGGCAAAAAATAAAGATACATATATCATAATAATAATAATAATAATAATAATAATAAATAAAAAATTACTATCAGTCTATATAAGATCAACACACTACAGGTTTTTGCATTTTTTTTCATGGACTATTAATCTGCAGCTTGGAATGCTAATCCGTGACCTGGATTCACTTCAAGTTGCAACTTTGGACTATTAATCTGCAATCTAACTTCAAGAGGTACATTCTTTCTCATTTGAACTTCATTTTAGGTGATTTTTTTTAATTACATATTTTATACAAACTTTCTAAATTTTTAGTCTATTTGAATTCATTTCACAAGGATTTATCATAAAATAGCATCTTTGTCACATGAGTTGTCAAAACCATTAAAAAACACACACACATAATATTTGACCATACAATTTGGTCACATATGAAATAAGTTTTTTTAATATATTTTTTATCACAAAACAAAAACAAAAATTAATATTTGACCACCTCCATTTGGAAAAGTTGTTTGGCTTCCAAAAATTTTGCACTTGGTCAAAGATTCTTTCTAAACTTGGTGATAAATACATTCATGGTAATTCTACTAACCTTTGTGACAGTTTCACTACACTTAGCAGAAGGACTACATCCATTTGGCAACTAATAAATTTGGTAGACCTCCAAATAAGGCAATAGTTCTGTTAAAGTTAGAAGTGGATATTTGACTAATTAGACCCCCTCTACATTGCAAGTGGTGACTTTGCAGTTCAACTTCACTAGCAAATATCTTGGGCTCTCAACCTCTGATTCACAAGCAAATTTTTTTTAAATTAGATAGTTTTCCACACTCTTCATGGTGGTTTTTTTCTCTTAGCATGTGATTTATTGACAATTTGGTATTTTTCACAAGCTTTGTGGTGATGTTGTTCATTTTGGACCATCTAGAATTTGTTTGGACTCATTTAGAATTTGTTTTCAATACAATTTTTTTTTAAAGTGCATGATTTTTCATGCACTTTGCAGAGGTGCTCTCAAATTGTGTCATTATCTTAAAATTTTGTAATTTCTACAACATCGCCTTATTTTGGAAATTGTAACACTTGTTAATCCCAACCACTTTGTTGTTTTTGTAAGTGTACATTGTAACCACACTACATATTAAGTGAAAGAATCATATTTTCTCAAGGGGTTCTTTGTTGAGTCATTTTTTAGGGGTTGTGTGGTGAGATTGTGCCCAATTCTTTGCGTTCTCTCTTGTGGAATTGCAACTTTATTGTTACGAATTCAAAGAGCCGATATAAAAATTATGTCATGAGAAGCCAAATGCACAGAAAGAATTTTAATTTAATAAGTAATAATCTACACCTATTATCTGATTATAAAATAATACGTGAGGTTACATATTTATAAAAACCTTATTCCTATATACTATCTATTGATTTCTCTCACCAAAATCCCTCTAATTAAGCAAACTCTATTTACGATATATTATTATAACCTATAAAAATATTTCTTTGTTAAGAATAAGTGATTAAAATTAATTAATTATGCAATAATATGCAACACAAAAATCATTCCTCAGAATCACAACAACAGAGACATATGGAAGAAAAATTTAGATCTAAGCAAATACACATAAAACATCAATATAATGTGGTTCACCCAATGTGGGATATGTCCACCAAGAGGATCTCAATAATAATATAAATAAGAGTAAAACAACTCTAAACAAGAAACCTCTCACAGAGATAATTTTCTCTAGCCCGAATTCACGCCAATTTTTTTGAGATGCAAAGCTACACCTCAAAATCGATCACACTAACCACAGAGAAAAAGCAGAGCTCAAACTGAGATGCAAAACACAATTACAATGTGTTTCCCCTCACCCCTATTTATACTCTTTAAAAAAAATGCCATACCTTGGTGATATGCAATATCCCCACCAAAATAGCACAAAATAAGGGAGGTTTTAACCAACTGGACAAAATATAATCCCCCGATTCTCTCAACCTATTTAAATCACACTTATTTATCCATAAATCATACCACAAATATGGGAAGTGATTATCACACTAAATAAATCACCCCACATTTGTAAAATTAAATAAATACATGTTAAAATTGCCTTGTTAACTTTATTTTAACCTTAGGGGTGAAACGGACTCCACATTTAACAATCTCCCACTTGGAGTTCATTTCCCCTTGAACAAAATTTAACACTTCACCATGATCTTTATGTAGACCAACCAAAGTTGAACATAACCTCAACTTCTCCAATGTGACTACCTTGGTCAACATATCCACAAGATTCATGCTCGTATGTATCTTCTCTAGCTTCACCATGTTTTCTTCCAAAGTTTTCCTAATGAAATGATACCACAACTATATTTATTTTGTCCTTGAGTGGAAAGTGGAGTTCTTGGATAAATGTATAGCACTCTAACTATCACTATGTAGTCCCCCAACTTCTTGCTTATACTCCAATTCATTTAGTAACTAATGTAACCAAACCATACTCTTACTATCAACATCCCCAGGCATAATTGAGTCCACATAACCACGCAAAGTGGTGTCCGATCTACCAAAACATAATGCTATACCCATGGTTCTTATCAAATATCAAAGAATCTATTTTTTATTGTTTACCAGTGTTCATAACCTGGATTACTCATGTACCTACTTACTACTCCCACTACATGGGAAATATCTGACCTAGTACAAACCATAACATACATCAAGTTACCAACCACCGATGAGTAAGGTACCTTGGACATCTTTATCTTTTCTTCTTCTATCTTGGGACACTTTTCCTTTGATAATCTAAAATGGCCTACCAAAGGAGTCCCAACTAGGTTAACATCCTGCATACTAAACCTCTCCAAAATTTTCTTCACATACTCTTCCTGGGATAAGATCATATTTTTCTTCTTCTTGTCTCGAGTTATCCTCATACCAAGGATTTGCTTCACTGCACCTAAATCCTTCATAGAAAAATAATCACCAAGCTGCTTCTTGAGTACTTGAATATGTTGTATGTTATTTCCTACAACCAACATGCCATCTACATAGAAGCATAGGATAATATAATTACCATACTCAAATCTCTTGACATACATGCAATGGTTAGAATGACACCTGGAATAACCGTGTTCCAACATAAAATTTTCAAACTTCTTATACCATTGTTATGGAGTTTATTTCAAGACACACAAGCTCTTCTTTAGTTTGCACACCAATTTCTACTTTCCTTTGACCTCATAACGTTGTGGTTGTTCTATATATAATTCCTCCTCCAAATCACAATGAAGGAATGCAGCCTTCACATCTAATTTTTCTAAATGCAAATGCTCTATTGCAACTATACCAAGCACAGTTTTAATAGAAGTCATTTTAACAATAGGAGAAAAAAATCATCAAAATCAATACCTTTCTTTTGTGCAAACCCCTTGACCACCAACTAGGCTTTGTACCTTTTCCTTCCTCCATCCTCTTCTTTCATTTTGTATACCCACTTATTCTACAATGCTCTCTGGCCCTTGGGTAGCTTCACCAAATCCCATGTCTGGTTCTCCATTAGAGAACTATGTTCTTCTTCCACGACTTGCTCCCACTTCTTCCTAGCATTCGCTTGCTTTACTTCCTCAAAACATTATGGTTCTCCACTATCATTAAGTAAAAAATAACTCAAAGATGGGGGAAAATGTTTAGGAGCTTTTCTTACCCTAAAAGACCTTACTACAAGAGTTTGGGGTTCCAATGTAGGAGGTTCCTCAACTATCTCCTTGGACACATTACCATTCATAATATCATCCAACACTGTGGACTCTTTTTATTCCTATTCCTATAACTGATCCTTATACATGACTTTTTCTTTAAAGACAACATCTCTAGACTAGAATATTTTCTTGTCTCTAAGACTCTAAACTCATAAACCAAAGTCATCCTCACCATAACCAATAAAGGTGCATCTCTCACACTTAGCCTCTAACTTGGTCATATCCTTCTTGGGAACATGAACCAATGCCTCACATCTAAATACCCTAAGAAAAGAGTAATTAACTTTCTTACCAGACCAAGCTTCCTCAGGTATGCCTCCATCCAAAGGCACTTAATGTCCTCTATTAATCAGATATATCAATATGCTAACTACTTCTACCCAAAACATTAAGGTCAGCCCTATATGTAAACTCATGCTCCATGATTGTCTTGTTCATCCTCTCTGACACCCCATTCTCCTGTGGCGTCCTTGAAACCGTCTTTTACCTATGAATACCATTATGTGAAAAATAATCATCAAAAGCTTTGATACAATACTCACCTCCATTATCTGACCTGAGACATTTCAACTTGAGACCTATTTTATTCTCAACTAAAGCTTTCCATCTCTTGAATGTTTCAAACACATCAAATTTCTTCTTAATGCAATAAACCCAAACTTTCCTAGTTTCATCATCAATAAATGTAACATTATAATTTGAACCACTAATAAAATATACCTAAGCTAGCCCCCATACATCTGAGTGAACCAACTCTAACTTATTCTCCATCTTTGTAGATCTTACCCTCAGGAACATAACTTGCTTTTACTTCCCGTACACACACTCATCATAGAAGTCCAAATCAACTAGTTTCAATCTGAGCAACTTGTCTTTCAAGATTTCCATGGCCTTCCAGCGCATATGATTGAGCCTGTAATGCCACAAAGTTGTATCTCCATTTGTAGCAACTAAATTATAGTGATTATCACTACTAGTCAAATACAAAGTGCCAATTTTCTCACCTCTTCCAACCATAAGAGCATCCTTGGTAACTTTACAAGAGTCTGTTAAAAACATCATTGAACAACCTTTAGTGTCTGATTTTCTTGTTGATATTAAATTTTTCCGTAGTTGTGGGATGTGTTTGACATCCTTTAGTAGCCATGTTTTCCAATTTTACATATTTATCTAAACATAACCTTTCCCTACTATACTACATGGTTTATCATCACCAAGATAAACATGTCCAAAATCTCTTTGAACATAATAAGTAAAATGATGCCTATGTGGGGTGGCATGAAAAGAAGCTCCTAAATATAATACCCAAGATTCAAAAACATTATCCAAGGAAAGAATTAAAGCATCCCGACTAACATTACCTGTTGTCATATTTACCTCCTTGGTCTCCTCATGTTTGGTCTTATTATCTTGAAGTTCCCAATATTCCTTCTTTATGTGTCCACTTTTCCCACAATGCCAGCACACCATCTTGGTTCTAGATTTAGATCTTCCATGATCCTTTGAATTTTCATGATTTCTTTTGCTTTTGTCTTTTTGTCTCCCTTTAGTCTCCATCGTCAAAGCATTTCTTGAAGATGATTCTCCGGTGCTCTTCCTTCACATTTCCTCACTAAGAATCACACCTATAACATCCTCAAACTTTAAACTTCCCTTAGCAAGGATGGCATTACTCACAGCCATAACCAGGATATCCCAACTATCAGGTAAGGAGCACAAATCAATAAAGCCTTAACTTCATCTTTAAATTTAATACCGACAGAATTTAACATACTCACAACCGTATTAAAATCATTCAAATGATCAACTACATAACCATTTTTAGATATTTTCATATTAAATAACCTTTTCATCAAAAATATTTTATTAGAGGCAAAGGGTTTTTCACATAACTCCCCTAATTTCTTCATCAGACCAAATGTGACCATCTCCTCTAAATATTGAAGGCAACCAAAGATGCAAGGCACAATGGTATGGCTTCATGTGCTTTCTTATCGAGCAAATTCCAATCTGCCTGATTCATACCTAAAGGTTGGCCTATTTTCCCCATCAAAGGGAGATGAAGATCTTTTTGAAACAATTAATCCTCCATCTACATCTTCTATAATCCAAAATTCTACCCATTGAATTTTTCTACTCTAGATCTGCCATTATCTACCATAGCTCCCACTCAAGCTAATATCTTTCCCTATACTTCACCATTTTCGCAAAACCACTAAAGCTATCTATGATACCATTTGTTATGAATAAGTGATTAAAATTAATTAATTATGAAATAATATGCAACATGAAATCATTTCTCAGAATCACAATAGCAAAGACATATGGAATAAAAATTTAGATCTAAGCAAATACACACATAACACCGATATAACGTGGTTCACCTAATGTGGGATACATCCACCAAGAGGATCTCAATAATATTATAAACAAGAGTAAAATAACTCTAAACAAGAAACCTCTCACATAGATCATTTTCTCTAGCTCAAATTCACACCAAAATTTTTGAGATGCAAAGCTACACCTCAAAACTGATGCAGAGAGTAAATAGAGCTCAAAATAAGATGCCAAACACAATTATAATGTGTTTTCCCTCACCCCTATTTATACTCTTTAAAAAAAATGCCATACCTTGGTGAAAGCCATATCCCCACCAAAATAGCACAAAATAAGGGAGGTTTTAACCAACTGAATAAAATATAATCCCCTGATTCTCTCAACTTTTTTAAATCAGACTTATTTCTCCATAAATCATGCCACAAATGTGAGAAGTGATTATCACACTAAAAAATTGGCCCCACATTTTTAAAAGAAAATAAATATATGTTAAAATTGCCCCGTTAACTTTATTTTAACCTTAGGGGTGAAACAAACTCCACATTTAATAATCTCAACAATATAATATATTTAAACCTATTATTGTAATATTGTTATACAACAATATTCTAATTAACCAATTACTAATTAATTAACCTATTAATATTTACCTCTCGGTAAATACTCAAAGTTATACAATGTGAAAACTAATCCTAATATTCCCACCCATAGTTTTTACATGGTACAATATATCTCTTTTTCTAATTGTAACATGCCACCTCCATGTGCTCATGATCTTCTCTGCATACATGTGCCATCGCACATCTCTTCCTTCACACTCATCTGCAATTGGTTTTCCAAGTTCACAAATAACCTTCCAAAATAGTTTTCACAAGTTCACCACTAACCTTATAGAATGGTTTTCTCAGGTTAACCACTAATCTTTCATCATGATTGATACAATGCTTTTTATATCTACATTCTCTAATGTAAATATACAAAATGGGTTACATGGGAATATCATTCACAAGTGAACAGGTACAATTGTTCTTATTTTTTACACATGTTGAAAAATAAATGTAACAACCACACCATACTAAAAACACTAAAATCCACATAACTAAAAATAATACACCACATAAAATGTCACCACATCATTGGTGCAACCCTATTGTTGGTGACCAATGAGAGGTCGTTGAAATACCTCCATCCTTTGCGTATCCTCTAACCTCTTGTATATCATTTTTCACTTAGTAAATTTATCTTTGAGATGATCTGATGGTTTTGAGAGGTTCTCTATTGGTTGTTTCTATAGAAATTGGAACCCCCTCATTTTTTCGACATCGTGAACAAGCAAAAATGCATCCTTATATTTTTAGAATTTTTTTGATATTTTGACAATATTAACAAAATGACTAAAAATACATAAAATAAAAATTATAAATAATGACTCGATGACTTTTAAAAATTTTGATGAATTTTTTATACTTAAAAAAGCTTGACACAACCTATTAACATGGACCCAAATAACATGACTATTACTTTTATTTTTGACATATGAAACAACTATGTTATTGACTATTGACTCAAGATGACATAAAGGATTTTTACAAAGGACTTTGACAATAAGATTGATAAAATAAAAGGAAACTATTGACTCAAAACTATGACCAACACAATGACTCAAATAGACATAGAGACCTATTTTATTTAAACATATACATAATGACATATTGAAATTTTAACTTTTGAAAACACCCAACATGCTTTAAAATGACACTAACTATAGAAATAAATTAAGAACTAATAACTTAATCCTATCGACTCATTATTGAATTATCACATGACACAACTTAAGATTGCTTTAACATTTAAATTGAAGCACTACAAAATACACTAAATAGACTTAAAACTTATAATAACAAATCTAAATTCAATGTTGCTAGTAAAAAATATGCACAACATGAGATATTCAATAGTACAGCTTTGGATTTGCATTAGATAGGTGCACAAAGACTAGCAGGCCAACAGAACTGTATTTGATAGCTCGAATTGCATGGGCCACGTGGAAACAGATCTATGGGATGGATGACATGGCATATAGTTATTGCACATGGGTAACATAGAATACAAATCTTCAAATTGCTAAAAACGATGATTTTGAAAGAAGTCTAATGTAATAGTCCAAATCTACATGAACTGACCTGATGAGATTGGAAGTTTATGGTTTTGTAACCATTTAGGTTCAAATTCTCCTCAAAATCAATGAAGGTTTGTAATCATTGAAATCTCCATATGCTTGATTCATATGTAGATATGCATGTGTTTTATGAATAGTCAATGCTACACTAGACTTTAGGATAGACCACTATACACGTTAATGTACAGAATACTATGTAGTATAGCGATGAAGAATCCACTATGCAGAGTTGTATATTTTCCTTTGCAAATTAGAATCTACACAAGAATCTAGAAGGACAACACATAGATCATAGCTGATTCTATTGAGTGTTGATCTGATCTTCAATAATCTTCATGTTTTTCTTATATCCTTTGAATGTGAATATTTACCCTTATTAACAGACTATGTGCTATAACAAAAATAGAATCTAGCTTGATGTCTACACAACAAGTAGCATTGGGCCATGGGTCTACACTGTTTAATATATGCCACGCTCTCAATGTCTCTCAATGCAAAAATGAAATGCTTTCAAAAACATAATGAAGCATCCAACTAGAACCAATGGCATTGGCCCTCATATAATTCTCACATATCCATTAAAGATTTTGATCAGACTATTATGATACCACTATTATGAATTTAAAGAGCTGATATAAAAATTATGTCATGAGAAGTTGAATACATAGAAAGAATTTTAATTCAACAAATAATAATTTGCTCATATTCTCTGATTATAAAACAATACGTGAGGTTACATATTTATAGTGACCTTATTCCTATATTCTCTTCATTGATTTCTCTCACCCAAATCCCTATAATTAAGCAAACTCTATTTATCATATATTGTTATAACTTATAACAATATATATCAACAATATAATATATTCAAACCTATTATCATAATATTATTATACAATAATATTCTAATTAACTAACCTATTACTATTTACCTCTTGATAAATACCCAAAGTTACACAATGTGAAAACTAATCCTAATATTTGCAATGGGTAATCCACATTTCATTTATTAACTCCATATAAGTACATAACATAAAAATCACTTGCATGGAGTGCATTAATGGGTAAAGGCTACACTCACTACATTAATGAAATAATTCCATAACCCTTGGATACTAAGTACAAGACAACATGGCTAATTAGAAACACTAAAACACTTAGATTGTATGCACATTTCTTTCTCTTGGCCTTTTTTCACCTTGATCAATGTGAAACACCTAAGGAATCTTGGGGAATATTTAATAAGTTGTATGGTCAAACTAATGAGGTTAGGGGGTATCATATTGATAATGAACTCACTAATTGAGATCCATCTAGTTTTAACAACATCCAAGATTATTTAACTAAAGTGAATAAACTTAGTGCACACGTAAATGAATGTGGTATTCAAAATAAATATGTATAGTCAATATTCAATGTGTTAGGCAAAATGCCTTTTGAATTTGTAGCATTTTTTTCCAACTTTCAAACTCATCGACTAACTTGGGGAAAGGCCTATACTATGCCTTCTTTTGAGTCAATGTATAAAATGTAATGTTCGAATAGGTCAAGATGATCATTATGAGAATTCTCAAGCCTTCTAAGTCACAAGTCTTTGTGGCAGGTCATCCTCAATATACAGAAGTGTCTAAGCAGCAAAATCAACCAATGCATAAGACACATAAAGCCCTTGCACAATCATTATATCCTACATCAGTAGAGTCTAACTCTTCTTTCAATAAATGGGATTTTTAGAAGGAGAAGCAATAAACTTTTTCATATTGTAAGAAAGTTGGTCATGATGAGCATAAGTGTCATGTTAAGCAAATTGATGGGTTGAAACATCTTCTTAACAAAATTCACATCAATTTGCCATCATCTTACATAAAGGAATCATATATTTCTACTTATTAAAAATCTAAAAAAGTGAAAGGATAATCATAAGTCATAGCAGACAAATCTTCACAATAATGGCTACTTGACTCTAAAAATACACAACATATGGACCCTGATCGAGAATAATTTTATTCTTTGGAACCTTGTTCGTTGCCTCACATTCTTATAGGAGATAATGCATTAATGGATGTTATTGGAAAAAGTATCAGTTGAGATGTACAAAGGTACATTTGAGAATGTTTTCTATGTTCCTGATTTATGTGCTAACCTTATTTCCATCTACCAAATCACTCATCTTGGGAATGGTAAGAAAGTTGTGTTTTCCCTCGATTCAATTGAAATTCAAGATTTTGAGGATGATGCCTTAATTTTAGTGTGAAAATCTAATCATGAGTATATACTATATGCATTATCCCACATTGTGCCTCATTCCCCTTCTATTGATTTACACACTCATAGATTTGGTGAGTAAACTATGGCATGAGCGATTTGGCCATCTCAACTACCGCTACCTTCAGCAGCTCAGCTCAAATGATATCATTGTAAGACTCCCTCCTATTTGGTTTTCTAATGGTTTATACTCAAATTATACACTCGACAAGCATATAAAGGATAAATTAGATATAGGGACATCTTAGAAGATTTCACAAGTCCTTGAATTGGTTCATAGTGATTTAATGGGTCCTTTTCCCACCTTCTTTTAGCAAAACCCATTATATATTCAACTTCATTTATGACCATTCAAAATACACTTGGGTCTACTTCTTTTGTTAGAAGAGTGAAATCTTTAACTAATTTCAAGACATCAAGGATCAAATTGAGAAATAATCTAGGAAACCTATCAAAATTATTTACACAAACAATGGTCGAGAATATGTGAACCATCACCTTGAGAAATTATACACACTTAAAGGGATCTACCTTCAACATTTTTTTGTATGCACACCACAATAAAATGATGTTTTTGTGCAAAATAATAGGATCTTGAAGGAGATGGAAGCTTGCATGATCCATGCTTGTTCTCTTGGTCTATAATTTTAGACTCAAACTATTAACTATGATGCTCACATTTAGAACCATGTTCCTCACAAGGCCTTAAAAGGCATGATTCATTTTGAAGCTTGATGTGGATGGAAACCTATTGTGTGGCATGTTTGAATCTTTTGTCCCCTTGCATCAGAACATATTCCTTCAAAGAAACATAAGACTCTGCAACCATAAATTTGACCATGCCTCTTTGTTGGATATTGTAATGGTGTCAAGGGATATTGGATTTTTGATCCACAAAATAAAGAGATTTTCATTGAGAGGAGTGTTTAGTTATAGGAATCATTTCCTCACTTGGCCTCTCATACTTTACCTTCTCCATCTATAGTGGACTTGAATGATAGTGACAAAAAGGATTCATCTTCACCTCCACCTCTGTAAGGTTTAGCTTTATCAATTGTTGCAATCTCTACTTCTTCAACCCCATATTCATCATCTTTGATAGACTCTTTAGTCAATAGGCCCCTTTGTTAGGGATACTTTTGACACTCAAAGGACTCAGTCATAACATCAGCATCTTCCACATGTGTACGATTTCCTTGATTCTAATCCATAATATTTTTATGAAGCATATGGTCTTATTGAGTGGGATTCAACAATTCAGGAAGAGTATAGTTCCTTGATGAAGAACCACAATTGGGATTTAGTTCCCCTTCCAAAGGGAAAGAAAATGGTTCATTATAAATGGATGTACAAAACCAAATATGCAATTGATGAAACTATTGATAAGTTCAAAGTATGACTTGGTTCCAAAGGGTTCTCACAGGTTCCCTATATTGACTATACTGAGACTCTTGCCCCTATTTCTAAGATGATTTAAATTTTTTTGACTCTTTCTATTATTTTAGCTTATGGTTTGGTTGTACATTAGATGGATGTGAAAAGTACATTTATTCACTATGACCTTCAGGAAGATATTTACATGGAGTAGCCACAAGGGTTTATGGAAGACTCTTCTTTGGTTTGCAGATTGTGGAAGTCTGTCTATGGCCTCAAACAAGCCCCTTGGGCTTGGTATGCCCAGATAGATTCCTTTCTTCTCTTAGTTGGTTTCTCACACTAACACTCAGATCCTAATATCTACATTCTATGATAGAATGACTCATTTAATTTTGGGCCTCTATGTTGATGACTTAATTCTTATTGGGAAATCTTCATCCATCATTGGCATAGTTAAATATATTTTACATGATCAGTTTGTTAAGACTAACTTGGTCCTTTTGCACTACTTTATCAAAATTGAGATCACTTAATATTCTTCCAAGATCATTCTTGTTCATCCCTAGTATGCTCTTGATATTATAACTCAATTACACATGGTTGATTGTAAGCCTATACCAACTCCCTTTATGTTAGGAGTTTAGATTGAGGTGAATATTTCCACACTGCTAATTGATGCCATTTTGTATCATCAACTTGTTGGGAGCCTCATATATTTGGCATACACTCACCCCAACATTTACTTTGTAATTGGCATGGTCTCCCACATTATGCAATAAAAACATGAACTTAATTGGAAAGTGTCTAAACACATCTTGTATTACATCAAGTGCACTCCTCAACATGGGATCCATTATGCGATAGGGACTAGTATAGACTTGGTCAAATATATAGTATAATGCCCAAAAACTCTCCCAAAAACCCCATGAAAAACACTACTAATTTTTTTATAAAAAATAACTCTTATGTGAAACTAACCCCGCACAACTCCAAACACACTCAACTAAACACTTCATCCATTTAACATAGCTAAGCTATTATTCATTCATGTCACAAGCATTTACAAATTCACACCCATAAATATAAGCAACTTTGAAGCAACAAACTAAAACCTTAATTTGCCCAACTTAATACCAACTCTGAACTACCCATGGATACACTAGATAAGGTAACTACTTATGTCAAGGTAGGATCACCCAGTACATGGTGTAACCAGGGTTAACTTTCTCACCTCATAGCCAAGTCTCATTTTTGTTAATGCCTATCGCATGGTGATGTATAAAATATCCAAACTATAGAATAATTAATTTTGACACCACTTCCCAAATTTATTAGCTATATGATACCCTTATTAACCCATAGAACCAAGCCATAAAAGATAAGGCACTAAAATATCTCAGTGTTCTAAAGTGATTTTAGCATAAAAATTTGTTCTACCTTGCAGATTCCAAAATAAAGTAGTTTTATAATCGAGCTATTAAAAATAGTAAAAATGTCCAGAAAAGATTGATAAAAGTTTTAAATCAAATTTAAAGCCAAAGGAAATCACTGTTAACTTTTTATTTTAGAGAGTGACTCCATTTGCTATTTTTAACAATTCAATTTTGAAATGACTTTGCAAACTGGATGACAAATCTCAGGTGTAGAAAACATCAAATCTTGGAAGAGGGCTCACCAAAAATACTAAATAAAAATATAAATAAAATAATAAGTTTTATATATTGATATGATTCTCAAATAAATAGGTTATATCTTTCATATTCTAGAGATACTAACCTAGGTAATTTATGTAACCCTATTTCAGAGTGACTTCGCAAAATCTATCTCAAAAATTTAGAAAAACCAGCATTGAAGAAGGTTCAAGATGACCTTGCTAAAAATATAAAATGATGTTATAAATCAAACTTTAAGGTTGATACATAATTAAAAAACTCAATACTACATAATACAACCTTTGGTTTCCTGAAACTCTAATATGGGCTATTAGTTAAACATCCGTTTCTGAGCGACCATGCAGGTAGAAAACAAAATCAGTAGAATTTTTTTGAATTAATTACATTCAATATTTTCTTATTAAAAATACCATATGATCTTTTATTGGGTAAAAAAATTACCAATGACAATTTAAATATAAAATAAGCCTCTATCAACCTCAAGATTTATGATTCTTCCACTCTAGCTTCTTTTGGAAGGGTGATTTTGAAGGCACTTTAAAAATTAGAAGAAGCCATCGAGTGATTGATTTCGACAATTACCTCTAGAAATGGTTTCAGTAAAAATCAATCTCTTGAGACAAGTTAATTCAATCCCAATTATTAAATTAATTTAATATAGGGAAAGATATATCAAGACTACGTTTAAGCAATTTAGTAAGCACAAATGTTTATTCAAATCAAAACCCAATTGACTTAAGCGGTTTTTAAATTTAATTAGTTTAGTTTATTAGTTATAATTTATCATATCAATGAAGTCCATACATGTTTTATCAGGCAAGGTTAATTCTTTAACAATGTTTTAGGCCATTATAGATACATCACTAAATCTATAAGCAAGGTAACTTGGTTTTCTAAGCCTTTAAATCAACTTGGTTTTATTTATCAAAATTACATTCCTTTGATTCAAAAGTTTATCTTTCCAAATATACAATCACTTTAAGTCTACAACAATATTAATTCAACTTTCCTTCTCAAGTTATATTCTTTTGGGTTATGAAGGCTTGGCTTATAAATGTTATTTTATTGAATTTATAAAGCTCATTTAATTCATCTCGAGTAATTAACTTCCATCTTACAAAAATTCAATTTAAAATCAAAGGTTGTGTTATTCATTACACCATCAAAATGGATTAGACAATAAACAAAGACTTTTTATGCCTTAATACAATAGATTGTTCTTTATTCCAATGGTAGAATAATGGTATTAAGGGTTACACAAATTCTTTATTCACTTACACAAAATACATACACAACTTCAATAGAAGAACCAATATTTACATTACAATCCAAAGTTTACATCCTCCCTATGAAAATGAGGACAAATTACTTGCTTATCACAAGATAAACTAGTGCCCTATAACAACTTCTTTTACAAGAATTTATAACGACAAAAAATACACAATATCCTTGAGAACCACTGAGCTGGATTTTCTTTTCCTAGATTATGACATAGATAGAAATGGGTTAACTAAAAATCTAAGCACGGGACTCCTCCCTCCTAAAACTAATCTTTTCCCAAATTAATAAATAAGATAAAAACATAGATGAAGTAAAGAACTGATCAACTAGACATAACATTGTTGAGATGAATCTATTACAAGCCAACAAAAAGGAAAAAAAACCATGTAACATCAACACTATTCAGAACTTAACAATGATCAACACAATATCACCTAGCTGAACTTGTATACATCTCTAGTAACACCATAAACTACATGATGAACCAACGAATCACACCAACGTAACCAATATAGGGAACTACACAAAACACAACTACCTTAATCTCTTAAGTGCCTATCTAGGTGAAATAACAATACCAATGATGAAGTAATCATCTACTTAAATCTCCACTTGTAAATCCCTCTTATTTCAAGTCAAGGGCTACCCACTTTAAAACCTTGTTAAGGCAAAATCCATATTTCGAAGCCTTTTAACAACACTTAGGAGCATAAGAAATCTTCCTAGCTCATAAAGGTCCCATATGATGCTATAGGTAAAATTTTCCTCTCATATGCCATAATAACAACTTGTTTAATTAACTCACTCGAAATCCAAAAGGGAAGTCATTATCCATTACAAGATCCTCCATAAATGTATCCAGATATTATGAACCAGGACACAACTCTAAATCAAATTTGATCAAGTTAAGTGAACACCTAAAAAAATCCAAGCTCCATCCAAGAAGGTTATTTGATTACAAGTGTATATATATTTATACGTCTAGTAATATTTTAATGCAAAAAAAAACAAAAGAGTACATATATAATTATTTAAGACAAGATAAAAAACTGAATTCCCTTTTTCTTATATATATGTATATGTATATATATATATATATATATATAATAACAATTATATAAAATTATATATAATAAAGTATATTTATACATCATATAAATAAAGTTTATGAGTTTACAAATAACTAAATAATAAAACAAATAAACAATTTTTTTAAAAAATAACTAAAATAAATAAAAAAATTGGGTTTACGACCCATGTTTGACTATTGCAGGGTTGGGGAAAGAGGCCGACAGCCAACCCCTTCCCTTCCCATAATGGGAGGGGTTTGGAGTCGATCGGTCAGTTGACCTTCCCCACCCCCAAACTTTTTTTTTATCTTTTTATTTTTATTTTTTGGTATTCCTTTTTTTTATTATTATTCGTGTGTGTGTGTGTGTGTGTGTGTGTGTGTGTGTGTGTGTGTGTGTGTGTGTGTGTGTGTGTGTGTGTGTGTGTGTGTGTGTGTGTGTGTGTGTGTGTGTGTGTGTGTGTGTGTGAGTGTGTGTGTGTGTGTGTGTGTGTGTGTGTGTGTGTGTGTGTGTGTTGTGTGTCTGTGTGTGTGTGTGTGTGTCTGTGTCTGTGTGTCTGTGTGTGTGCATATATATATATATATATATGAACGAATAATTAGAATATATATTATTACATATATATGTATTTATGTCCCCTTTTTTAATAAACAAATAAAATGTATACAATATATATATATTTTCATATGCCTACATATTATAATATTTTATTCTTTTAGTTTATTCCCTTATCTTTATATATATATGCACATATATTTCTTTTCTTTTTTGAAATATTTAAGTATATATTCTAACCCAAATCTACAAAAAATTAACAACCAACAAACTTGCTTATCAATGGAAAAGAAGAGATTGAGGTAAAGGATTCTCATGCCTATTTTAAAGCTTCTTCCATCTATCATCTCCATGATCTCCTTCCTCCTCCATATTCCTCTTCCCTACTTTCAACAATCTCCTTCCAAGGGAGATCAAACCACTATCAAAACCAAAATACATAAACAAACACAACTCCAAATCCCTAATTAGGTTTTGACCAAGTTGTACATTCAAAATTCAAAACCCTAATTTTTATTTTATTATTATTTTCATTTTCCAACCTTCCATGACCTATCACTTTCCTTGGTCAAAAAGAGTACCCTCTCTTACAAGCCCATATGGGCTCTTACAACTAAATTAATTTAAAAATTCCCTACTCCCAAGACACTTAACCTATTGGGTTGAATACCTACACTAGGACAGGGTCTGAGTAGGCTTTCTAGAAAACCTATGAGGTAGAGCTCATAGACTCCCTTTGAGCCCTATGACTCTCCTCAAAATAATAAAATAAATTTTATAAATTTATAAATTCATCTAATAAATATGAGAAGTTTAACCCTAATTAATCTTTTTAACTTTTAATTAATCATAATTCATTAATAAACCAAGAGGGAATTATAATTCAAATCCTTAATAAACATGAAAAAGCATTGGCAAGTATCTTAATTAGGAAGTGAAAATGACCCCTCATGTGAGTTATTGCATACTCCCCCTCTTATAAAAGCATCATCCTCAATACAAAAACCAAAAGGGATGACAGAACATTCATTACCCACTCTCAACATCCTTAGAATACTACCACAACCATCAATACTCAAAGTTCCACTAGAAAACAAATGAATCCAAGTAATGACAGATATATGCATATAAATATAAGTTTCAACCCAAGGCTAACAATACTTAGCACGATAAAACAATACTAACCAATACTGATGACCACTAATTATCACAACCCAACTGATATCATAAAATACATCTATCAAAACTCTAAAATTACATGTACACCAAATGTCATTATGTTATATACTCATACTAAGCACTTAGTGTCATCCCAAGGTGAACATGCCATGTGAAGGAAAGTGTAATGTGCTAAGATTAATGCCATTCAAGAAAACATATACTACATTACCCATAATGCCAGAGCATGCTGAACCAAATTCCCACACTGAGTTATACAACCAAACTATGTTATACTAATCAATGTCATAAGTGCCAACTAAAACACAAATAGCCTATAAAATGAGCAAGTGAAGGTAAATTTAATTATAATATAAGTCATGTTGTCATTCACATTTATCACTAACCATTTGAAACCACAATCCTCTGATATGAGCATGTGAGCTCAAGCATCCATCCAATGTCTAAATCATACTGAGAGAAAAAAAAATGATAAGTGCCAATCATAGGAAGAGTACATTACTAAGATAAGTTTCCATCTATGGTAATACCATCTAAACTCAACTAAACAATACTGAACCAAGTAGCAAAACTGATCAGCAATATCAACTGCATGAAGTAATACAGTGACAAGGTAACTTAGCAAACTATATGCTTTTCAAATATAAGAAATAGGAAAGCAAGTAATTTAGATACTTTAATATAAAATCACCACATCTGGTGGGCTGGAAAGGGTGGTATCATAATCTTGAGTGACAAGTTCCCACCTTAACACACTAGTTGTATTCCAAACTACTTTTCTTCCCCCATATTATGCCACAAGTGTACCAGTTATGCACATAGAAACACATATGAAACTAGCACCAACAAACATCAAAATAAAATATAAAAGAGAATCAACTGATCATGTAAAGTAAAACCAATAAAAATGAGACTAAGTAGTCTCGAATGAAAAAGATAAACCAGAAATCCAAAATAAATTTTAGCAATAATGTCCATGATCGATCGATTGATTCAAGATATTCAAAGATAGTAAAATTAAATGTTGGTTTCAAGTCAACTTAAAAATTAAATTCAATCAAATATAACTAATTTCAACAAAACATATGCAAAAATAGATCACATCATGAACACTATCTGACTTCTACAAAGCACTGAAAGTCACCCAAGGGAAAAATGAATAAAGTAAGAGATATTAGGTGGCCCGCTAGCCTTAACAAAGAATCAAACAACATCATCAGGCATAGTGGATTGGTTTATCTGCCATTACCAACAAGAAAAATAGTCCACTAGCCATCTAGAGAATCAAACTACATCATAAGCGAGGGTGTGGTCCATCATAACAAGTAGTTGATACAAACAATAACTCCCAAGAACAACATCCAAGTGCTATAAAGGTACCAAAGTGATCATATTGTCTCACATAATTGATTGTCATGTAACCAACATATCATCAAATAAAATTACTTATAGAGAGTAACCATGTCATAACATATCAAAACAAAATTGCATCGATCTGATCGATGCCACAATGTCATCCCTGATGACATTTGCTCATAAAAATGACCATGACAACATCTTTATGCCACATAAATACCAATGTAAACATACTGGCTCATATCTCTAATTGTAATTGTTCTCAAGTAGCATATCCCATAGGGAATAAGTCTATCGAGTGAAAATTGAATGTATGTAGAAGTGTTTCCCACTGACCACTATCATCTACTATGAATATTTAAACTATCAAAATAGGATAACAACTAACAATCACTATTCTTGACATTACAATGTCCCAAGGTACTACAAGGAGGATGCATGCCATAGTTGGAAACTATACACACCAAAACATTAGTTTCACTAAAACATTATTTGATTGCAATAAGGGTTGCTATTTTGCACAAAATTTCCACATATGAGTTACATACGGGGTAAGACACCACATATACATGATAATAGAACTAGTCTAATAACATAACATCATGTAGGTGTTTCGTCATACAAACACAATATTTATATAATAGATTCAGTTACATAGCACATTTCCATCATTTACAAGGTTTAAGGAGTGAACAAAGTTGTAGGGGTTTACATAAAAACTTACAATTATAGATACACAAATCACTTCACACACTAAGGTTACACGAGTATAGCTTACTTACAATGGTTACATAGTTTCACTATAAATGAAACAATTTTACCATAAAGATTATAAAATTTACTGGTATCTCACAAGGGTCCCAATAAACTCATCATTCCAACTGATGTCCAACTGTCATCCTAGATGACATCACTGATACTCGTCTATCACTATAGAGTCCATGAATTGATATTACCAAAAGGTGTCATACTGCAATGTTTTACTAACCCACTGAGAAGAGGTTGACCATTGAAGAAGCATCTGACCAATCAGAAACACATTTTACATCTTATTACTTGGTTGGAACCTATTCCAATAATTTATCAAATCTCATCTACTGCACAAGGTAGTGAAATCTCAACAAGTTAAACATGGGTCTCTCATGTATGAAGATCGATCAAAAATCCAAGCATCCATTGCTTGGTTAAGAAGTCTAATAAATAAAATAACTATTCTCTATTGGACAGACATTAATAAATGAGGTGAACACTTGACACACACACACACATCAATTTTTTATGGAATAGTAGTACCAAACAGTGATCCCCAGAGCTCCCGGTGTAGAAACTATTCTCTAATACCAAAATGTAATGCCCAAAAGTTCTCCCTAAAAACCCATGAAAAACACTACTATTTTTTATTTTTTTTAAATAACTCTTATGCGACACTGACCCTACACAACTCCAAACACACTCAACTAAACATTTCATCCATTTAACATAGCTAAGCTCTTGTGCTCTCAGGTCACAAGCATTTATAAACTCGCACCCACAAACATAAGCAACTTTGAAATAAGCAACTAAACCCTTAATTCACCTAACTTAATACCAATTATTAACTACCCATGAATATACTAGATAAGGCAACTACTCATTTTTAGGTAGGTGTTAGAGGTAAAATCACTGAGAGGAGGGTGAATCGATGATGCAAATAAATCAACTTCAATTCCAATTCTTCAAACTCTTAACCATTTAACATAAGCATTCATGAAGCATATAAACCATTCATTTTAATGAATAAATAAAATAATGTGAGATCAAAGCACATAACACATGAATTATGTGGGAAACCATCATGGGGGATAAAACCCACTCTCAAGCCTATAAACACATGGACTATATTCCTATAGTACCCACTTCACAAGGAACACCAACCCCTAGACAAGCACCCATGTGTCCTAGATGTTGAGCACCCACACAACACCTCATATATCAACACCTCCATAACTCTTATTTCCTTCTAATATGATTTATAAATAATGAATAATAAATCTTTTCAACCCTTCACACTTTTTCAAGCCTTAACACCCAAGCAATGCATCCAAAATAACCTTTTGGATCACTCTACACCTCTTCGCTCATCCTTAATCATTAACCCTGCAAAACACTATTACCACATAATAAACATGACCACTAGGTCACACACATATCACTCACACTAATTTTCTCTTCAATTCATCAACCAATCTTACTCACACTTCTCTTTTCTTCGCTCATTCTTTCTAGAAACCTTCATCTTTATTTTTGCTCTTTATAGAGTCTTCATGATCACCACCTTCTTGGTCAACCAAAAGACATTCCTTAAACCTTAAGGCTTCTAGACCACTTATAAAAATATCAAAACCACCTACATAGGTTGACTATAGCATTGATAGATCACCCTTAAGCAACAACACCTTTCAATTAGGCCTAAGTAGCCCTTTTAGGTCCATTGAGACCAATTAATCCCTTTAACACTTCACTGAGTAAAATAGAAACATAATATAACTTATAAGCATATGTATCCATGACACATGACCCTTAAGACTCCCTCAAGTTATTACATTCATCACTACACACATCTGCATATGCAAAACCATTCAATCATTTGCCTTGTACAAGAAAACACCATGAACGAACAAATAATCAACTTCCAAGTAATGGTTCATACTAAATATGGATTGGTCAAACCTCCAAAATCCATACACATGATCCTCAGGGAGTCTAAAACACTCTCCAATATATAAATCATTATGAAACATCCAAATATAATCAATACAAACTAAAACACCCTTCTCGGGTCCTTAACAAATGAATGTCAAACCCTTGGTAAACTTTGAGCTACAATAAATGCAATTGTACAACAAGTAAAACCTCTTAATCAATTTTCATGGATTTCCCTTGAGATTATTTACCACTTTTATTTTACTCCATAATCAAATTCATCCATTTTCTTAAGATATAGATCAAACAATTACAACTGGTTTCCTTTGTAAAATTCAAATATTTGAATTCCAACAGTCACTAAAAAATGCAAATTTGATTAAGTATAAAAATAATTAAATCTACCTAGGAGAGAAAATTTACATTATCATAAATTTTGATATACATCATTCCAATGCATGAAATTTGAAACACCTACTCTAGGCATAAAACTGAATAGACCCATGTGACCACTTTCTTTTGACACCTTCACACTATGAATTTTGACATCATCAATTTGCTCACTTAGAAAACTCTGCCAAGATGACTAGGATAAAGTAGACCTTCACAAGAATACTCAAATGGATTATTTTCACTTGAAAAAGTACACCAAGATATTATTACACACCATAGGGCCTCTTCATCAAGAACACATCATCAACAACATCCATAGCAAGACCAAAACTTGTAGGGTCTCATGCAAACTATGTGAGCACTAAGGTACACTTTATCATTGAGGACCATGTATACATATCATCTCATGGACACTCTTGGATACCTTGGATACATAATTGATAACAACTCAATAGTAGGATCACCCAACACATGGTGTAACCAAGGTTGACTTGCTCACCTCATAACCAAGTCTCATTTCCGTTAATTTGCATGTCGCATGGCGATGGATAAAATATCCAAACTATGAAATAATTAATTTTGATACCACTTCTCAAATATATTAGCTATAGGATACCCTTATTAACCCATATAAATAAGCCCTATAAGATAAGGCACTAAAATATCTCAGTGTTCCAAAGTGATTTTAGCACAAAAAACTGTTATGCCTAGCAGATTTTAGAATAAAATAGTTTTAAAATCGAGCTACTAAAAATAGTAAAAATGTCTAGAAGAGATTAATAAAATATTTAGATCAAATTTAAATCCAAATTAAATAAATAATATATATTTTTTTGTATATCTACTCCATTTACTATTTTTAACAATTCAATTTTGAAATGAGTTTGCAAGTTGGACAACAAAACTCAAGTGCAGAAAACATCAACTGTCCTTGGAAGAGGCCTCACCAAAATACTAAATGAAAATATAAAAAAAATAATAAGGTTTATATATTGATATTAATCTCAAATAAATATTTTATAACTTTTAGATTCTAGATATACCAACCTGAGTAATTTTTGCAACCCCATTCTGGAGTGACTTCGCACAATCTATCTCAGAAAATTGGAAAAAATCAGCATCAAACAAGGTTCAAGACGACCTTGATAAAAATATATAATGAAATTGTAAAAAAAATCTGAAGGTTAATACACAAAAAAATTCAATATTACATATTACAATCTTTAGTTTCTTGAAATGCTAATCTGGGCTATTAGTTAAACACCCCTTTCTGAGCGATCACGTAGGCAAAAAATAGAATCAACAGAAATTTTTTGAATAAATTGCATTCAGAATTTACTTATTAAAAATATAATATGATCTTTTATTGGGCAAAAAAAATTACCAATAATAATTTAAATATAAAATAAGTCTATCAACCTCAAGATTTACGATTCTTCCACTCTAGCTTCTTTTGGAAGGGTGATTTTGAAGGCACTTTAGAAACCAGAAGAAGCCATTCAGTGATTGATTTTTACAATTACCTTTAGAAATGGTTTCAATAAAAATTAACTGAGTGAGACAAGATGATTCAAGCCCAAATATTTAATTAATTTAATATAGTGAAAGAGATTTCAAGACTTCGGTTAAGCAACTTAGCAAGCACAATTGTTGATTCAAGTCAAAACCTAATTGACTTAAGCCAATTTTTAAAATTAATTAACTTAGTTTATTAGTTATAGTTTCTCATATTAATGAAGTCAATACATGTTTTAGCATGCAAGGCTAATTTTTTAACAACATTTTAGGCCATTATAGATACATCACTAAATCTATAAGCAAGGTAACTTGGTTTTCTAAGACTTTAAATCATCCTGGTTTTATTTATCAAAATTACATTCCTTTGATTCAAAAGTTTATCTTGCCAAATATAAAATCACTTTAAATCTACAAAATATTAATTCAACTTTACTTGTCAAGTTATGTTTTTTTGGGTTACTAAGGCTTGGCTTATAAATGTTATTTTGTTGAATTTATAAGGTTCATTCAATTCATCTTGAGTAAATAACTTTCATCTTACAAAACTTCAATTTAAAATCAAAGGTCGTGTTATTCATTATGCCATCAAAATAGATTAGATATTAAACAAAGACTTTTTATGCCTTAATACAATAGACCATTCTTTAGTCCAATGGAAGAATAATGGTATTAAGGGTTACACAAATTCTCTATTCACTTACACAAATACATACACAACTTCAATAGAAGAACCAATACTTACATTATAATCCAAAGTTTACATCTTCCCTACAAAAATGAGGACAAACTACTTCCTTATCACAAGATAAACTAGTGCCCTACAACTTCTTTTACAAGCATTTATAATGATAAAAAATACATAATATCCTTGAGAACAACTGAGTTGAATCTTCTTTTCTTGCATTATGAATACATAGAAATGGGTCGGCTAAAAAGCTAAGCATGAGACTCCTCCCTCATAAAACTAATCTTTTCCCCAAATAATAAACAAGATAAAAACACAAATTAAGTAAATAACTAATCAACTAGACATAACATTGCTAAGATGATTCTATTACAAGCCAACAAGAAGGCGAAAAAACCATGTAACATCAACACTATTCACAACTTAATAATGATCAACACAATATCACCTAGCTAAGCTTATATGCATATCTAGTAACATCATAAACTATATGATAAACCAACGAATCATACTAACATAACCAATACAAGGAACTCCACAAAATATAACTACCTTAGGCTCCTAAGTGCCTGTCCAGGTGAAATAACAATACCAATGATGAAGTAGTCATCTACTCAAATCTCCACTTGTAAATCCCTCTTATTCTAAGTCAAGGGCTATCCACGTTATAACCTTGTTATGACAAAATCCATATTTTTAAGCCTTTTAACTACACTTAGGAGCATAAGAAATCTTCCTAGCTCATAAAGGTCCCATATGATGCTATAGGGAAAATTTTCCTCTCATACACCATAATAACAACTTGTGTAATTAACTCACTCAAAATCCAAAAGGGAAGGCATTATCCATTACAAGATCATCCATAAATGTAGCTAGATATTAGGTACTAGGCCACAACTCTAAATTGAGTTTGATCGATTTATTTGAACACCTAAAAAAATCCAAGCTCTGTCCAAGAAGGACACTACACAAATCTTCATTTGATTACAAGTATATATATATATTTATATGTCTAGTAATATTTCAATGCAAAAAAAAAGAGTACATAGATAATTGTTCAAGACAAGATACAAAATTGAATTCCCTTTTTCTTTCATTATTTAAGATATATATATATATATAGGCTTACACACACACACACACACACACACACACAATTATCTAAAAATCTATATAATTAAATATATTTATACATCATATAAATAAAGTTTATGAGTTTACAAACAACTAAATAATAAAACAAATAAACAATCTTTTTAAAAAATAACTTCAATAAATAAATTAATTAAAAAATACGGCCTATGGTCGGTGACCCATGGCCGACTGTTCCAGGGTTAAGGGGGTGGCTAACAACTGACCCCTTCACTTCTCATAATGGGAGGGGTTGGGGTTGATCGGTTAGCCACAATTCCCCTGCCCCCAAAAAAAAAAAAAACATTTTTTTTTTTAATATTCCCTTGTTTATTATTCATTATATATATATATATATATATATATATATATATCAACGAAGAAATATAATATATATTTTTACATACATACATACATATATATATGTATGCATGTAGATATATCCCTTTTTTATAAATAAATAAAATATATATAATGTATATATTTCCATATGCCTACATATTGTAATATTTTATTCTTTTAGTTTATTCCCATATATATATATATATATATATATATATATATATTCCAAAATATACAAACATGCTCTAGATAAAACCCACCCAAAATCTATGTATATTTTCCCATCCTATATTCCTCTTTAAAAAGCTAGGGTAAGGGGTGTATATGCTCCAGATAAAACCCACCCCATATCTATGTATATTTTTCCATCTTATATTCCTCTTTAAAAATCTAGGGTAAGGTGTGTGTGTGTGTGTGTGTTTGTGTGTGTGTGTGTGTGTGTTTCTAATTTTTTTTGAAATATTTAAGTATATATTCTAACCCAAATCTATAACAAATAAACAACCAACAAACTTGCTTATTAATGGGAAAGAAGAGATTGAGGTAAAGGATTCCCATGCCTATTTTGAAGGTTCCTCCATCCATCATCTCCATGCTCTCTTTCCTCCTCCATCTTCCTCTTTCCTAATTTCAACAAGCTCCTTCCAAGAGTTAGCAAACCTCTACCAAAACCAAAATGCACAAACAGACACAACTCTAAAGCCCTAACTAGGTTTTGACCAAGTTGCACATTCAAAATTCAAAACCCTAATTTTTATTTTATTTTTATTTTCATTTTTCAACCTTCCATCACCTGTCACTTTCCTTGGTCAAAGAGGGTACCCTCTCTTACAAGCCCACATAGGCTCTTACAACTAAATTAATTTAAAATTTCCCTGCTCCCAAGACACTCAACCAAATGGGTTGAGTACCTACACTAGGATAGGGTCTAAGTAAGCTTTCTAGAAAACCTATGGGGTAGAGCTCATAGAATCCCTAGGAGCCCTATGACTCTCCTCAAAATAATAAAATTCATTTTATAAATTTTTAAATTCATCTAATAAATATGAGAGGCTTAACTCTAATTAAATTTTTTTTAACTTTTAATTAATCCTTGTTCATTAATAAACCAATAGGGAATTATAATTCAAAACCTTAATAAACATGCAAAAGCATTGGCAAGTATCTCAATTAGGAAGGGAAAATGATCCCTCACACAGGGTATTACATATAGACTCTGATTGGGTTGGTAATTTTGATGATCATAAGTCCATATCCAGTTACAAATCTCACCTTGGTTTAGGCGCCATTAGTTAGTAGAGTAAGAAGCAAAATGTTATTTCTCTATCTTCGATTGAGGCTAAGTATCGGGGGGTTGTTAATACCACTACTAGGGATATTTGGCTTTAGAATATTTTGACTGAGTTTGACATCACCATTCCATAGACATATATCATATTTTATGACAACCAAAGTACCATTAAAATATCTAACAACCTAGTTGACCAAACACATTGAGAGCCATATGCACTACAAAAGGAGTTGATTCAAAATCAAGTCATTGATCTATAATGTCCTAAAACATAGTGGGTTGTTGATATCTTCACCAAAATTTTCACTTAGAGTAAGTTCCATCACTTCCAAACTCTCTTAAAGGTGTGGGATTATACTTCAAGGGGGTCACTTGACCTTCTCCAATCATCCTCTCATGAGCAGAGTTTTTTCTTATTGGTTTTCTCCTTCACTTTTATTTTGAGGGGATCATTTTTTAACATGGGTACCTCATCAGGGCTTGTTATTAGGACCCATTATTTTTTGCATATTTTCATTTTGTTTTTCCCCTAAGTTGTACTTAAGGGGGGGTGTTAGTGTAAACAAGGTTATTTATGTATCTAGTTCCATTTTTAGGTGCGAATAAGGTTATTTTTCGAGATAGTTTCTCTCTTGGGTTCCATTCACACTCGGTGAAGTTAAGTTTACTTAGGGATTTTTTTACTATTGTCTCACTCATATGATTTTGACACTTGTCACAATACTATGAATGGTAGGTGAGTGCTATTATCGAAAATACAACCTTTGTAAGCTTATTTTAGTAATCAATTCATGCATTTGTATTTGTATTGCACGTGAATTTTGCATCCTTGATAAGAATATATTTTATTTTTATTAAGTTTGATATTTAGATTAAGATTGATTCCATTAGGCCTTAGAATCTTGTTAGGTTACCTTAGCCAAATCTCACAAATCAAACTCCTTTGCCTTGAAACCCTATACGTGTTTACGAAGGTTAGAAACCTACAAAATTGGGGGAAGTATAATGGATTAAGTTGACCCTAATCACCCTCATTTGATGATTGGTCATTGCCTATTTATCCATTAATCCAAGGAGGAAAATTAATTCACACGTATTTCTCCCACCTACTGTGATTGTACAATTGTGATCTTTTGTTATGTGTATGCTACTAATGATTGATTTTGGTACTTGACACTACTTGATTTGTGTTAGCTTTTGAGTGCTTCAAACTTGGCTTATGACTAATTATAGTGATAGGTATGCAAATTGGCAATAATAGGGCATATTTTCTCAATATGCAATAGTGTATATTTGTATCATAGATAAGAACCAAGTCCCTTTTGAATAAGACCCTTATTTGTTTATATAGGGATTCATTTGAATAACTCCTCATGCCATAGACACACTAGGATAATGGGCCAACCCTAAGGATGGGTTTGATTTTATAAATTATTCATTGTTGGGAGTGGGAAGGTTCTAACCAATGCAAGTTATTGTCAACTAGCGATAATGATCGTAACTATCAGAACTAATTTGAGTACAGGTGAACCACTTTGAAAGTCTATATATGTATGTGAAGGATATTTAGCTAGTTTGAAATAAATAATGAGGTTCTTGTAGGTGTATAACAACAAACTAGAAGGGTTGATTCATAAGATATCATGCAAGTGTGAGAGGATGGTGAATTAGGACTTTGTTTAGGTGCTCAAATCATACATGGTAAATATGTGTCATGCTTGTCATTGTCAAGTAATAAATACAAATTTTTTGTATCTACATAAACTTGTAAAATGGAAGAAAATATAATGGGATGAGTTGACCCCAATCTCCCTTGTCTAATGATTCATCATTGCCTACGTATCCAATACTTTGAGGATGGAATTCAAGGCACGCATAATTCTCCAACCTAGTGTGATTGAAATTGTGCTCCTCCTCAATATGTATGTAGATAATAATGGATTTCATAATTGAAAATGCTTGTTTTGACCTAGATTTTGAGTGCTTTAGACTTGGTTTGTGACTACTCCTAGTGATAGGTTTTTCAAAGTGAGAAGAAGAGCTAAAATTTTCTTATTGTACAAAATTATATAGATGTATATCAAATAATTTCCAAGCCCCTTTTGCATGAGATGTTGATTTATTTTTAAATGGATGTAATTAAATAATTTATCATGACGTTAACATGCTAGGTTAATAGGCCAACTTGAAGGATGGGTTTGATTTTAGAAACCAGCCATTATTGGGAGATAATTGGTATCAACCAGATCAAGTATTAACTAGAAATACTGACCAAATCTAGTAGAACCAACCTATGTTTAGGTGGACTAAACTTAATTTTTGGTGACAATTTTGTAATATATTTAATAGGTTTAAATAGATAACGAGGTTCATATAGGTGTGTAACAACGAAATGAAAGGGTTGACTCATAAGATAACATGCAAGTGTGCGAGAATAGTTGATTAGAAACTTGTTTAAGTTCTCAAGTCATGTGTGGTAATAGGTTGTCAAGCTTGTCATTGTTAAGTACCAAAGATCATATTTTAGTATTTACAATATTTATATGTTGTTTTCTTGAAATGTGCATTATATTTAACAACTATGCAATTAAATGGATCAAATTTATGCACAATGTTAAGGCTAAAATTAATTTTATAAAATATTTAGCCTTTATTTGTAATTCAAAATGTTTAAATATTTAAAATGAATTAATTTCAAGTGATACCAAATGATAAAGATCATGTATGGCTCATTTTGTTCCTCCCCATAGATATAAGAGTAATAACAACTACCATCCCACTCCCATTAATCGGCCAAAGATTATATTAGATTATGTGGTCTATGTTGTTACAATGCAAAGGGGTGGGGTGACCCATCATATAGTACAAAGTGAAGATCCTCAAAATTTTCCTCCTCATCTCCCTCTACCTCCCATGAATTCATTAAATCAAACCAAAGGGTATGATATCGTTGACAAACTTAATAATACACTAACTTAAATTTTTATATTAGCATTGCTCCAAAGTACACCTATTTATAAAGATATTCTTTATGTGGCTTTGCATGACACAAATTTACTAATGTTAGAAAAAATAGATCTAAAACTACATGTTAAGATTAATAAGATATATCCTACAATGTAAGTAAATAATGCAAAAAAAACAAGCTACAAAATCAAGATACAAGAGGGAACACATTACACAAGAGATTACGTAGAAAACCCTTGCAAAACCAACAAGTGAAAAAACCATGGGCAAAATGACAACTTCTAGACTTCATTGCTTCAGCAACTCCTCTCTTACAACAATTCCTCCAGTAATTCCTTTTAGTGCTTACAAACCAAGCACTCAGGTGAGCCAAGCATATAATGCCTCCAGGATCTACCTCTCTAGCCTCAAGGATAACCATGCTTATAATAAAGCATGCATGATGCATACAACCCAAGCATCTAGGAAAGCAAGCAACATGGCCTCCTGGCTCTAACCTCTCTACAAGCATGCAATCCCAAGCTTGCAATAATCCAAGGATAAGAAATATAAAGGATAAGTAATACAAAGGAGAAAACATGCTTAAATAACATTTATAATAAGAGAGAGAAGAGAGTGAGTGAGAGAGAAACATCATAGTGACCCCAAAAATTTACCACATTTGAGTGGGGTGTTATGTGATCTTCAAAGATATTTGTCTCTATGTGCAAAAGTCATCAAATTCAATCCTTCATTAGACAAGAACATGTCCCACCTCTATGTGGATCCAAAACCTATGCCCCACTTCCACAAGTGAGTCCAAACACTCAATAGTGTTATTGTCTTCATCACTAAAGATCAACAAAGTAGATGCTCTACTTTAGACAAGATCTAAGCCACCCTATGCGACTCTAATAATTGCACCCCACTCACACATGTGAGGTCAATCTACAATAGTGCATTCTTGTCTTCATCTTCACATGCAAACACAAGAGTCCAAAGGTATTGTAATCACCTTTTGACTTTAACTAGACATGTGAATCTTAGGGCCCCTTATCAATTCAATCCATACAAGACCCTTTATATTTTTCACACCAATGCAAATCACATGTGACTACTAGAAACAAAACCCATGTCCTCTAGTGGAGTATTGCACCCCACTCCCCATCACATCATCCTGATCATATTTGGGACCCTCCATGGACCCAACCACATCACCAATTAGCCACATCACTTACATGCCATATCACATGACACATCACCTGCATGCCACATCACTTACATGTCACATCACCATGAATAGTGAGTGTTAATAGTGGCTTCACACCTAACATACTCCCACTTGAAGTAAATAGACATAGGGTTTTACTACACATGAGTATTCTTCCATTTAACTGTCAACCATGCCCTTTATTGCCCTGACACAAACCTAATACAAGTTTTATTTCACTACTAAAACTTCTTTGCCCTGACTAGTTTTGTCAACATCTGCTCCTCCATAGCAAATTGTAGCACTTGAAGGGATTCTTCACTTATCCATAGACCAATCCTCCATCTAAGATTCCACCATGAAATGATCATAAATCCCACTGCTTGGAAGTATTTAGTCTAGTGCATACCATGGATTTCATGAGGCTTCCTACTCTTGATGAATTTAATACATAGGGCATCAACATGTCTTCTCCTCCATTATAGGATTCTCTTGGGAAGACAACTCATAATGTAAGAAGTGGGGTACTTCCTTGCTTTCTTGTCCTTGTGCATCTCCATCCTTGGTTTGCTCCTCATAGCACCTTCATCACATCCTTGTCATTTGAGCCATCACACCAATGATCATGTTGGGGCTTACATCTAACATGTCATCAACATATATAGTAGTAACCTTTGTTAAACACTTTGGCTCTCCATAAAGGTACTGAATATCGTATACTATGTGTGTGGTGTGTGTACCAACCTATACAATGATTTATTTAGTATTTAAACTAGCAACTTATTTTGTCTCATCTTTCTAGCCCTCAAGCTCAACCATATCTTCATAAAGAGATCGCCATGTATGAATCATGTTGTTACAACTCCTTGAAAAACTAATACATGTAGCACTCTTGATAGTAATGAAGAGAGAAGATCTCATAGAATTCAAAAACTAAACTTCTCTACATAGCCACCAAGCTATCAACATCACATAAGTTCACTGGATCAATCACATCTCCTAGGAAGTCATCGCACTACTCGGTACATCACAGCACCTACCAAGTTTTCAAGCGTCAAGAATGCATCCAAAATGCTCGTGCTCTACTACATGTCCAAACACATGACCTTATCCTTCCAGGAACACTAGGTCTTAGTTTTTATTATACATGTAGCCTTCAAATACCAACCATGTCAAACATGACACGAGTGGACCAATCATAGCTCCATGGAATTCATCATGCTACTCAGTATAACAATGCACCTACTAAGTTTTTGAGCCTAAAAAATGCATCCAAAATGCATTATGCTCTATCACATGCCTAAACACATGGCCTTCTCCTTCTGGGAATACTAATTCTCACTTTTGCATCTACATCTTCTTCTTCCTCAACCTCAAATACTTTAAACTAGGTATAACTTCGGGTTTATTTTTACCTCCTTTCTTGGCATGGATTTTTGTCATTTGTAACATCTCAGCTAACAACATGTGGTCAGTAGGATACCACATCATACACCCCTTTATTTGTTACCAAGAACCACAACAAGGTCATTCCTTGTCCTCAACCTCCTCCAAAAGAGACCAGTTTGCTCCTCAAGCTATACAATTGCATCTTCTTCAAGAACATTGTGTTTGTTAATCCATTGGGCAAATCTATTATAGCTTCTCACATAACTCTCTTGTGGGTTTATCATTAATAACATGAGGAGAACATGATCTTCACCAAGAGATCCTCCATATCTCCATAGAGAGAACTACCTACCATAAAACTTTCTTTCATCTTCAACTTAGTCTCTCCTCCTATCGCAGTAGCTTCCACTTGCACAAACCAACCAACAATAGAAAACACTCACCAACAAGAATTTTTCACCATGGCTTTGATACCAATTATTAGTAAAAATAGATCTAATATTACATTTTAGGATCAAAAAGGAAAAAATAGCAATTAAATAATGCAAAAGACATGCTAAAAAATCAAGAGACAAGAGGGAACACATTACACAAGAGATTACGTGGAAAACCCTTGCAAAACTAGCAAGAAAAAAAACCACAGGCAAAATGGTAGCTTCCAAACTTCATTACTTTAGCAACTCCTCTCGTACAATAGCTCCTCCAATAACTCCTTTCAATGCTTATAGACCAATCACTCAAGTGAGCCAAGCATACAATGCCTCCAGGCTCTACCTCTCTAACCTCAAAGATAACCATACTTAAAACAAAACATGCATGATGCTTACAACCCAAGCATCTAGGTGAACCAAGTAACATGGATTCTAGGGTCTAACCTCTTTACAATCATGCAATCCCAAGCTTACAAGGATCAAAGAGTGATCCATCTAAGGATAATAAATACAGAGGAGAAAACATTCTTAAATATCATTTACAACAAGAGAGAGGAGAGAGACTGAGAGAGAAACATCATAGTGGCCCCAAAAATTCACCATATTTGAGTGGGGTGTCATTTTAAATTCAAAGGTGTTTGTCTTTATGTAAAACATTCATCAAATTTGATCATCCATAAGACAACAACACGTGCCACCTCCATGTGGCTCCAAAACTTATGCCCCACTTCCACAAGTGAGTCTAAACAATCAATAGTGTTCTTCTTGTCTTCATCACCAAAGGTCAATAAAGTAGATGATCTACTTTATACAAGATCTAATCTAACCTATGTGACTCCAAGAATTGCACCCCACTCACACATGCGAGGTCAATCTGTAATAGTGCATTCTTGTCTTCATCTTCACATGCGAACACAAGAGTCTAAAAGGTGTTACAATCACCTTTTGACTCTAACCAAAAATGTGAATCTTAGGGACCCTTATAATTTTACCCATACATGACCCCTTATATTTTTCACACCAAAATAAACCACATGTGACTACTAGAAACAAAACCCATGTCCTCTAATGGAGTGTTTTGCCCCACTCCCCATCACATCATCCTAATCACACATGGGACCCTCCATGGGCCCCTACCACATCACTAACATGCCACATCACTTTCATGCCATACCACATGCCACATCACCCACATTCCATGTCACCATGAATAGTGACTATTAATAATAACTCATGAATAGTGACTATTAATAGTAACTTGTGAATAGTGATTATGAATAGTGACTTCACACCTAACAATTAAGTGATGTAGAACTACCTATGTTACTTTTATCATCAATATATTATGATGGATGAAGGAAAGTATTTATACTGGGAAAGAGGACCTACCTTCTCAACATATTTTAGATCAACATTTCTTGTTATATATTAAAATATGTGTTTGTAATAATACAATCAAATGGGTCTTGGTGGATAATGGATCAAGACTAAATATTTTCAATATCTCATTTCTAAATTTACTTGGTATAGAGGCAAAAGATCTTATTTATTTAGACATGAATAATAGTGGATTTGATGACATCTTATAGAAATTATTAAGACAAATTGTATTGAATATAATTGTGGGTCCTAGAGAAATAACTATAATTTATTAGGTTAGGCCTAATGATCTTAACTATAATACTATATATTGGAGACCATGGATTCATGAGATGAATGGAACACCTTATTCTTTACATGATGTCTCAAATTTAGTTATTAAGGATGTGTGTGTGTGTGTGCGTGTGTCTGTGTGTGCATGTGTGTGTGTGTGTGTGTCCTTTGGATCAATAACCTTTCAATTAATGTGCAATAATTCAACTCATGGATCACTACATACCTCAGATGTAACCTCTCCCTCAGGATTATGGACATTCTATTCAGCATAGTGACATACCAACACCAACATATATTTCATCTACTCTTCCAAAATCATTAATAATATATTTACAACAATATGGTTTTGGTCCAAAATATTTACCAAAGATGGGATATATAGGACAAGGATTAGGAAAACATGCAAAAGGCATCATCGAGCCCATTTTTGTATTTACTCACATTTAGATAACAAGGCCTTAGATAAACAAATGATTCAATACCAAATAAATAAGGCAAAGCTAATAAAGTTGTTACTCATGAAAATTTATCTAAATTTATGTTTGAGCATGTGCATGGAATTCATTATGTATCAACACTACAATTAATACATTGATGATAAAGTTTCACTATAAATTTGGACATTAGATGAATTTTCTAACAAAAAGTCTCTCTTGGAGGACTTGGTGGCATATGAGGATCTCCCTCCATTCTATCATAATAAGATGTTTCCTCGTATGAAAAACACCCTTAAATATTGGAGAAAGTAAAGATTCTAATATTGATGTCCAAAAAGATAGGCCAGATACAATTCCTAATTCACCATATGTGGAGGATAGACCAACTTTGATAAATGAAGAAACAATTGAATTCCATTATGGAATAGATAGAGATCCAAGACTGGTACTTCTAGCAGCCATGTTAAATGATATCGAAGGTAGATCTTTTAGATAATTTTTACATGATTATATAAATTTATTTTCTTGGGATTACTCAAATACACCAAGAACTAAATCCAAAGTTGCAATGCATAACATGGTATTGTGCCTAGGGGCAAAACTAGTCAAATAAAAAAATAAAAAAAATACATCTAAAAGTAGCTTTGTTGGTTAAATATGAAATTAAAAGATTGTTGGATGCATGGTTTATTTTATTGTTTGATTATCCTAAGTGGGTTTATAATATAGTGTGAGTTAAAAATCCTAATGGACAAATTTTATGTTGTATAGACTTCCATGATTTAATCAAGGCTTGCCCCAAATCTGGTTTCCCATTACCAAACATTGAAATGATTGTAGATTCTACAACTTGTTATGAGATGTTGTCATTTATGGATGGATTTTATATATACAATCAAATAAATATTAATTCTAATGACCCAAAAAAAATCCATTTACCATGTCATGGGGGGCATTTTGTTATGTGGTCACACCCTTTGGATTGAAGAATGCAGGGGGAACTTATTAAAGAACTACGCTACATATATTTCATGGCTATATACATAAAACTATGGAAGATAATCTTGATGACTTACAAAATCTAAACATCGACATGGTCATGTTATAGACTTGTGATAGATATTCTAATGTTTATGAAAATACAATGTGCACTTAAATCCAAAAAAATGTGAATTTAGGGTATCTCCTGGAAAATTATTGGCTTAAATCATATCTCAGAGGGGAATATAAGTGACCTGAATAAATTCAAAGTTATTATAAATATGCCTCACCAAAAGGATTGAAACAATTATGATGTCTACAAGGGTTAAGGCCATAAGATGTTTTATGGATTAGTTAGAAGACAAGATGCAACCTTTTACACATTTACTAAAGAAAGATACCAAGTTTGAATGGGATGAAATTTGTCAACAACTATTTAATTAAATAAAAGAATATTTCCTTAATCCACCTATTCTCATGCCTCCATCTATTAGACCTTTCTTGTTATACATTTCTGCTACAAATCATGCCTTAGAGGATTTATTGGCATAATATGATGATGATCACAAAGAATGTGTAGTTTATTACATCAGTTTTACACTAGAGGAGTATGAAATAAACTATAATATTATGTTAAATTATGACTACAACTTATTTTTGTAGCACAAAAACTTTGACACTATATGCTTAATAATGAGACATAGGCTATCACAAAAGTGGATCCACTAAATTTTTTCATGTAAAAAACACATTTCTCATTACATATAGCTCAATGGGTAATGTTACTTGTGGAGTTTGAATTAAAATTCATATCTTAGAAATCAGTAAAAGGATAAGTCATTGTAGATCAATCAACGGTAACACCAGTAGTGGACACATTACCAATCAATGATGATTTTTGTGATGACTTTGCTTCATATCATATTATTTATAATACTTGGACCAAGTACTTTGATGGATCCAAGTTCGCCATTGGTTCTAGAGCCAGTATATTTTTCATTACTCCTTGGGGCCAGCCTATGCCATTTACATATCGCTTGGTATTTTTCCATACAAATAAGATAACAAAATACAAGTCTTTTATACTTGGACTGTGTCACATGCACATTGTAAATAATATATATTTGAGTGTATGTGTATTCTCAACTTGTGGTTAATCAAGTTTCAAACATTTATCAAAAAAAAATAAAAAATTGTTATGTTATAATTGGTGGGGCCTTGTTTAAACAATATTTTGATGGAAAGTTACTTCGATGCCTTAGTATTGTTAAGGCTAATATATCCTTACTTGAGGTACATCATAGCAAAGGTGGAGGGAATTTTAATTTGAAAATGTCTTAAAAATTATTTGAGACAAAGGTTATTATTAGCCTAAAATGGAACAAGAATTCCAAAAATATGAAAACATATGCTCTCAATGCTAAAA